>JAINUG010000187.1:1657500-1917500 GCA_029706075.1 Aldrovandia affinis
TCGCTTCATTTTGGTTAACTTGCCATATAGAAAAACGTATCACTTGATACATTAAGCTGGCATATGAAAAAACGTATCACTTGATACATGTGTAGATATATTATGTTGATGAGAATGTGTAAATATACTGTGTTGTTGTACAGAATCTATTATTTGATTGATGCTGCTCTTTTGAGGCACTATTTTTCTGTTTTTGTTATATGCGTAATTACTGTGAAACAGTTACTGAGAGTCCAAGACAAGTTTCCCTACGGGGACAAATAAAGTATATCCTATCATATCGTATACATTAAGCTGCGATATGAAAAAAACCTATCACTTGATAGCAAGCAAGGATTAAACGTTACTGTTAACGACCAGAAATCTACTTGCCAGAACTGCCCTCATATGGCATAGTTTAACTGGAGCATAATCGCATAAAAACAGACACTGCGCTTCTGTAACAACATTAGGCTACACTTTCTACATTATGCTGATTTTCCTTCTTCAACAAATGCTAACAACAATGCTTCTTCCCCCTCACGTTCAGTCGCTTGAGTGACGCAAAGTGCGCAACAACCAATCAGCAATAAACAGTGCTGTTAGTCCCGTCCCCAAGGTCTTGTTTGATACAGTAAGTACCAAATCTTGAACAGGCACCAAAAATCAACTACGATAACTATGCGGAACTGGAACCTTGGTGAATGGAAAACCCAGAGTACCAAAAGTTCTGGTTCTGGTTTGTGCAATGGAAAAGGGCCCTATGGCTACACACTTCTTCAGCTCTGTGTCTACATTATATTTGGTTGTATGCCTGACTGTAGCGGTGGGTTTTTTGGCTAGACTTAAATATTGAGACTTATTCCCTTATCAGTTTTGGTAAGTTGTTCCACAGTAGAGGGGCTCTGTAAGAGAAAGCTCTATCACCTGTAAAATTCTTTGAAATTCCTTTAACAATCAGATAGCCTGCGTCTTGGGAACTAAGAGGCCTTGTGGGCTTGTATGGTCAATTATAAAGTAGAGTAAAGTATAGAGTAAAGCATAGAGTAAATTATTTAACCCTCATGTGGTGTTTTACATTTTTACTAAAGAAATATGATACAATTAAGTATTTTTTCAACCTGAAACTCCATGGCCTTGGCTTATTTTCTGTGAAGAACATGTAAAAGAACACATTTTCATTGAGTACACAAGCAACCCACCCTACATATTTATGTCCCTGATCCAATCTTCGGGTCAATTTGACCAGAGAGTAATGAACGGGTGGAAATTGTAGGTGAAAACAGACAGATCATTTTAAATATGAAACAAAAAGGTGACTCCACTTCTTGTCACACTACCTTCATCTCTAATTGCTCTCACACCTGTTTATGCACACATGTATTATTGTCTTTCGCTCAATTAAATTTGCAGCGTATTTCATAGATTGAACACAATCCTCTCCACCATGTTATAGACAATATTGCCAAAAGAAAATGTCCCAAGCCTAGTCCCACCACCGTCCCCCACACCTACTCCACCTTCACCCCCCGTACACACAATCCCTGCCCCCCTTACTCCTGGCCCATAAGGATTCTCTCACTGTATTTATTTTCTTTTCAAAATCACCTCGCAGTTTCTCTGTGGATATCAAACACACACACACACACACACACACCTGCCATAAGGTTACAACAGTGTTAAATTCCATGAAAACCTTGTTTCATTTACATATTTTAAAGATAAACATGATATATGCCAACCATGTCTTCATTACAGTGAATGTTTATCACAAAAAACGAATGACACTTTCATTGTTAAATGTGATCTAGCAGAGGTAAATGGCAAACCTTAACCACTATATGTAAACTTTAACCACTACAACTTTAACTATATGTTATCTATATTGTTTAGAATTAAGATAAAGACAATATATGCTAAGTATTTTTACATAAATGTTTATTTCTGTATTGCTTTAAAATCCCAATAATGCCCTGGGACAATTTGACCCGGTGAACAGTACCAAAGGGTCAAAAAGTAAACATAACATAAGGGTTAAATACGTGGGTGCAAGACCATGTAGGGCTTTGAAAGCCAGGAGCAGAACCTTGAAGTGAGCCCTGTAGGTAATTGGTAGCCAGTGAAGTGTTACCAGCACTGGGGTGATATGTTCATGCTTCTTTGTTCTGGTCAGAATACGAGTGACTGCATTCTGAACCAGCTAGAGGCTCTTTAGAGAGGTATTAGAGAAGTCCGATAAAAGGGCATTGCAATAACCTAGCCTTGACATGACAAAAGCATGTATACATTTTTCTGTCCCCTGACACTAAGAAGTGCTTGATTTTTACAATATTCCATAAACAAATATATGAGCATACAAGTTTCCATGCATACATTTTGAAAAATGTGTGTACATTATGAAAGTATGTGTTTATTCTATCCAACATGATCCAAATGGTTTCCACAAGTACAGCGTTTGAGCACGAGGTGTTTAATGAACCTGTCAGTTCTCTGAAATGTTCATTGTTGCGGTAGGAAAGCAATGATTGGTAAATAGAATATCTGTGGAGTGAACATCTACAGAAGCCCTGGTGAAAAGGTTACATTGGCACTTTGTGAATCTTTATTGGATCTTTCCATGGGGAGGGCATGCTTTGCATCAGAGCTGGTTTATGACTCGTTGGGAAAACTGGGCTGCCCAGTCTGCTAACATGTTTAACGGAGACTGTGCCATACTAAAGAATCTAGAATAGAATAGAATAGAATAGCCTTTATTAATCCCGGGGGGGGGAAATTTGGTCTAGGATATCAACTACTACCACTAATACAGCTGCCGACTTTTTCTTCTTCTTCAGTTATCTCGCATGATTGGAAATGCCAGGGGCCGGTAGTTAAACAGTCCTTGCGGTATTCCGTAGGAGCTTATTTATGAAACGAGACAAACACTCTGAGGCGGAACGAGGGGGACGAAGCGCAGGGGGGAACATTCGGCGCTGTCCTGGGGGAGGATGAGCCCCCCTGTGTAGTTTCTGCAAAAAGACCTGGGGCCTCATTTATAAAAAGTTGCATAGAAACCATCCTACATTTGATCTAAGATCATTTCTGAAATGTGCGTAAGTGTGATTCAGAGAAACTGAACGTATGCACAAAAAAACGTGCGTAGGCCACTCCCCCAGATGTGAAATCTCTAAATCACAAATGATCTTGAAATTGTGCGTAGTTGAATGGTTTTAGATCTCCGCCTTGTAAACGCCCCCTAATTAATATCATTAGCATATAAAGGAGCTCGAATCAAAACACAAATCCTCTACTTGATAATGGCGAGCTGCAAGAAAAATAATTTTAGCGAGGCCGAAATCGAGGTCCTGTTGGCGGAGGTGCAGATGCGTGCAGGGACACTGTTTGGGAGCCTTTCCAGTGGCTTTACCAGTAAAACCAAGTACGTGGCCTGGCAGTCTGTAGCCCAGGCTGTGAATGGGGGGCAGCAAAGGTCCCTGAAGGACGTAAAGAAAAAGTGGTCTGATTTAAAACTGAGGTCAAAATCTCTAATAACTCGTTCCCTTCTTATAACGCGGTTGGCAATATCTTCGAGAAGTGACAATGCTGCCATTCTTCCTCTTGCAAACCACTGCATTATTGGACATTTTATAGCCTATAGATTGACCGAAATGTTTTACACGTGTGGAACCATAATATGTATATTAAATACATTTCCTTCAAGGATGTGTCAATTATGCTAATATGGGTAGTTTTGGAAAACCAATGTGTGTTTTTGTTTTGTTTTCCACAAGTAGCCTAGCTTATGTTGTTTTAATTTATTCATAACTTTATTGTGCAAACCATTACGTATAGCCTAAGCAATGTCTTCAATCTGGTAATACTACTACTACTACTACTACTACCACTGCTAATAATAATAATAATAATAATAATAATAATGAGGAAACAATTAGGCAGCAGACGACATGTTGGCGCTCTTAGATTTCCGAATACAATTTACATTACATTTATATTTTAAGCATTTAGCAGACGCTCTTATCCAGAGTGACTTACAAGATGTACATCAATACATGGTAGGAACAATCATAGTACGCGCAAGAGATCAGTGTAGTAATACAGCGATAGCCATCATTGCAGGCAGTTGCGTACCATACCTGTAACACTGGGAAGGAAAAGGTTAGTAAAACTATTTTTAATAGAGTAAGCAGTGTATATAGTGTTGAGCAAGTAGGCAGTGGTGATGACAATTAGCTAGATGTACAAAATTCAGCGGTACTGGAGTCTGAAGAGGTGGGTTTTGAGTCTCTTGCGGAAATCGCAAGTGATTCCGCGGTCCTGGCCGATTGCAGAAGGTAGTTCCACCAGCGAGGGGTCAGGACAGAGAGACGAGACTGCAAATACCTGCAGTACTCCAACATTGCCACAAGGAAACGTGCGTACGCCAAGTTGAAACCTGACGTGGAGCTGAGTACTTTTCCATGTCAAAGACCGTTTTTATAAATCTGAACTTTGGCGTGGATTTGAGCGTACGCACGTTCTAAGATCAAATCTGTGCGTAAGTACGTTTTATAAATGAGGCCCCTGGTTTCAGGCCCCGTACTTTCAGAAAACACCTATTTTCACAAATATTCAGAAGTATAGTTCTATTATTTTTTTGTTGCAAAATGGGAGTCGAGTTTACATTCTAATTCTAATGAAAACATTTTTACTTCATAATTATCTTCCAATAGTTGGTAATGTGTTTTGTTGAAAATTCTCAGGCATCCTTACAATTGTTTTAAAACTTTGCCATCATCTAAAGAGTTTAAAGAATCTTAAAGTATTTAATAGAGGTATTTGACCCAGACCAAGTGGGATAACCTGGGTCCTGTCAATCACTACATGACTCCGAATCCCAGAGTTCCCCTTGTTCTGTGTTCTTTTGATGGTTTCAGGCCCTGGCCCTGACCGCGGTAGGGAACACGTGTCTAATGGAAACTGCTCTGATGGGGGTGGCCCCCTGTCTAACTCTGGTGACGGAGTGTGGAGTGTTTGATTAACAGTGTGCAGAGGTCTCTGCTGCGGAAGACTCACAGAACAACGAGGCTGCTGGTAGTTTTTCCCTGCCCCCGCAAACACAGGACACTTTTATAGTGTCCCCCTCCGATGATACGCTCTGGGACTGACGTTATCACAATGTTGCAGAGAATGTTAGTGTGTGTGTCATAGCAACTTGGTTTTCAGAACATGGAATCACATAAAGACATTTTCATGAATCCTTGTTTTCTGCCCTCAACACCTTCTCTTTTTTGGGGTGAAAAAACCCCAAAAAACAGAACTAGAAAATAAAGGTTTCACCATTTCTAAACATTTGTTTCCAAAGGTAAGAATTCAAACAGGTTCAAATCACACTGAAGCATCATAGTGTGTCCCTAATCACATGATGTCTGAGAACTCTGTTCTCAAATTATTCCTTACCAGGAAGTGGATCCACTTTTCACTCCAAGATCTAAGTTCCATGTTCCAAGCTCCTAGTCGCATTTTCCATGTTCCGGATTCCAGATTCCATTCATTCAAGTCTGCCTATGGTAAACCCAAAAGTGTGCTGTTCTCATTGTCTATCCACCTCAGCAGTGTGTGTACTCCTGGTTTAACTGTTCAATGGCTGTGCTAAATCTTGCGCCTGACACACTGCACTGTGCATTAGATTGGTCATGAGAAAACGTGAGATGCTGAACTTGGCTGTGCTGGTCAATATGGTAATTCAAGACCAGAGCTTAAGTGGTTTCACCTTAAAGATGAGTTCAAAGTTTTTATCCAGTGCCAATCAGTACTCTATATACTGTATGTTGGTAGCTTAAGGATAATCTGACATTGAACCAATCCTACAACTGGACTGGACACCCTCCCCCCCAATGCTGACACAATACTCACACAAACTGTGTTTCTTGTCTCTGTTTTGTCTTCTGTCTCTCTGTTTCTCCAGTCATCAGCATCACTACCTGATCAATATTGTGCCTGAGAGGATCACTGCATGACTCCAAATCCCAGAGTTCCCCTTGTGTTCTCACAGACTGCTAGCCTGTGTAGTTGCTGCTCAACATCCATCCATCTGTGTAACTGCTACAAAAAAAAACATCCTGGTGGATTGGGCCTTTTTAAGTGTAGCTTTCTACACAGTGTCCGAGTGTGCCCTATGTCTGTGGCTCCTGTGTCAGTGGCCATGGCAGATGTTGGCTGCCAGTTATGGCTGCACCACATGCTCCGGGGTTTCAGATGGTCTGGGCTATTTCTGACAAGTAGCAGACATTTATATCAATGCAGGCCTCAAAATAACACCACTGCACACTCCCCCACCCCCGAAAAAAAGAACAACGTAATTGCATTTCCTTACAGCTGCTGAAAGTGTAGTTCATAATTAAGTGATTCAAATCAAGCAAGAAAAAAAAAAAACGAAGACCAAAGAAACAGCCCATGCTGCTGACATTTTGAACAGGCCGTTGAGCATAACGTGTCACCAGAGTCTTGCCACAATCTCATGAACGTCTCACCGTTGTCTCACCTTCATCTCACTGCAGAGAAAGAGTCTGCGTTACAGGTCTCTTTACTCCACAGCTGCCGAATGGGTAGGGCTTGATAACCACAGCCAGAAATAATGCTTTATAAGTCAAGAGCCCCTTGGCTTTGGGACGAAGTTCAAGACGCTAGACTCGATGAAATCTGTTTTCAATTCTTTATCGCGCTGTTCCAGACTTTCTCCGGCAATGAAAGCCGTTTTAAAAAGTGCTTACAGCAACATATAAATGCATATAAAAACACATTTAAAATCTGTTATATGTTCCAGACACTGAAAGGAGACACATAATACATTGGCATAAAACAGTCCAGCACAGTCCTGCAAAAAGAGTTGTGTTCCTAATCATTGGTGCATGATAGCGTAGCGTTCCCCTGAATGATCCAGGGGCAGGCTCTTAGGGGTCCGCTCACAACCTCTCTCTGTCCCGCTGTCAGACTGCATTTTCAGTCTCATCAATAACAATGCAGTTAAAGAGCCATTAACACTGTGGTTGAACACATTTTTGTGTACGTCAATTGACCATTAAAGACAAATACAGAAAAGCAGTGTACATCCATGTGCAAAGTAAGCACACGGCGTTAGCATTGACGCACACATGTACTCAGGAAAACGCAGGCGCGCACCACTCACACACAGGCGCGAACAAACGTGCGCATGCGCATGCACACAGGCAAGAACGAAGCCACGTGTGAGCTCATGGGAAACGCACACACACACACGCAGATACGAACAAGCATGAACGCATGCCTGTACTCAGGCACACGCACCACACACAAACACAGGTGTGAACAAATGCGCCCGGGATCACACACATGCATGAACACACACAAGCACGTGCTCAGACACACGTGCACGCGCAGGCACGAGCAAGCGGACGCGTGAAAACACACATGTACTCAGGCACACACACACAGGAAAGAACAAACGCACGCGTGAACGCACAAGCATACAAACCGTTTCGGATTTTTCCTGTCTTTGTTCCTCACGGGGAAACACATGTTTGAACCGTGGGCTTATTAAGTTTCAACCAATCCCATATGTGACACTGAAAGATGAAGTGTACAGTATTGAAAAATGAACAGAATTAATCGGGCCCGACGCTGCAGGGGGGGGGGGGGGGGGCGCTCTACAGACCCCGTGGCCTGAGAGGACTGCTTCCAGCCCCAGTCATGCGGAGGAGTCCATTTTCAGACATGACAAGGAAACACATCTCACTGCGGAGGCTGAAGTGTCACATTCTCCCCATGGTGAGCAGCAGCAGCCGAGCTCCACACAGAACATGAATGCATCTTTCACGAACAACAGAACTGTGGTGCCTTTGGAGAGAGCATTAGAAAGCCCCTGCTGTAATGATTTCACAGCCCGAGTGAAATTAGCACCATTAATCACAGTATTGATTCAACCATGCACTGTGCGATGAACACCCCATCCCCGACACACACAAAAACACACCCCGACACACGCATGCACACATACACACAAGCACGCGCTTGTATACACGCACATACACACACAAACGCAAGTGTATGTGCGCACACACAAACATATGCGTACACACACACACAGGCCCATAAATGCATACACACACAGAGACACACACACACACACACACACACACACATGCATGTGCACACACACAGGCACACACACATGCCTACACACAGACACAGGTGCACACATGCGTACATACACACAAACGCACACATGCATGTGCACACACAGACACATACACACATACATGCCTACACACACACACTCACTCACACACACACACACACACACACACACACACTTCTCCAGCAGCAGAGCAGACTGAGGCTCCATTGATGGCTGTGTTTTTCTCAGCCCTGGGCCTCATCCTGGGTCCTACAGGAGGGTACATTCACACAGGAGCTTGTTTTATTCTGGAGCGAAGAAACACATTATGGGCACACAGACAAACCCTCCTTATCCCCCCCCCACAGTATCACATGCAGTTGCATCTGTAAAAAAGAACGTGAAATTTTCCCAGCCAACATTGGCCTGGTCCCATACATTGTAAATCTGCCAACCAGTCTAACGTAGCACCAGAAAGATACAACGGATGAGCCTTCACAGGCTGCTCTCAGACATTATATTCAGAAATAAGTGAGTTAAGTGATGGGAAAAAAAGAGGAAAAATATTGCTGCTTAAAAACGTTATTTATTATTATTGTTTTTCCCCCCACAACAGATCTATTAATTCAATAAATCTGCCACACTAAAATGAAAGAAAATCTTAAGAAAATATACTTAGACGTAAACACACACACACATTCCAGAAGACATCTATGCATCCACATTCTCCTTGCATATGAAATTAGACAATGCACAGCATTGCTTTGAGTTGTTGCCAGCCTGAGTGATGCATGTGATATGAAACAAAAAAGCTTTTTCCATCTATTAAACGTCAAACTTAACACTCACAACTTGCCTCGCCAAAATGAACCAATGGAGCGCAATGTTACTGATGACAGTAACAGTTAGCTGTCAATTGCCATGTTTCTGTGCAACTTGTATAATTGAAACACGCATTGTGGGCATAAAAATGAAAAGTTAGCGACTTTGGCTAGACCTTAGTGTTTGTACTGAATCAAAAGCTGGGGGGAAATGAAAAACATCAGGTTTAAAGGCACACAAACGCAGCTGCGAATAGAAAAAGTTTAACTTTGCACACAACAAACCGTGCAGCTTGGCTGAATGTAAAACTATCAGCCGTTTCCACATGTGGATCATCACATAAGTAATTACTGTTCTCATTCACTCAAAGTATTTTTTATGTTCTCATTACATAGGTAGTTACATAAGGAGTCATGTGGTGCTTTCTCCAATCGTGTGATACCAATTTTTCTCCATAAACAGCAATTTAGAACAATCCGTCTTGGTTGATGTTTTGCCCACAAGTAAAAGCAATGTTTTTCTTTTGTTCTTTTTTTTATCAATTCAAGGTGAATTAACCGCAACTTTCTAATGGGAACTCAGGTAATGATGCATGGGAACAGAGCGCCCCCTAGAGGCCCCGGACAAGACCTGCTGTTCAGTCCCATTTTTTGGACTGGTCTTTATACTTGGTAATCTGGTGCAAATCTGATGCGCTGAAAACTACCTCATTGAAAATGACCAGTCCAGAGACCTCTCTACCAATAGCTATGCTATGGCAGCTAGCTAGCAATTAGCTAAACAGTTTTTTGATAACAGACGAACAGATAAGTTAGCAAAAGCTACACTACCGGTCAAAAGTTTTAGAACACCCCCATTTTCCAGTTTTTACTGAAATGTAAGCAGTTCAAATCCAGTGAATAACCTGAAATGGCACAAAGGTAAGTGGTAAACTGCCATAGGTTTTAAAAAAAAAGTTATATAAAAGTTAAATAATGTACATTTGTTGGCAGTGAGTAGTTTCCTACACCATCAAAAGGCACTTGGAAACTGGAGGAAACTCTGACAGGAAGAAGTCTGCCAGACCCAAAGCCACAACAAAATCAGAAGACAATTTTCTGAGAGTCAACAACTTGCGTGATAGGCGGCTCACAGGACAACAGCTTCAAGCACAGCTTAACACTGGTCCAAGTAAGGAAGTCTCAGTTTCAACTGTGAAGAGAAGCTGCAGATTTGACAGGTCGAGTGGCAATAAGAAAACCATTGCTAAGATGGCAAAATAAGAAAAAGAGGCTTGCCTAGGCCATGAAGCACCGCCAGTGGACTACTGAAGACTGGAAGAAGGTCTTATGGACCAATGAATCAAAATTTGAAATCTTGAAATTTTGAAAGGATTTTGCAGGCCGTTGATTAGGCGAAAGGATGGTTTCTCAGTGTGTGGAGGAAGCATGATGGTCTGGGGCTCTTTTGCTGGATCCAGAGTCGGTGACTTGCACAGAGTGACTGTTAACCCACGTTAACCCATTACTTGTTCCCTGAAAAGGGCCTTTTTTTAATAACTCTGAAATATACATTATTTTTCAGTTTTTGGTAGCCTAAACTTTTCTATAACCTTTTTTCTTAACCAGTTTACCGCTTACCTTTGTACCATTTCAGGTTATTCACTGGACTTGAACTGCTTAAATTTCAGTAAAAACTGGAAAATGCGGGTGTTCTAAAACTTTTGACCGGTAGTGTACCTCCAAAACACTGTGGTGTCCCCAGGGGTTGGGCGACACGCACGGACCTTGCAGAGGGCGTAGGCAAGTTAAAGAACAAGGAGGAGGCAGTATTCAGAAACAAAAATGATAATTTAATAAACAAATACTTCACAAACACAAAACACAGGGTGGGGTCTTCAGGGGAATACAAACACAAAGTCCACAAATCCTTTCTCGTCGTCAATGTCCAATCCAATTCCGTAATCCAGTTCAGTTCCGTAATCCAGTCCGTCGTTAAAATCCAAAGGGGGGTCCTCAAACAATCCAAGTGTCATACACAAACACTAACAATCACCACAGCTGGTCGTTAGTCCCGTTGCCTTGACTCCGTTCAGGTGGGACTGTGGCCTGCTGGGAAATGTAGTGTTTTGGCTCCCATGTGTCGAAGGACCCGGCAGCCATTTCTTTGTGCAGCCCATTGGGCTGCCACAACACTTATAGACACTTTTGATGGTGTGCTTCTTTTAATTGTGTGCATACAGTTAATAGGGCATTACCAGGGCCTAAATGCAATGGCACTCACGGAAATCATAACGATATTACATTTCAGATATCTTTATTGAGCTGGCTGGCTGAACATTAATATTTGGCTGGAATCTGTGATGAATGCAGTTATGAAATCATGTTTTTGTCCACAGACTTACTTATTTACTGATTCCATTGTCCCCTTCTATTTTTGTTGCGGAAACTCAAAATGTACACTATGTATCTACTGGTTGAGCAAGTGAATCACACACTCTTTTATGATCGCTTTTTAATGTATTTTGTGCATATATTATAGGCATTGTAAACAGTTTTTAGCATAGTCGCTACCGTGCAAAGTTTTTTTGAGCCTGCCCTGTGGCAAAATTTCTTAGCTAAAGTACATAAGCTCGTTGGCATGATTTCTTCTTCAAGGATGATGAAATTATTGAAAATCTATGGCAAAGTGCAAAATCACATGGAACCTGAATCACAATGGTATAGTTTGGCTTGGTCTACATTAATGGCGGTTAATATTCACCTGAAAAGTAAGACGGGGCAAAGACACCTGAATTGGCTCTAAACTGAGGTTTAATGAGGGCCGTGCCTCTTTCACTGGGGACCTTGTCCGGCAGCGATCGTCGTTGGCCCGGGGAAATTCACCCGAGTGGAAACCCGTCCGCACATTTCTTATTTATTGTCATTACCGCATGCTGACAGGCGGGAAGGGGCAGGGCAGATGAGCCCATTGATCTCAGCTAAATCACTCTTCCCTGCCATGTGCTTCCCTGGCCTCCGCTCGCCTCCTCCACACACCCAGTCAGACTCTGTGTCTCTGTGATACTGGGGTATATAACCTGCCCTCTATGTGATACTGGGGTATATAACCTGCCCTCTATGTGATACTGGGGTATATAACCTGCCCTCTATGTGATATTGGGGTATATAACCTGCCCTCTATGTGATACTGGGGTATATAACCCACCCTCTCAGTGATACTGGGGTATATAACCCACCCTCTCTGTGATACTGGGGTATATAACCTGCCCTCTATGTGATACTGGAGTATATAACCTGCCCTCTATGTGATACTGGGGTATATAACCTGCCCTCTATGTGATACTGGGGTATATAACCCACCCCCTCTGTGATACTGGGGTATATAACCCACCCTCTCTGTGATACTGGGGTATATAACCTGCCCTCTATGTGATACTGGGGAATATAATCTGCTAATCAGTGGGGGGGGTGTAATGACTCTGGTGTCAGATGAGATTTGTTATAAAGACAGTCTTGTATATTAACCCCCCTTGCCTCTGCAAGTGTGGGAACAGAGAGTGTCCAGCACACACAGGGATAACTGGCAGCCACGCCACAAAATACATTTTCCCTCAGAGAGAGAGACAGAGAGAGAACGATCACATGAGGTCAGTGCTCGTTCGTCCAGATGTTCCAGCTGGTTTTGCTGGTAAAGGAGGATCAGACAGTCTCTCCGAGGGCTGAACTGGTTCCTGTAAATAAGCAGCCCACTTCAGCTGTCGAACCCTTTCTCCACACACAGAAATGATACAGGTGTCTTTATTTATTCGTGGTCTTCTATCATTTTAAGACGTCCTCCTACACTGTTAAAATAAAGTGTTTTTAAACACCATTTATGTAACCCAGAAAGCCTCTGAAACAGGTGCGCTTTCACAAGTGGGAAACAGTGTCAGTAATGGTCTGTTTCAAAACATCATGTTTGCACTAAAAACGCTGTACCTGAGTGCCAGCTTGGATGTATGCAGCCAGCAGAAGTTATCGTGATGAATCATCATCATCACCATCATCATCATCATCACCATTAACATCATCATCACCATACCACATTTGGTTGTGACACATCACCAAGTTGTGACACATATCGAGAACCAGTTGTACATTTGATAGTGCCGTTCTAAAGGGGAACAGTTTCAAGGAAGTTTAAAGGAAGTGTCCCTGGATATGAAACAAATGGTGTGAAAACTACACCTGTTTGGATCCCCCCCCCCCTTGAGACCTTCAGACTTCAGATAACGGTGTGGAGGTCGCCTGATGCAAATGAACAGAATGTGGTGAATGTGTACCGATCCCTCCCCAACCTGAAAGCGTCCTTCAGTTAATTTCTCTTCAAATACATTTTCAGCAGGGGTGGAGTTTTTTAAAACTTTTATCTTTATCGATAACCTGCACACACTGGTAATAACAAAATTAATAGAATGTTGAGTTTAAAAGAAGCTTTTGTGTCTTTTTTTGTGTGCAGATGCCCATTGCGGTATTTTAAAATGAATGAGTCCAGTGTCGGTGCTATGCGGTGCTGCTGTGGCATCTGTGCTAGGTCCAGAACTGCATCCAACCCTCCGAAGCCAGACATGAAAGGCAGTCCAACTGTGCAAACCGTGCGCAAACTGTGGCTTTCAAATGCCGCGGCAGCAAATCTTTAAAGCAAACATACCGCCTGACATTTATGCCCCCCCCTTCCCTTTGCCTCCTGGGAATTTGTTTTCGCTTGGGTTCAGGAAACACGGTTTGAGGAAATGTTACTGTACGCTCATGAAACAATAAATGAAATCCCCCCGACACCACTTTTTTAAAATCCATAGGGTGTAGGTGATTTGGCGTACCTCTATCCACCCATAAAATGTTTAATACAAAATGAGCTTGCTGAAAAAATAATACTTAAACAATAAATTAAAAACAAAGAAGAAAGGAAGCTAGCATGTAAGCTGACAGCAGAGCGCCAGCCAGGTTTTCTTGCAGTCCAATGTGCCTGAGATTGACCCCCGTTAGGATCATTTTGGGGGCTTTCTTCAACCTCGGTCCACCATCCCCTCACCCTCTCTCCAGGTGAGTAACTGTAAGTAACCGTGAGTAATCCGGACTCTGCTCTTCTTGGAGCAGAAGAACAGGGCACTGGGAGTGGAGTGAATCGGTCACCAGACTCTTTCTCAGGGGAAAGCTAGGGAGAGAGAGAGAGCATATATTTTTAAATATCAAATAAACTAAATAATTTTCCGCCGTCACACTTACGGGTTTGGGACACAAAAATAACACATCAAAATAATAAACAAAATAAAATCGCCTTTTCGGCACAAAACAAAACGATACACTGCGGCTTTTCAGTCTCTTTTCAGTTTGCTCCCTTTTTATTCTTTCTCTCTCTCACCCCCCAACCCCCTCCGGGAGAGGAGCACCTGAAAGCAAAATGACTGCAAAGCCAGATACCACCGGGTGATCCTGGAGTTGGTATCCTTCATTCGGTGGAGCCACTGGAGGGGCGCGTGGTCGGAATAGAGGGGAAAGGGTTTACCCAGCAGATAGTAACAGAGGGTGAGAGTGGCCCACTTGATCGCCAAGCACTCCTTCTCCACTGTGCTGTTCCAATGAGCCCCCCCCCTGGCCAGGACCATCTGAGTGTCCCCAGGTTACCCAAGTTTTGCTTTTATTTGGGCCTTTACCTGTAGGTCTCCATGGAAACTGATAATACTGTACGGTACCGCAAACCATTGTTATGGTGACTCTGGGATCACAGAAGTGTGCGCCTCCATATCAGTTTTTGGCCGATCAGAGAGAGCTGCGTGTCTCCTCTTCGAGCTTCTGCACTCCCATCTTCATCTAAGCAAGGAGCCACCTTGGCCAAAGAAAGAGCCTTTCAAAAGGAAAGGGAAATGACTGAATGAACTGGATGCCTTGACACACATGATAACAGCGGCACATGGTAACTCAACCGTGGGATAACGTCTGAATGATGGGAATAAACGGAGAGTTGACAACAGCAGAGTCCTGAGCAGAAGTCATACAATTTTAACTTCCATTCTTTCCTTTACAAAACATTCTGCAATTCCTTGCTATCGAGGGAGCGGGCCTTTGTGAGTCCTCATTGTGTTTGCTCAATTAAGATTTGACTCACCTACCACCCCCCAGTCCCCTCATCCCACACATTACATTTCTTCATGTCAGTCATTTTATTTCTCTTTGTTCAATGTTTCTGACATCTTGAAACAACAACAAAAAATCTGCCAACTGCATGTTTCAGCTGTTTTTATAACGTCAGCTCTTTCTCCCAACCACCCCCCTCTAACAGTTGATGCTGGAGCTCTTAATGGGATTTTACCTCGGCCTTCTGTGTAAACCTCACTTTCCTCCTGGTGGTAATTGGATAATCTCCGGCTGATTAAACCCGGCATGAAGAGAAAAGAGGGGGGAAAAAGATGGAAAGTTGCTGACACAGGTTCACCCTTCATGGGGGAGGGGGGGGGAAGAAAGAAACCAGGCACTCGATGCCAAACGCAACTGCTATGAATCCTTTTCCATCTCCATCCCCATCTTTTATAGGTTGGGAACTGCCTTAGAAATTGCATTTTTATTGACTGACTAAGTGGCTTCCCCAACATGACAGAAGTACCTAATTTCACCACTAGATGGTTGAAAAATAAAATTAAAATAAATATAAGCAAAGTGTTCACAGCCCTTGAAGGATGCATGTCAAGAATAAAATATAAGCACAGCATATGAAGGGTGCATGTTCAGTGCTTGTTTGTGTGTGAGTATGGGGGCTATTCAGTGCCACTACACCTCTGTCTCTATTAACATTCTGTGGTGTGTGAAAGCTAGTAGTGCACCATTGACCCAGGAATTAATCAGCTGTGGACTTCATGGTGACAGACACCAGGTTGATTCTCTTCTTTATTCACGATGTGCACTGACCCCGTCAGTAGAATCTCACCGAAGCAACACAGGCAGGTGTACCTCCTGAGGGGGGCGTGTTAACCCTCCCCCTTACACTCAATTGGTAGATTGCTGTTGCTATGCTGAGCCTCTAATTGGCTTACTTGTTATTTGTTTCTGTGATCACACATCTTTGGTATTCAAAAGATAGTTTGTAAATGTCAGATGACATTGAACAGGATTCAATCAACACTTTTCCTTGAAATCTGACTCAAAATTAAATAGTGGTAATTGCTGTTAATGCTAAAGCTGGTGATTGGTGAACTCACCAAACACTTTTTGAGAAGATAACAAAAAGAAAGAAAGTATAAAGAAACTATATATTAATATTAACTAATTTTGTCATATTCAAGAAACATATTGTCATTTAAATACAAGCTATCAAGCCATTGCATTGGTTTTGGAAGGCTCGCCTACCCCCGAAGATGAACCGATGCCTCCTAAAATTAGGGGAAAAGGGGGACTGAAAGGTAAACTCAGTCGACAGATCAAATCAAATCAAATCAAATTTATTTGTATAGCGCTTTTCACAATAGAATTGTCACAAAACACTTAACAGAGGGGAAACCCAGGCCTAGACCCCCCCAAAAGCAAGCCTAAAGGCAACAGTGGCAAGGAAAAACTCCCTTGGTAGGGAGAAACCTTGGGAGGAACCAGACTAAAAGGGGGGCCCATCCTCTTCTGGCCGGCACAGGGTATGTCAAAAAAGACCATGTCATGGTCAGTCCAAGGTGGCTCAGGGCTGAAAGACTTTGCCCCTCCTGAGTTAGGTAGTCAGCGGGGGGGGGGGCTAAACCACGCGGAGAGGGTCCAGACCCAGGAACTGGGGTTGGCGCAGGGGTGAGGGTTGATGGGGGCAGCTCACACTTCTCGCAGGATCTAGGGCTCAGGGGCAGGTGCAGAGGCCGAGGCACAGAAGAGAACATGCAGTCAGAAAAAAAAAAAAGGAGTGCTATAGCCAGTAGCATTATGTAAGAGCCCATGTAGGGGCGTGTAGATGAAACCCATGTAGGGGCGAAGCAGGAACCTTAAATCAGGGGTGTCCAATGTCATCCGAGAAGGGCCGGTATGGGTGCAGGCTTTTGTTCTAACCCTGCACTACAACGTTTGATTCAACTAATCATGGTCTTCAAACAAGACCTTCATTCGTTTTTTTAAAAGCCTGCACTCACCCCCGCCCTTTTCGTATAAGATTGGACACTCCTGATTAAGGTTCCTGCCTTAAATCCACAGCAAAGCACCTCTGACAGGCCAACACACTTTCACACAGTGCAGCATGCAGCCAATGGTAGGGAACAATGCCTGGCTCTGGCCAATCGTATGCTGAATTACTCATCTGATGGAAATTACAGCTGCTGTTGCTTGGCAACACCTGCCTGATCCTCCTCTGTCTGTCTGGACCACCCGTAGCATCCTTCAAAATGTCTGAGCCACCCCTGGTGGTGTTTACATGTGACGCAAAAGACACCTGAGATCATAATCTAATTGAATCCCACTTTTGACTCAAATGCTACAATGCCCACGACCTCCTGCTTTTCTAACATCATAGACACAGGACAGGTTAGTGCATCCTCTAAAATGCAATTGCGAAAAAAAGCATAGGTATATGTGGTGGGGCTGATGCTACTACTGATGTTGATGAAGAAGATGATGATGGATTGCATGTATATATACATATATATATACAGTCAGGTCCATAAATATTTGGACATTGACAAAGTTATTGTTATTTTACAAGATGTAAAGCCTCAAAAACAGGAAGACCAGAGCATGCATTTCACTTGCTGAAGGCAAAACTGAAGGCAAAACGCCCAAAGAACAAGCAGGAACTGAAGACAGTGACAGTAAAGGCCTGGCAGAGCATCACCAGGAAGAAACCCAACATCTGGTCATTGACTGCAAATAATTTGCAACCAAGTATTAAAATTAGTTTATGTTATGTTAGTTTGTCCAATTACCTTTGAGCCCCTAAAATTGGGGGGGCAATGTATAAAAATGATTGTAATTCCTCCATGGTTCATATAATATTTTTGACAAAACCCTTAAATTAAAGCTAAAAGTCTACACTTTTCTTGATTCTTTCATTTCAAATTCATTGTGCTGGCGAAAAGAGACAAAATTATGAAAATTGTGTCACTGTCCAAATACTTATGGACCTGACTGTATACCTACCGGTCAAAAGTTTTAGAACACCTCAATTTCTCCAGTTTTTATTGAAATTTACGCAGTTTAATGTTTCAATGTACTCTGAAAAAGCATAGAACAAATAAACAATTGGAGATAAAAAATAAATCATGGATTCATTTTGTTTAACAAAATGTAATCTACATTTTTGACTCATCAAAGTAGCCACCTTTTGCAGATATAACAGCCAAACACACTCGTGGCATTCTTTCGACAATGGAAATCAAATATTGTTCGGAAAGTTATTCACAACACTGTTGCAGAAGTTCCCACAAATGTGTTGCACTTGTAGATTGGTTTGCTTTCACCCTTCTGTCCAGTTCATCCCAAACCAGCTCGATGGGGTTTAAGTCTGGAGACTGTGCTGGCCATTCCATGATTTGAAGCCTACCTTCTTTTCTTCTAAGGTAGTTCTGACATAGCCTGGGGATATGTTTTGGGTCATTATCTTGCTGTAGGATGAACCCCTGACCAACTAGGCGTAAACTAGAGGGTGCTGTAAAATGCTGTGGTAGCCCTTTTGGTGGTTCTCTGTGGCTCAGTAGGTAGAGCATGGCGTTTGCAGCACTTAGGTTGTGGGTTCAATTCCCGCTGGGACCACATATACTGAAAAAAATGTATGCATTCACTACTGTAAGTCGCTTTGGATAAAAGCGTCTGCTAAATGGCGTATATTTTTGGTTCAGGGTGCCAGTGACTCTGTGCAAGTCGCCGACTCTGGATCCAGCAAAAGAACCCCAGACCATCACGCTTCCTCCTCCATGTTTGAGTGTCACACACGGAGGAACCATCCTTTCGCCTATTCGACAGCATACAAAAACCCTGCGTGTTGAACCAAAGATTTTAAATTTAGATTAATCGGTCCATAAGACCTTCTTCCAGTCTTCAGTAGTCCACTGGTGGTGCTTCATGGCCCAGGCAAGCCTCTTTTTCGTATTTTGCCATCTTAGCAATGGCTTTCTTATTGCCACTCGACCTGTCAAACCTGCAGCTTGAAGTCTCCTCTTCACAGTTGAAACTGAGACTTCCTTACTTCGATGAGTGTTAAGCTGTGCTTGAAGCTGTTGTCCCGTGAGCCGCATATCATGCAAGCTGTTGACTCTCAGAAACTTGTCTTCTGATTTTGTCGTGGCTTTGGGTCTGCCAGACCTCTTCCTGTCAGAGTTTCCTCCAGTTTCCAAGTGCCTTTTGATAGTGTAGAGCCTTTTTTTATAACTCTGAAATGTACATAACTTTTTTATTTACCTCTGGCATTTTACTGCTTACCTTTGTACCATTTCAGGTTATTCACTGGACTTGAACTGCTTAAATTTCAGTAAAAACTGGAAAAATGGGGGTGTTGTAAAACTTTTGACCAGTTTTAGAACCCCCGAATCCCCTGGTCCCCCAATTTCCCACAATGCAATGTTTGGAACTGACCGATAGCAACAAGACTTAACTCCTGCATTGCCATAGTTGAGACTAACTAATTTAATTTAACCCTCTTGTCTAGCCCTTGGTGGGTCTGAAATAAATTTTTGTTTCACACTGTAGTTTGTGTGGAGTCTCAACATTTGTCATTGAAAGAGTCCTACTAGGTATCAGTGCTAGTGGTATTTGGATAGATACTTTGTTCTCTGGACTAATGTAGAGAGTGTTGGTCAGATGGTCCCAAATCTATCCTGCTTAAATGTCTGTAAAAACTGGAAAAATGGGGGTGTTCTAAAACTTTTGACCGGTAGTGTATATATATTGTAGTGCCACTGGGGGTGGGGTGACACTCAAGGACCTTTTCAGAGGGCATAGGCAATTGAATAATCCGGAGGAGGCAGTATTCAAAACAAAACAATAATTTTATTAAATTGATTCTTGACAAAGCACAAAAAAGGATGGGGTAATTGGGGAATCCAAACACATACAGTCCATAATCCTTCTCTCGTTGTCTTTGTCCACAATCCAATGTCGTTCATCCAAGCCAGGTTTTCAAACAATCCAACTCCATTCCCAAAACAATTCTCTAACTTGTTCTCACTCACCATGAGTTTCCCCTATGTTACTTTGCAATTTGTTTGGGGAAAAGGTGTATCTTTTATCCGTTATTGCATTCAGCTGCCATAAGTCCCAATTGCTTCACTTGCTTCAGCTGGTAGTCAGATGTGGGACTGCAGGCTGCTGGGAGCCTTAATCCTGATGGCTCTAGTGGCTCACAAGAGTTAAAGGGGCAGGCAGAAATTTCCCCTGAGCCATCCCTTGTGATGCCACAATATATATATATATATATATATATATATATATATATATATTGTGGCAGCCCGATGGGCTGCACTAGGAAATGGCTGCCTGGCCTACAACACATGGCAGCCCCAAAACACTACATTACCCAGCAGACCACAGTAACACCTGAACGAAGTCAGGCAATGGGGAGTAACGAACAGCTGAAAGCCATTTTGAGGCCTATTTAAAGGGCTGAATCCCATCACACTTAGAGAGGAGTAGGAACGTGTTGGTGAAGGTGTTGCTGTGTGAGTTTGGAGAGAAAGAACCTGTGAAGTCGTTGACTAGCCAGGATTTGGAAAGAGTGTTTTGGAGTGGATTGTTTGTGAATGAATTTGGATTGTTTTGAGGACCCCCTTTGGATATTGATTACGGACTGGATTGCGGACTTCGACTTGGATTTGGAATTGGAACGGACATTGACAACGAGAAGGATTTTGTGTTTGTATTCCTCTGAAGACCCCACCCTTTGTTTTGTGTTGTCGTTTAATAAATTATCATTTTTGTTCTGAATACTGCCTCCTCTGGTTTTTGAACTTGCCTACGCCCTCTGCAAGGTCCGTGAGTGTCGCCCAACCCCTGGGGACACCACAATATATATATATATATATATATATATATATATATATATATATATATATATTAGGCTCTAAGAAAAAATCTATTAATCGGTCCCATGAATCAACAAATCCTTCAATCACCAGCTAATTTCTGAGAAGAATGAATCAGATTATTAAATACTCATGAATTATTAAATAGCCAAATTTCCTTAGTATAGACACGCTAGCTAATGTTGTTTGATTTACAGCCATCATTTTCAACATCAGGACTTTTTAGCTAAGCTTCTTGATGCAGTACTTGATGAGTACTGTATGTGATTGATATCAGTTCAGCCACATGCTGCCCTTTGGAATTGTATTTTAAGGTGTTTAGAAATAGATAACTTCACAGACATGCATGCCAAATTAAGGAGCTTTATACATTTTATACATACAACTTTATACTTACTGAGGTGAGACACTGTATATATATATTAGGGGTGTGATGGTATGCCAGTATGACGGTATACTACGATGTTAAAATATGAAATATTGATGGCCGTACTAACGCTCGCCACATGCCTGAGGAGAGAGCGAGACTTATTATCCAGTCGTACCAGAGGATGATTAGATGGGCAGATTGGGAGAGTTATATTGGGCAGGGCACAGGGGAACCCTGTCTTTGAGATAAGTGCTCTGGGATCATTACTGAGCACAGTGAGTCAGAACCTTGCCTTAATAACGCATGCAAAAAAAAGAAAGGTAAAAGGGGAAAGAAAACCATCAGCACCGAATGTTAGGCTATATTTCACACACAGTGATAAAGTGTTGGCATGTTGTTGGGGGAACCTCATGCAGTGGTATGGGGGGGGGGGGACCCTGGCCTTAAAACAACCCTATGCCAGCCCCAAGTGTCCCACCACTGTAGACTCCCAGGCACTCCCAGATCTGCTAATGGCACAGCCGGGGCTCAAGCCTGCAACATCTTCACTGCAGGGCCTAGTCTGCTCTCACGTCGAAGCGCCTCCAACAAGGCCCAGATCCGGGTGTACCTTCTGCGTACATGAGTAATTACATTTTCAGTCCTTTAAACTGTAATAGAGATCTCGTACCGAAAATGGCCCTGTGAAGTAACTTATTCTTGAACCAGAGTTGCAGTGTGAATATATTGCACGCCATGCAGGAAATGTATTTCGCGTTGAATGTCGCAGTACAAGCATGAATTTGTGTATGCAAAAATGGCATTAAGCCATGCATTTAGAGTGGTATTCTTAAATACATGGTAGACCTGGTCTTTTTATGACATTTTTCGACATATAGTACGTATATTACAATTCAGTATTATTATAATTTTTTGCATTGTTTAAAGAGGAGAAGAGAAGAGAAATTAACGAGGTTCATCTCTATTAATATTGAACAGTACAGAGGTCGTGCTCAGCCTAAACGAAGATGAAAAGTTAATTTGACATAATTGGGGTGGCCGGAGAGGGGGAAGGGGGAACAGCTGGGCATTATTTGTCATGTGCCGTCCCTGTGATCCAGCAGCTGCTATTTATGTTACAGGGGCAGACAGACCTGCAGAGATACAGACCTGGGGAAGGACTGGAGAAAAGACATAAAAAGACATTCCCCGTCAGATTTCTAGCATGCTAATTGAGTCCATTTGCAGGACGAATCCACCAGCAACGTCCGAAGAAAGAAAAAAGGAAAGTCTTGTCCTGAAATTGCTTTTATTTTTAGCCGATGTCGGCGCCGCGTCTGAAATGAATCATTTGTAACGTCAGCCTCTCGAGAAAGTCGAGAAAGTAAGAAGTGCAGAACCAACTGGAAAGGCGGCCACTACCACGAATGGCCACCGAGTCCAACACTACAGCACCTCATTGTATTGTTTTAATAAAGGTGACAGCAAAAGCAATGATAAATGTAAAAATGTAAAAAGTCAAAAACAGAAGTGGATGTGATGCACATGGCAAAGGTAACATATTTGCACAACCTCTCAGGTGAAAGGGTTAGGATTCATTTGGGGCACAGGCACGCCTTGCATAGCTGACCATGCCTCACATCATGTGCGGTTTGCAAAACTTTCAATATTCTACCGTCAGCAGAAATTTTAATTCAACTTTGAATTAGAATTTTTAATTAGCAGAAAAAAATGTCCATCTTGAACACATCTTTGTCTCCCTGACAGGAATCTTTTGTAATAATTTTTGTACTATTTTTAATTATTCAGAATTGCCATCGATGAGTCCAGAGTTTCAGCAGAACCCCCACAACCACCCTCCCTAAAAAAGAATACTAAGTTGGTATGAGTGTATATTTCCAGAGGTAACCTCCTGCCCAGTGTCCTTGGACATGTTGCTTTTGTCAATGCAGCTCTGCGTTCATCTTGCAACGTGGATGAACTCTTACCTCTTCTCCCTGCCTTTGGCTTTTGAGACTGAGTCTGTACACTTGGGAAACTGCAGATAAAACGTAATATGCAAATCCTTTATCTTTCCAGCTCAGGTCCTGTTCCAGGAAGAACCCGGAGTGACACAATGTGTGTGTGTGTGTGTGTGTGTGTGTGTGTGTGTGTGTGTGTGTGTGTGTGTGTGTGTGTGTGTGTGTGTGTGTGTGTGTATGTATGTGTGCGTGTGCCTGTGTGTGTTTGTGTGTGAATCTGAGTGTGCATGTGTGTGTTCACTCTGGAAAAAAGAGATGGTTTCTTCCACTCAATGTTAATGTCCTCCAGCTCCTCTGTCCTGCCAGAAGCTGTCCAGGATCATGTCCAGTCAGACAGACAGACAGACAGACAGACAGACATTCCTACTCAAATTGATGGCTGGAGAGGACACAACTCGTTTCCGTTCTATCTTTTCCAAAATAAAATATTATTTTTTCTTTCCAGAGCATGGAAGAGGAGAGACAGGAAGAAAGGCAGAAAAAAGGCTATGACACATGGGAGGTGAGTCCGTCTGAGCAGAGAGTGTACACCCGGTCCAGAATGGGGGGCGGGGAGGAGGAGGGAGAGACAGATCAAGAAAAAGGACAAAGGAGAGAGAGATAACAGGGAATGAGGGAGATGGACACAGATAGACAGAGATGGTGATGAGAGTGGGAGAGAGAAAGGAAAAAGAGAGTGGGGGAAAGGGAGATGAAGCAAGAGAGAGGCGAATGAAAAAAAATAGACACGGATTGAGAGAGGGAGTGCGAGAGAGGCAGAGAGAGCCATATCGTCTACTGGGGGTGTGGATGATCATTTTGTTTTACGGGAAGGACCAAATTCCCCCTCGAGCAGGGGGGCTCCAGCCCTGTGATTATGGCCAAGGCGGTGAAGGCCAGCGTGGTCAGTTACCACGGTCAGTCCCACCACAGAGATGACCGTCCAGGAGGTCATCCCGCAACACACCGCTACGTGGCTGGATCGCTGCTAGCTCGCAGAGCCTTGTATGTGGCGTTTCCCCTCTGAAGAGCAGGACGGCAGGGCAAATTTGTTAGCGCTGTGCTTGCATGCATCTGTCCACGTCAGATAGATAGGCCTCACACCATCGTGCTGTTATTTTCAACCGACTTGTCGCCAATACATTATCTCGCTTACACCACAGCTACTTACCAAATTAATTAACACACAATCAGTGCATTACATTTGAAATAAATTCATTCACAAAATTAAACATTTCATGAGGTATGTCTGCTACAACAAAAATAGTGGCGCCAAGGAGTTGGTAATTGACAGGTAGCTGCCAAAATAAAGGAAAAATAAAAGTACACTCAACTCCTTAGAGGGAAAGGTAAACACCAATAAATACAAAGTCATTCTGAGAGTGATCACCTTAATCCTGTGGTGAAGCATTTCTATCCTGATGGGAGTGGTCTCTTCCAGCATGACAATGCCCCCATCCACAGGGTACAAGTGGTCACTGAATGGTTTGATGAGCATGAATACGATGTAAACCATATGCCACGGCCGCGTCAGTCACCAGATCTCAACCTAATTGAACACTTATGGCACCTTTGGAGACAGCATTTTACACCACTATAAAAAAAACCCCACCAAATTATGCAACTTGTTGCGTTTGTGTTGCAACCCTCCAATAGAGTTCCAGACACTTGTAGAATGTATGCCAAGGTGCATTCAAGCTATTCAAGGTAACATCAACATCAAGTGCCCTATTATGGCACTTTATGTTGATGTTACCTTTATTTTGGCAGTTACCTGTATATCCTGAGGCAGAATGATGAACCAGTTGGAACAGTAGCCTGAAACTGCAGCTGCACAGCTTGAGGAATGATGAATATGCTTCTTTAATTTGTTTTATTCATTAAAAGCCAGATTGCTTCAGAAACCAGGACACACGTCGAAGCAGATCAGAATAGTGCTAAGCCACAAAAAGAATGTTTGATTCCCTTACTCCCTCTCTTTTTCCATCCATCTCAATTCTGTCTTCTATCTCTACACTTCATATCTCTCTCTCTCTCTCTCACACACACACACACACACACACACACACACACACACACACACACACACACACACACACAAACATGCACCCTCACGCAAACAACTGGTCCCTCTGCAGTAGACCTCTCAAAAACTATAACTATAACTATAAAAATTCATAGCCTCACAGATTTGAAATGAAACATGGGCTCCACCAAGCCCCGCAGGGGGTTAATGTCTGAGAGGAAGTCAAGCGTACTCCTCCCCTTTGTATATCGGTGAATCATAACATTTAAAGATTTCAATATTTATTTATTTTAAAGTACACCTTACCCTCAGACTTGCCAATTAAAAATAAATGGATGTATTTTGATGAGCTCAGTAAGATATGCCCTCGCGGAGAGAGGGGTCCTCTCACTCCAACGATTTAGTGGCACTCCTGGTGACAGATTACTCAATTGCTTGTTCAGGGATGAAAGAAAAAAAAGTCTAATGAAAGCCCAGTCTGACATTTGCCCAGCATGTCCTTTAAAGGAGATCAACATGCAATTTGTGTGTCATTTTTGTGAAGATGGAGAAAAAAAACTCACTTCCTGATTGGACCCTCGCAGTTCTAATTAGCTGAAGAGATGCCAATAATCATCTATACTAATTAGACACTTTAAAATAAGGGTAAGGCCCTTTGGAAATATTGAAATCCAGCGGACCAATCATTTCCCAATTACGGTATGCCTTCTACTCGGTGTGTTTTTGTGTAAGAATATGACCGTGCTCCATTTAAACCTAACAAATAAAAAGAAAAACAAACAGGCCGAGTTTGATTCCTCTGGGAGTTTAATGAAATGAAATAAATCTTTAGACGTGACCCAGGCTGAAAATATGTCCTCATTTATCCCTCGGTGTGCAGTGCAGACATGGCATAGACCGTGTGTGTATGTGTGTTTGTGTGTGTGTGTGTGTGTGTGTGTGTGTGTGTGTGTGTGTGTGTGCATGTGTGTGTGTGTGTGTGTTTGCAAGAGAGAGACAGAGAGAGAGATGTGTATATGTGCATGAATGTGCGTGTGTGTGTTTGTGTGTGTGTGTGTGTGTGTGTGTGTGTGTGTGTGTGTTTGCAAGAGAGAGACAAAGAGAGAGATGTGTGTGTGTGCTTGTGAGAGAGAAAGACAGAGAGATAGAGATGTCTGTGTTTGTGTGTGTGTGTGTGTGTGTGTGTGTGTGTGTGTGTGTGTGTGTGTGTGTGTGTGTGTGTGTGTGTGTGTGTGTGCGTGAGTGTGTGCATGTTTGCCTGAGTGTGTGTGTGTGTTTACAAAAGACAGAGATAGAGAGAGGGATATGTGTGTGTGTTTGTGTGTTTGCAAGAGAGAGACAGAGAGATAGAGATGTGTGTGTGTGTGTGTCTTTGCAAGAGAAAGACAGAGAGATAGAGATAGAGATGTGTGTGTTTGTGTGTGTGTGTGTGTGTGTGTGTGTGTGTGTGTGTGTGCATGTGTGCCTGTGCCTGTGTGTGTGTGTGTGTGTGTGTGTGTTTGCAAAATACAGAGACAGAAAGAGGGATATGTGTGTGTTTGTGTGTTTGCAAGAGAGAGACAGAGAGATAGAGATGTGTGGGTGTGTGTGTGTGTGCATGTTTGTGTGTGTGTGTGTGTTTGTGTGTTTGCAAGAGAGAGACAAAGAGAAAGAGATATGCTCACTGTCCTTGGTAAAACAGACTCTGTCATATTTGACAAAAGACGTCTAGGTGTTCAAAGCTACCCTCAGACAATTCCTTTAGTCTCTTGTTTGCATAAACCTTCATTGATAATATTAGTTTATCCCTAAGTGAGAGGCAGGCTATGCAAAAACAATTAAAATCCTTTATTCTGCCTTTATAACTTATAAAATCCTTTATAACTACTATTTGATTGGATGTTATTACACTCATATTATCAATTATTATTAATAATTTAAAATAATTAATTATATTTTTAATCTCAATTGATTAACACTATTTTTATTTTTCCAAAAATAAATATATATATATATAAACATCGAACAAAAAGTTCGGAAATTTGTGTTTGGTAGATTATTTCTCTGTTGTAACAATGCTTCTTGGCAATACATTTGCCTGTTTATTTCCCTTTTAAATAGTGCCCCTTTTGTAAGGAACATTTGTGGGATGAGCAGCACAGCTGAGTATGTGGGTTGCACCCATGAAAAATTTGCCAAATCTTCTCTGCTAATGCCAAACAGCTTATTCTGCTGTTGCTATTGACTCTTGTTTGGTGTTGTTTGGTGGATTGGATGATTGAAGTCTATCAGTAACAAGGAAGAAACAAGACATATTGGCAATTTTACAATTTATTCATTTAACAAACAGTCAGGAGCCTCAGTAGCATGTGGAAGAACCATACACAGCCACAACAGCCTGGCAAATCTTCCTCATGCTGGTCACCAGCGTGGTCACACACTGCTGTGGGATGGCATTCCACTCCTCAACTAGGATTTGTCGCAAGTCAGCCAACGTGGTTGTGTTGTTGGTCACTCTAGCACGAACAGCACGCCCAAGCTGATCCCACAAGTGTTCAATTGGGTTGAGGTCAGGACTGTTGGCAGGCCATTCCATTCTCTCTACTCCCAAATTCTGGAGGTAGTCTCTGATAAACCCCGCTCTGTGGGGGCGAGCGTTGTCATCTTGGAGGATGGAGTTCGGTCCCAGACTGTGGAGATG
Source organism: Aldrovandia affinis (assembly GCA_029706075.1). Lineage (NCBI taxonomy): Eukaryota > Metazoa > Chordata > Actinopteri > Notacanthiformes > Halosauridae > Aldrovandia > Aldrovandia affinis. The sequence continues at coordinate 1,685,480 of JAINUG010000187.1, forward strand.
GGATTGCCACTGGTTGCAGATATCTCTCTGCATTGAGATTGCCTCCAATGATGACAAGCCTCGTTTTTCCAGTGATGGAGATGCTGCCCCACACCATCACACTGCCTCTACCAAAAGGTGTTACTCTATCGGTGCAGCAATCAGCATAGCGTTCTCCCCGTCTTCTCCACACTTTGACCCTACGATCCAACTTCCGTAGGCAGAATCTGGACATAACGTTCCTCCACATGTTCAGGTTCCAGTGCAGGTGTTGCCGACACCAGCGCAAACGGGCCTGATGGTGAAGAGCAGTTATGGCAGGCCTCCTGGCAGGCCTATGAGCCTGGAGATTGGCTGCGTGCAGTCTGTTCCAGATTGTCTGGGCCGAGAGCCGTGTGCCATATCGTCCTGCAAACCTTGACTGCAAATCTGTAGAAGACAGCCTACGGTTCCTAAGTGCTGAAAAGGTGAGGAACCGGTCTTCTTTGGGTGTCGTCTTCTTGGGACGCCCACTTCGCGGTCTGTCTCTGACATCCCCCGTTTCATGGAACTTGGCCTTCAGTTTGGAGATGGTACTACTCACCCCAAATAATGCCGCAACTTGCTTTTGTGGAACACCAGCTTGAAGTTGCCCTATCGCACGGGCCTTATCGAGATCAGACAAACGTGGCATGCCGATTCTTGGAGCAGACACCAATTGACAACTGTAGCAGGGCCCATGCTCACAGGTGCTGACAATCAGGTGCCTGATTGTCAGGACCTGGGGGTACCGGAAGCTCAAAACAAGAGTCAATAGCAACAGCAGAATAAGCTGTTTGGCATTGGCAGAGAAGATTTGGCAAATTTTTCATGGGCGCAACCCACGTACTCAGCTGTGCTGCTCATCCCACAAATGCATGTTCCTTACAAATGGGGCACCATTTAAAAGGGAAATAAACAGGCTTTCCAATGGTATACAATGTATTGCCAAGAAGCATTGTTACAACAGAGAAATAATCTACCAAACACAAATTTCCGAACCTTTTGTTCGATGTTTATATATACTACCGATCAAAAGTTTTAGAACACCCCCATTTTCCAGTTTTTTCTGAAATTTAAGCAATTCAATTCCAGTAAATAGCCTGAAATGGTACAAAGGTAAGCAGTAAACTGCCAGAGGTACAAAAAAAGTTTAGGTTAACAAAAACTGAAAAATAATGTCAATTTTTTGGCATTGAGTAGTTTCCTACACTATCAAAAAGGCATTTGGAAACTGGAGGAAACTCTGACAGGAAGACCCAAAGCCACAACAAAATCAGAAGACAAGTTTCTGAGAGTCAACAGCTTGCGTGATAGGCAACTCACAGGACAACAGCTTCAAGCACAGCTTAAAAAACTGGAAAATGGGGGTGTTCTAAAACATTTGACCAGTAGTGTATATATTCCATCTTTGCACTCAACACAGTGCAAATATGGGGAGCCTTGTTGTTCTCTAATGATGTACTGGTAGTGGCCAAAAATATGGATCCGCCAATATGATACGACAATGACAACTTGTTCTGTAGAGTTCTCACTGGACCATTCTTGATGAAACTGCCTGCTCGCCCGCTAGAGTGAATTGTTCAGTCAACTGATTTAGAGTTGCTCACCTGTTTAGCCTTGCACCTCAAACTAATGCACGGACATCACGATGCAGGAGTATGCACCTCGGACCACAGTTGCCCTTTGTTGATGGTGTCTTTCCCCCATCCGAGTTCCATGCCGACATCATCTTGCACGCCTTACACCTATGAAACATCAGCAGTCTACTAACTGTGCCCCAACAATTTCCCCTCTTTCAAAGCCTCCGATAGTCCTCTATCCATGGGGACACAACCCTGAGCTCGCTGGGATATTCATCGCTTAATTAACTCAACACCGGTTTGGAAGCACCCTGCTTTCATTTACCAAAGTGTTTCCACCTTTTTGGCCACCACCTACTTTTATATATTGCTACGTTATTTGCACCATTATCATTTACTTGTTTGGTTTTCATTTCATGGAAAATCCCTTAGTAACACCCCCACCCCCTTTAATAAGAGTGCCTCCTTGTTGATCTATTGATTTTGACTGAGTTAGATGGATTCGTTTGTCAAAAGGGAGAGCGCGATCATCTTTTATTCCATTTGGTCTGGGCTGGTACTGGTTTCCGCTCGATGTGAACTGAGGTCTAGATTGCTTTATCGGAATGAACAGCATGCTGGAATGCGCTGCAACAGCTGCATCAATGACTCAGGAGAGATTGCACAGTGATTGTGAACGTGTCCCTGTGTACCAGTCCGTTTGAGCGACTGGGGTCTACAGGGAAGGCTGGTGAACAATCAGTTAAAAGAATTCAAGCGTAGTCTGAAAACCTGGACTGGGATGTGATTGTCATGCACTGTTGGGGTGAAGGACTCTAATGTAACGCAAAGATGTCTCCACTCTCTAAACAGTACAGACCTTTTCATCTTGCCTAGTCCGTTCTTTTCTGAATCTCTCTCTCTCTCTCTCTCTTTCTCTCTCTCTCTCACATGCTTTTTAGGTGGAGTACGACATGCAAATTATCCACAATTTTGACTCCTTTAGGAGGGTTTGGTGTGTGAGGAAAGCTATTTGTGATGAGAAGGGATATATGTCACGTCTGCTTTGAGGATGTATGTGGCGGTATAAGAAGTTGGGGAATGTGTTGTGGTATTTTTATTTATTCATTTAATTTATGGTTTTAACCCACTCACCAAAGGGGTATTGAAGGTCTGTCTCTCTCTCTCTCTCTCTCTCTCTCTCTTGCTCTTTCTTCTTTCTTTCTCTCTCTATCCTTCTCTCTACCTCTCTCTCTTTCTTTCTTTCTCTCTCTCTCACTCTCTCTTTCTTGTTTTCTTTCTTTCTTTCTTGTTTTTTCTTTCTTTCTCTCTCTCTCTCTCTCTCTGTTTCCCTAAGATGTCCTAAAGACAGAACAAAGACAGAACGTGTTCTTATAAAGCCACACCTAGATCAGATTCCCAGGACATTGCTGGAACAGTCTTTGTAACACCACGGTGATATTACTGTTATGTGCAAAAATCACGTGTCGGCCGGATCTATGGAGACGAGATTTCCACAGAACACACCGTGGGCCCATATATGGGAAGAAGATACTGTGATAAGATCCTCAAAAGTACCCGACACTCACAATCCAAGTATGTTTTCCGCATCATTTTCTCAAATGGGGAGCTGTTGAGTTTCTTTGTACTAGCTCTGTCAGAAAATATAAAGTAAAAAGTGAAGAAAGAAACACATTGTCTTGGAGTGCGTCCGCTTTCTCTACTTCACTCTCGACCTTCATGGATTTGCACCCAGTTTCTATTTATTTTTATTCCTATATACAGCACGGTAAATGAAAGGGATACATACCACTATGCCTTAAATGGCTGTTAACCGTTACAAGGCTATGACACAGCTCAAGCTAAAAAGACAACATTTTCGTCTGGGTTTGGGGAGATGGAGACCGAGTCTGACGTGATGCCATAAGGGACGGAGCTGATGATGCCTGATACTCCAGCAGGGCCTTGTTTCACACAGCGAGGCAATGAGGGAACTGAACTCTGGGCCGGGAGGTTGCTAGTTCAAATCCCACTCTGCGATGATGCGTCAGCGTGTAAAAGGCACTTAAAGGGAGAGAGCTGCTCGAGCACCAAACCCTGCGGCTGAAATGGATGGGATCTGTCACCCTTAACAAAGCCGTCTCACAGATTGATAATGAAGAATGGCGGGTTATCCGTTTGCTTTGGCCTGACTCCACACGCCCGCGTACAGTTGAGGCCCGGGTCTCAGGCGGGGATGGGTTCACATGAAGTGCAAAGCTATCATCCAGTGGACCACAGGAACACAGACCTGCACCTTTGTTCATTCACAACCAAGTCCATTTAATAGTAGTAGCTGTATTAATCGTAGTATTAGCCATTGTACAGGTAATACTAGTATTAGAGTTATTGCTAATAGTGATGATATAAGTAGTAATAGTGAAACTTTTAGTAGAGGTAGTAGTTGCAGTTGCAGTAGCAGTATCAGTGGTTGCAGAGGTGTTAGTCAGTGATTGTAGAATGAGGTTTCATGAGTCCAATAATGGGTGGAGCTACAAAGAGCTGCAAATCACTGACTTGCTTGAACCAATTAGAATGATTTGTTCACTCATTCCCATCACTAGTGTTAGTAATGGTAGCAGTAATAGGAGTAGAAATATTATGTGTCACAGGTTCACAGTAAATGGGTCTTAACTGAGGTTCATTTTGCACAATATTAAAGTACAGATTCAGAGGCTCAAAATGATGTATCATGCACTGAAACCAGCAATTCCTCGAGGTAGTTAAGCCTCTTTGAATATTTATAAGATTACAAATCCACCTTTGAGAAAACGGCCTCCGAATTTTCACACTTACCCATCCAAACTCCTTAGCAGGGTACAATTCACCACCAAATTGGGAGGAAAACAGGGGAAAAATTCAGAAACAAGATTTATACAAAAGGAATAGATTTTCTAGGAATATAACTATTTTAGTAGACGTAATAGTCGTAGTAGTAGTAGTAGTAGTAGTAGTAGTAATAGTATTGGTAGTACTATTTGTAGTAATAGTAGTGTAATAGTTGTATCATCACAGTAGGCGCTGCTGTGGTTTCTCCTAGCTGGCTTATGTCTACGTCTTTCTGTAAACTCAGCCCATGCCTCAAACTGTAATTACAGGGAGAGGGAGAGCTGCAGTGACTGTTTGTTTGTATAGATTGTTCGATAAAGCCCTGAAAGGGCTTGTTAGTAGAGGAGACAGAAAGAGGAGAGGAGAGGCAACTCTCCAGTCAACACAGGCGTCTGGCCCTTTCTGAAACTTACACCTCAGGGGTGATAATAACAACCCCCCTCCCCGCCCCACCCACCCCTTTCTCCTGCCTAAAGAAGCGGGTGGACCTGGATTCTGTCTAACCAAAAAACAAATGGCACTGGAATTAATTTAAAAGTGTGTGTGTGTGTGGGGGGTAATGAGGAGGCATAAAAATGAAAAGTAGGTCAACGCATTCAATGTGATTAGGCACACCTTTTTTCCTGTTCTACGGCCCCCTGCTGCACAAGCTGAGTGCGTGCGAGTACCTGGTGAAGGCGTGCGCCGTGTTTTTGGATGCACTCTTTTGTGAAAGCTTGACTGCATGTGTTTGGCAAGAATAACTGAGCATATCTTCCTATGATTTATTCCGACTTTAACTAACCCCTCCTCCACACACTACGAGCCGCTTTTGATACGGCAAATCTGTACACAGCGCAGAAGGCTCGCATTCGCCTCTTACGCAGGACAAGCCAGTCTCGTGAGGTGTACCAGCCTGAATTGTACTGTACTGCCTTACCTGCTACTCAATCTCCCAGCACTCCTGAATGCTTGATTGTGATTGGATTAAAATATTTAAATGGCTACTGTCTATGTCTCATAATAGATGGTGATGCATTGGAATAGTAAGGGATTCATGTTTGCAATTCCAAAATTCAGGGGCCATGGATGCACAGTTTGTGATATTCCAAAAGTGGGGGGCCACGATGTGGCCCCGCCCCTGATTCCGGCGTCACTGCTGTCTCCCTATTTAACACCTCTGAATTACTCTTTAAATCACTTCACAATTTTGTTGAAATGGCATCCCCCCCCCATGCTATGAGCTTTCTCAGTCTGTTCATGAGTGGCCAGCAGAAATTAGTGGTGGGGGAAGGGGTAGTTCTAATCAAACTTCCTAAAACTTTCAATTACAGTGGAAACAACATTTTGGACGTGGAATGAATGTTGATATCATTATGTGTCCTTGGTAGAAGCTATGACGCAAAATGCATGCTGAGTTAAAAATAAATAAATAATAATAATAAATAAATAAATAAATCATTTTATTTTTAGCAATTATTATTTTAATCTGAAATCCTCTTATGCCAGGGTCAGGGTCATGGCAGAGACAGAGATTATCCTAAACAGCAATTATCACCGCAATTATACGGAAACAGATGAGGAAAAGAGAAGCACTCTCGGAGAAAACGTCCTGAATGTCAAGTTTGCAATTAAGGGGAAATGAAGAGACACCGAGTGGAGTTCTGGTCGGATGTGTAATACCGCGTCACCATGGAGAAGGTTTGGGCCGATGTAGGAAGGTGTCAGGTTTAGCCAGCAGACTTTAGAGTCACGAGACAAGATTTTCAGACTGGGGGGTTGGGACATAGCCCGTTCTTCAGACTTGCGTCCCACCCGTGGAGCTGTGTCCCCTGCTCCATCTGCTTACAATAAGGTGAGCTACGACCTCTGGACTCTGACCTCAGTCTGACCTCTGGTCTTGGTTTCACAGGGAAGGAAGAGACCACACGAGAAGAAGAAGAAGAAGAAGAAGAAGAAGAAGAAGAAGAAGAAGAAGAAGAAGAAGAAGAAGAAGAAGAAGAAAAGGAGGAAATTAAAGAAGAAGGGGTTACCGGGTGTCTGGTCCTGCTTAAGAGACTGGCTCAGTGTAGCGGCTTGCCTTACGGTCTGGAATCCAGTCCAGGCTGTGACAGTGTCGAGTGGGGGCAGTGACTCCATGGGGCAGTGCATTATTAACTGTAGCGTTGCCTAGGGAGCGATTCAGCCAGCAGGGTCACTGTGTCTCGTCACACAAGTGTGACTCCTCTGGATGACTGGGCGCTAGAAGTCTGCCTGTGCCAGCTGCGCATCAAGTGCACTCCTCTGATGTCATGACTGCGCAGCTCAGCTGGTGGAACGCAGAGAGAAAAGAAAACAGGCCAATTTGGAGAGAGCGCTTTATTTTTCCGCGCTCTCCTGAACTGACGCAGCGTGATGCAGGGATGGAAGGGGCCTATGACTAGGACTGGCCATTCCAAAATGCAGGGAAGACATAAAAACAGGGATACCATTTTTTTTGAAGAAATACTGACTGTAAATAGTAAAAACTGTTACTGTTAAACTGTGTAGCTCCATCCATTCTGAAGCCTCACTCTCCCATCACAGATATGCCAGATAGTAGAGGCTGTGACCCTTGGGGTATTAAAATCCAGGCGTGATGCAGTGCTGGAGACTCTGTAGAGTGCGGACGGTAAATGATGAGCCTAGATGGGACGAACGGGCCTGTTCTCGTCATTATGTATTGTTATGTTCTTCTGCTCTTAAACATCCCAGTTGGAAATGTGGCTTTCCGGAAACAAGTCTTCACAGGGATGAGATGGTGGTTGCCTTGGAGATGGAATCAAAGAGAATGGTTGTGTCATCCTCAAAACAACATTAAAAGACGCCACACACACACACGTGCACACAAAATACTATTAAAAAAAGGGGATTTCCAACTGCGATTCAGTGTTTTCACAGTCCAGCTGTGTGGCAGCAAAGTGAACGGAGAAGAGGATTGGCTCTTCATCGACGCTGCGGCAACAGCTGTAAAGAATGGCTCCCTTTCAAAAGGGTAATTACTTCCAGCAACGCTCCACCGGTACGTGCACTCTGTGAAGATTTATGGAGGGAAACATCTAGTTTTATGGATCTTCCCATTCCTTATTCACGGCCTTTGGTTCGATTTCAGGCCCTGTCGAACAAGGAAAGCTCCACCGTCTTTCTCTGGAGGAAGTTCTTCCTTGTCACTGGTCACCGCTGGCTTGCTCAAAGGGGACATTTGAGGTTCTTCAGCAAAGGGAATCTCCACCCACCTCGATATGATTGGTCCGTTACATTCAAACCTTCTTCCTCAAAATGGCTACTGAACCCTGGTAGCCTGTTTTACTTTATCAATGAAGTTAATCAATTAATGATAATGATCATGATAATTGTATTGTTATTATTATTATATTATTATTATTATTATTATTATTATTTTAATATAGCACTCTAATACATATAAAGTGAGCAAAATAATAGCCATTCAGTGATTTATAGCAGATACAAGCTGAAATAGAGCAGTTATGCTTTAGAAATGAAAAATAAACTACAGCAATGGGAATAGAAGCAATAAGACATCTTGATCTTATTATCAACAGAACTTGTACAATCGTCTTTACGAATAGAGTTATGATTTTAATACTAAAATATGACAACGCAATATGGAGGGAGTGGTCAGCAGATGTATATGGAGGCATTAAAATGGACGTTGGCCAATTAATTTTTGTAACCTGAGAAAGAGCCTAGCTCAGAAATACCAAGAAGGATATTTTCTGCCTATGAAGAAATATGACAGTCATTAATTCAAATGAGATTAATAGCAGTGCATATTGCAAATGTTTCATTCTTCCCAGAATCCTATCTAAACATCATTGTGTGTGTGTGTGTGTGTGTGTGTGTGTGTGTGTGTGTGTGGATATACGTACAGATAGTGACCAAAAAGTAATTGTCATCTTGGGGGAGAGCACTCCCATCATGATAGAAATGCTTCACTGAAGATTGAAGGTGATCACTCAGAATGGCTTTGTATTTATTGCCGTTTATCTTGCCCTCTAAGGGGCTGAGTGGAGCTAAACCATTCCATGAAAATGCACCCCACACCATAACAGGGCTGCCAGAACCCTTAATTTACTCAAGTGTTTCCTTTATTTTGGCAGTTACCTGTATATACATATAGTTAAATAAGTACACTGAAAAAATAATGTTTTACTGCGTCAGAGAAATATACACAAACAATACTTAAGAAAATATTAAGCATTGTTCGTGTATATTTCTCAAACTTGACAGCATGCCCTGATTCTTTTTTTCCCAGAAGGCAGTTCCTTGAAACACTCGAGGAGTACGAATTCTGTTCAGCACAGAGAAGCGATCAGGTTCAGCTAGCCTAGGCGTTAGCGCTTAGAGATCATTCGGAATTGTGATAGGTCATTACAGCTCTAATTGGTGGGCAGGTCTGTGCAAACACCATGATATTTCCTGCAGGGTTGGTATAAACAGTTAATATTTCCACAGCTGCCCCAGGGCCAGGATACATCCAGGGCAGGTTAATTATTTTCTGATTCGCTTCTTACCGGGCGGAAAATGACAAAAAAAAAAAAAAGCCTCTGTTATTTTTGGCTGGGTCGCCGATCGTAACCTCGACATTAGTGGCGATGGTATCACGTCCCGGGGAAGTTGTTAATGGAATGTAAACAGATTGTGAAGAGGTGGATTAACAGGGCGAGAGGGGAGAGGGTTGGGGCTGCGGGGCTGGTGGCGGTATTGGCTGGGCGGGGGTTTAACAGAGCCAGTGTCATTCCGAGTCTTACCTCCTGAAGTTACAAACCCTGACAATAGCTTTCTCCACCTTTCTCTACCTCTTCTATAACAACAAGGACCACAAGTGTGGAAATAAGTGCCCGGACTTTTCAGTGTCATCCTTGATGTCTTTTTAAATGTACACGTACATCGGGATGTAACCACATATTGTCTTTTTTTGAAGTGAAATGCCAAATAAACTAAACTAAAACGAAACACTCTCGCTGTGCTACCACCCCTGCAAACCCCCCCCCCCCAGCTCCAATCCAACTCCAACCCCACTGCCTTTCTCTCACTTCAACTCCATCCCACCCTCTGCCCTTTATGCAATATTGTATTAACCTGCCCCAAATAATTCCGAAAATAAATATATAAGAATAATATAAGGCAGTTAAAGCAGAGGCTTGACAGTGATCCGTGACAATAAACACTAAATTATGAATGCCACCTGTGGAGACGGATCTGAAATACTGAACGTCAAACCCACGCATCTCAGTAACAGTCAGTCTGTGTGACGGTGCGGAGCATTCTCAGGGCCCCGGACTCCTATGTCCTACATTACATTACAGGCATTTAGCAGACGCTCTTATCCACAGCGACTTACACAGTTTATATTTCTTAACATACAATCCATTTATACAGCTGGATATTTTACTGAAGCAATTCAGGTTAAGTACCTTGCTCAAGAGCACAGCAGCACTGAACCCACCTGGGAATCGAACCTGCAACCTTTATGTTACAAGCAGTTCCCTAACCATTAAGCTACACTGCCGCCCACATCCTGGTCATGCAGAGTTTAGGGCCTAAAAACAGGCCTTTCCCCTCAGGTGTGACTCACGCTCACTGACCGTGGCTCTGACTTTTGTTTGTTTTGTCTACTGTGGTACATGATTCAAGGACATCAATTCATCCCTGAATAAAAGAAAAAAAACACACAAAAATGCCCTATTGTACAGTAAGACTGAAAATCATCTGCAGCAGTTGGGCCTAAGTCATACGGTAAAGCGACATTACCTATGTGGCGTTGATTCATATCTATCACCTGTGTTGCCAATCTGACCGAGAAAGAGTGGGATAGATTTCATCATAATCCTGATGCCTTGACTTTAATAATTGTTGTACTGTTTTGTTTTATTTGTTCCAAGTTCCAACAGCTGTGTACTAGTCACGTTAATGAAGGTAACAACAGTTAGCTGAGCTGAAATGCAGAGAGAGCATGAGAAACACAAGGATGAGATGTATGTAAATTGAAGAAAGAGAGAAAAAGCAAAGAGGGAAAGAAGGAGCGAGAGAGAAAGAAGCAGATATGTAGAGAGGGATGGAGGGGGAGAAAGAAAGAACAGGGGAGAGAGTTGAATATGCCCTAAGAAATCTGAGGTTTCTTGGCCTGGTCTTATGTCCTTCAGGTAAATAGGCTGAAGTCTGACCCGGGTGATGGGGGGTATTAGACCAGATATCAGCAGGGTAGGGGGTGAATGATCTGGTCGAAGGGTCTGGTCAAAGGATCGTCAGGTCGTTAAGATTGTAATGCCAGGGGGGTGATCCCTCCATATGAGGGAGGAGTAGGACAGAAGGAGAAGTAATGGAAAAGGAGAAGGAGAAGTAGGAGAAGTAATGGATTGGGATTTGTGAGGGTAAAGTAGAAAAGAAGAGGGCAATGGAAGATTGTCTCTGGAAGCACAAAGCTAACACACTGTAGGGTGTTACGGAAAGAGCTAGTGCTTTAGCCGGACACAGTGTCCCGCAGCCCCAACAATGTCCTTTGCTCTCGCAATCAGCAGTCCATGTTTGACACATTACCCAGAATTCCCATATAAAGCACAGGGTCTCGTCGGGCAAACAGACTGGCTGACTGCAGATGACCACAGAGAATAGAAGAATAGTAGTAGTAGCCAGAATCACTCTCACTGAATAATACTACTACTACTACTACTAATAATAATAAAATAAAACAGCAGTGCAATTGTACCACAGACTGATGTAAATGCGTTTAAACTGGCCTCTGTTTGACTGTAACTGGCATGCTAGAAAAGCCTGTTCAAAGGCAACGGAGCAAAAGGAGTATAAATGTTTGCAGTTCCTCTGAGCATAATGAGATATTTGTTCTAGACTGTAAATGTGCTGACAAAGTCCTGAAGATGACAGACAGCGCATCGCATCGTTCTCTTTTCCAGTGAGTCTGCAGCTGAGCAGCGGATTCCCACACACACAATATGCCTCGGATGTAATAACGCATCAAGCAGAGCTGATTCCAGCATAAAGTTGGCAGCGGAAACATCGCCTGTATAATCAGCTTGGCTTGATGCAGGTTGTCACCCATCTGCAGAGCTCACTCCTGGATGCAGTCCTGATACTCGTTTGATTCCATAACTTTGTTGCACAATTAAATGCAGAGAGTTTGATTTTAATTTTATTTATTTATTTTTTCTTATTTTTCACTCTTCAGAAACACAGTTCATTGAGTTCAGAGAGCGCCAAGAGGGGAGGAAGGGGGGAAAGAAACCGTGTCTGTACAGCGAATTAAAAAGCAGCACACGCATTTAGCACATGCAAGTCAAAGTTATGTGTTGACTAGTGTTGATCAAATGTAGGGATGTGTCCTTAAGGATTACTTGGTCTCTCGTTGACCCTCAGGGATTAATAAAGTTGTATGGTATTGTATTGTATTGTTTTATTCGGTGCTCGTTTTCCCTGCAAAACGTGGAGGAAACTGCCTCTTTTTTTGCAAATGGATAAAATTGTTCTCACTTGTTGTCTGTTTGGCAATCAACCACTTTCCATCCTGCCCTTTCCAAAAGCATACTCAGCTCAAAGAAAAGTCCCACTGATGTGGATCTTAACTATATATGGGTCAAAGGCATTGAACGCACAGTCATCGTCAATGCTCGTTGTCGTAGCGACGCTTCCTGTAACAGCCGACCAATAGACATGATTGGGTTTGTGTCCCTTGCACAAAGTGAACATATAATGACATGGAATGAAAAACATACTGTAATATTTTAAATAATGTATTTGAATATACAGTATTAGACTACCCCAATTACTTTATTTTATTTTTTACTATGTTTTTTTTGGCCCCTCTGGAAAAGCATCAGATACTGGCGTTTAGGCTGTGATACCTGACTGGGTAAAGAGATACGCTGTGTCTCTTTACCTGACTGCCCAGGCAATGGAACTGCAGAGATACGCTATGTCTCTTTACCTGACTGTGATACACTGATAAGCAGAGAAAGAGTTTGTATTCCCAGGGCTGTTATGGAGATCCAGCAGACACACTGAACTCATAATCCCATAATCCTTTCTCAAACTCAACCCATGTCTTTAAAATGCTTACTTTAGGACCCCCACACTCTCTCACCCCCAAACACAGACACACACACACACACAACCACACGCACACAAAAATACACAACAACATGCATACATGTACACACACAACCACATGCACACACATACAAACATACGCACACCCACGCAGACACCTACACAATACACACACACACACACACACACACACACATAAACCCACATACGCATTTAAACACAAACCCAAATCTTGCAACTTCTCAGAACCAATACGATCCCATATTATCCTTAAAAATGTTTTATTATTTGTTCCATACAGCCCTTTGATGTCGACCACTCCAGAAGAGATATTCTGTTCCCTGCAAACACCCCCTCCTCGCACCCGTGCTCAATTCGTGGAACAAAAGACAGAATGACTCACTATGTGCCTGACGAGAGGGGAAATGGGTCTGAACTGACCCCTCTTGCCGGAGCCAGGGATATAGTTAGGGCCCTGTGTGTTTGTGTGATTGAGGAACACAGTTAGGACTCTGTGTGTATGTGTGTGTGTGTGTGGCTGAGGGAGACTGTTAGGGCCCTGTGTGTTTGTGTGATCGAGGAACACAGTTAGGACCCTGTGTGTATGTGTGTGTGTGTGTGTGTGTGTGGCTGAGGGAGACTGTTAGGGCCCTGTGTGTGTGTGTGTGTGTGTTTGTGTGATCGAGGAGGACCCTGTGTGTATGTGTTTGTGTGGCTGAGGGAGACTGTTGGGACCCTGTGTGTATGTGTGTGTGTGTGTGTGTGTTTGTGTGATTAAGGGACACAGTTAGGACCCTGTGTGTGTGTGTGTGTGTGTGTGTGTGTATTTGTGTGGCTGAGGGAGACATTTAGAGCCCTGTGTGTGTGTGTGTGTGTGTGTGTGTGTGTTTGTGTGGCTGAGGGAGACAGGGCCCTGTGTGTGTGTGTGTGTGTGTGTGTGTGTGTGTGTTTGTGTGATCGAGGGACACAGTTAGGACCCTGTGTGTATGTGTGTGTGTGTGTGTGTGTGTGTATTTGTGTGGCTGAGGGAGACATTTAGAGCCCTGTGTGTGTGTGTGTGTGTTTGTGTGGCTGAGGGAGACAGTTAGGGCCCTGTGTGTGTGTGGCTGAGGTACACAGTAGGGTCCTGTGTGTGTGTATGTGTGTGTGTGTGTGTGGCTGAGGGAGACAGTTAGGGCCCTGTGAGTGTGTGTGTGTGTCTTCGTGTGGCTGAGGTACACAGTAGGGCCCTGTGTGTGTGTGTGTGTGTGTGTGTGTGTGTGGCTGAGAGAGACTGTTAGGGTCCTGTGTGTTTGTGTGATTGACGGAGCCAGAGAAGGCCAAGCGTGGGCCCAGAGTGACTAACGCTTTCCTGAGGAGCCACCAGACCGTTGTGTTTTTCTTTTTGCAGGGTCCCAGGCTTTCTGCTGAGTGGACAGGAAAACAGAGGAAGAGAAAGCAATGTTGCTGCTGGCTTCAGAAGAACCCTGGACTCCATGACGTACAGGGGGCAGCTGGGGAAGGGAGAGAAGGGTCGATCAGGAAATAAGTGAGTTTAGACTATTCTTATAGTCTATATACATCATAGTGCTTATATTCTATCCAATGCTATTCTTTTTAGCTTATTCTTATTATTCTTATTGTTAATAATAATGATAATAATAATAATAAACCTGATTTGTTTGTTTATGGCACATTGGGGAACCTCCTCCCCCCAACAAAAGAAACATGGAGCATCACTTTGCATCTCGCTTTAGATTTTCCTCAGTCAAATGACGTTGTTTTGTAGCACCATATTGACTATAGCCCTCTCTAGGAAGAGATGTTGTCTTCCCTAACCACCTGGTTGTCTTTCAATTCTTAAAAATAATTTATGTTAGAGTATACTGTGTTAACACAATATGAATAGCCTACAGCTCCCAGTTTCATACACGATACTGGTACTGTGATTCATTTGCAGTAGTTTACCATATTCTACAGTAATCACTGAGTACTATATTGTAATATAGTACTTAAGACAAGAACAATAAAGAAAAAAGTTGAGATTACTCTAATGTTTACAGTATTCACCTTCTAATTTCTGAAGGTCTGGGTCATGGACACAACAATGCAAATCAGCTCAGGTTTGGCTGCACCCTTTGCCCGGCCTCCCTCAAGGTCAAACCATGCTTCACCACATGGTCAACCAAAACTGTCCTAATTCCATTGTTAGGGGAGTTTTCCTGTGGGCCTTTTATCTGCACTAAATCTCTGATTACTGATTGAATAATTTAGGCACATAGTGGTTGTACCTTTGAGGAGTGTGGCCAATTGATAAATTGTTTAGAATTCTGCATGTCAGTGCTTTCCATGTGAACACAAGAGTCTGTATTTTTGAAGATTGTGCTTAATGAAGAGAATTGAGTCTAAGGTTTTGCAAAAACTTAATTTAGCAATGCAAAATTTGTGTGAAAACAAGAAACAAAGGTGCTTATAGTTTTGAAAAAATCGTTTTTTCCCTGGCCGCGATGTGCAGAGTTGAGGGCCGCCTGGGGACACTTTTCTCCCACATTAACCGAATCATCAGCCTCGTCCTTCGGGGTTAATAATGTCCATAATGGATACCCTGCCCACCTCATAAATACCCCCAAGCGCTGACGTGACAGGCCTTTTACTCTGTGTGATGGGCAGTGGGGTGAGGCCTTGCTTCAAGGAACGGAGACATTTCGATGACGCTGCAGAGGATGCGGGCAGTCAGCCGGCACCGGACGATGCACACGTCACCGTGGAGAGATTTAGTGCAGACTGATTCACCACAGTGTCCTCGACTCCGGCCGTCCAGCTGCACACAGTACGAGTGGAGCCAGAGAGAGAGAGAGAGAGAGAGAGAGAGAGAGAGAGAGAGAGAGAGAGAGAGAGAGAGAGAGAGAGAGAGAGAGAGAGAGAGAGGTGGGAATGGGCAGCTTGGATTGGCAGGGGCATAGATAGAGGCTAAGGCTACCAAGTGAGCAGGCATCAGGTTGGTACAGTTGTGATCTGTTTACAGAATGCTTAAACCCAGGTACGAGGTGCCCGGTGGAATGAATGCTGATGTCCACTGATGAGCCAGGGCACTGGTTTGTGTGATGGAGATTGCCATACAAAATAAATGGCAAAGACTGCAATGTATTCAGCAGAGTAGTACAGTGGTTAGGGGAACTTGGCTGTAACTAAGAGGTTGCAGGTTTGATTTCCAGATGGGGTGCTGCTGTTGTACCCTTGAGCAAGACACTTAACCTGACTTGATGAGTAAATGTCCAGCTGTGTTAGTGGATTGTATGCAAAGAAACGTAAACTACGCAAGTCGCTCTGGATAAGAGCATCTGCTAAATGCCTAAGGTTTCCCAATGCCTGCAATATTTCCTACTGAATTAGCTACAGTTTTGAGTTGCTAGTGAAAGAAAGTTCTTTCTAGAGGTCCTTATTAATGGTGTTGGTGTTCCATTTTTCAATGAGTAATGAGATTGTTGGGCCAGGGTCAGGGGAGGACAAATGCTGATATATTTTCAAACTCAAACCAATTCTAGCTGCATATATCCTTTGGTGTGAGAGGTTGATAGGATTCAGAGTGGGGACATTGTATTAAAATATTAAAATATAAATATATATTTTTATTTTCCAAACTTTAATTTGTTCCATTGTTGAGCCCAATGAATCTAAATGACCGTGTGAGGAACTAGTTTGATGATTAATGTATTACTGTTGAAATGAAACCGCGTTTGACTCATGGAGTAAGACATGACATTTATCACTGGTTTATTAGTGAATTTGGACCAGAGCCTTATTTCAGCGAGCTCCTCTAATCAATTTTGAGAGAATTAAAATTATAATTTTTTCTTATTCTTGTTCTCAGTAGATTTTTGGTGAGTTCGGCAATCGCCAATGCTAATGGGGGAAAATATGTAGTGTTTGCTTTGAAAAACGCAAGTTGCATTCATTCGTAAGTCAAAGTTAAGGACACATTTTGATTGAATACAGGCCTTTGTCCCTTAACTTTGAGAAGAAATTTCAAGCACATTACCTTTGTCCTCCTCACAGTATTAGCTGTGATTGCCAAAGTTATTGCCAAAGACATCTAACCAATTTTAAGCAATGTCTGTTTAATCACTTAACACAGAGTTAAGCCCAACACACCATAAGCTTTAAAGGCGAGCCGGTACGTGTTGTAAAACAAAGGGGAAAACAACGGGTGCTCCCGCACAAAACAGGTTGCCTGGCCCACCCTAGAATACTTCTAGACAGGGCTAATCCAGCGCTAGCACGCAGGGCACTATTATCTATTATCAATCCGGTAGCAGGGACGGACAGAACTGGTGTTTAGAGTTAATATTTGTGGCATTTTGGGGGGAATTCCATTTATTTGGAGCGCTCCTGCTTGCTTACACTGGTGTACTGCTGTCTGGAAGTCCTATAGGGTAAAGTAAGCCACACATTTTGACACCGTAAGCTTTGTTCACACGCCCCTGTGATCGTCTCGACAACTGCAGAAACGGCATGCGCTCTGTGCCTGTCGTGCCTTTGTTCACGGGCACACATAGAACTCGAGCGAGGATTTCCCCGGTGCTCCAGGCAACAGAGCTCACCTGCATTTCACACGATACCTGCTGCGCTTGCGCGAGGCCACCCGGCTTCACCCGTTCAAACGCAGTGTCTTGACAGTTCGTTTTTCGCTGTCATCGACGATGAACGAATTCATTAGTGTTGCGAGGATTCACAAAACAATAAAAGCAGCCTCTTTACCACAAAACATGTTCCTATATGTTTTCATCTTCGGGAACAGATAGCAATGAACACAGCCGTAGTTGCCCGGACTTAATTCCCAGCTCCCAGGTCTCATGAACATTTCCCCCAACTCCTTTAACTACATTATATCGATAACTTTTGTTTTTAATAACGTCTACCAAAAGTTTTGCACCTACCTAAAATTAACATATTTTATAATCATGGTTTACTTGTTACTTTTTATCACTTGAAAGATGTTTGCCAGAAGTTTGCCTTTCTTGTCGTACTCACCTTTCTTGGCCGACCCATCTGTTTGTGAAAACTGAATTCTGTCACTGCGGGAGAATAACAGACACGCAGGACAGATGTGCCTCATTATACACGCCCTGCGCGGGAGAAGCGGCTCCCGTCGCACCCGGAGTGGCGCAAATACCAGCTGCTGCGCATTTAACGCTCCATTGAGCGGTGGAGCTTGCGCGACGAACTTGTTACCACCCTCCGTGCCGGAAGAGAGCATCTCTCGTCCGAGACCCTGCCGGTTAACGTCACTGCAGGATCGCAGAAAAAAAGGACAGGAAATCCAGACACCTGTGTGCTTATTTCAAGAGCTCCTCTAAATATGTTTCAATTACTTTTGTAGCCTAATCACTAGCAGCTAGTCTGTTTCACTGTGTGAATTTGAGAAAGCGTTTTATGGACCTGTTATGGACCCTACAAAATCCCGTGGACATGTTTCCTTAACGTAATAATAGTAATATTAATAATAATAGCCTAATTAAGTTTATTTATAAAGCACATTTAATGTAACAATAAATGTAAACCTTCAATACATTTGGTTTGCAGTTGCAGTTGCATCTGATCGCATCTATTGCAACATTACTGTTGTACGATGAGACTTTGTTTGGACTGTCCATTGTGGTGCTTTCTGTATATAAACTGCTGTTCATAGAGCCGAATTAAACTGCACACACTCTTCCGTAAGGGTTTTTTGGATCAGAGCGCATGATAAACAAGTGAATGTAGATGAATGCAGATTTCAAACCAGAGCTCTCACACTGCAATATATTGAAATATTCATCAGAAGGATACATATATATATATATAGATACACTCAGTGGCCACTTTATTAGGTACACCTGTACACCTTCTCGTTAATGCATTATTATTCAGATAATCATGTGACAGCACTCAATGTATAAAAGCATGTAGACATGGTCAAGAGGTTCAGTTGTTGTTCAGACAGAATGGGGAAGAAATGTGATCTAAGTGACTTTGACCGTGGAATGATTGTTGTGCCAGATGGGGTGGTCTGAGTATCTCAGAAACTGCTGATCTCATGGGATTTTCATGCACAACAGTGTCTAGAGTTTACAGAGAATGGGGCAAAAAATCCAAGCGGCAGTTTTGTGGGCAAAAACGCCTTGTTAATGAGAGAGGTCAGAGGAGAATGGCCAGACTGGTTCAAGCTGACAGGAAGGTGACAGTAACTCAAATAAGCACACGTTACAACAGTGATATGCAGAAGAGCATCTCTGAATGCACAACACATCAAACCTTAAAGTGGATGGGCTACAGCAGCAGAAGACCACACCGGGTTCCACTCCTGTCAGCTAAGAACAGGAAAGTGAGGCTAGAGTGGGCACAGGCTCACCAAAACTGGACAAGATTGGAAGATTGGAAAAACTTCGCCTGGTCTGACGAATCTCGATTTCTGCTGCAACGTGCAGATGATAAGGTCAGAATTTGGCGTGAACACCATGAATCCATGTATCCATCCTGCCTTGTGTCAACGGTTCAGGCTGGTGGTGGTGGTGTAATGGTGTGGGGAATGTTTTTTTGGCACACATTAGGCCCCTTAATACCAATTGAGCATCGGTTAAATGCCACAGCCTGAGTTTTGTTGCTGACCATGTGCATCCCTTTATGGCCACAGTCTACCCATCTTCTAATGGTTACTTCCAGCAGGATAATGCGCCATGTCACAAAGTACACTTCATCTCAAGCTTGTTCCACAAACATGACAATGAGTTCAGTGTACTCCAATGGCCTCCACAGTCACCAGATCTCAATCGAATAGAGCACCTTTGGGATGTGGTGGAATGGGAGATTCGCAATATGAATGTGCAGAATCTCTGACAAATGTTTCCAGCACCTTGTTGAATCCATGCCACAAAGAATTCAGGCTGTTCTGGGGGCAAAGGGGGGTCCTACCCAGTACTAGAAAGGTGTACCTAATAAAGTGGCCACTGAGTGTGTATATACAGTATATATATATATATATATACAGTATATTGTATATTTTGGACATATAAAATATAGTGTTTATTAAATTGCACTTTTTTAAACATTTGTTAAAAAAACGATGTAGTTGAGTATTACATATGCACTGTAGAGAGCAGTATGTGTTAACTCTGAGAATTTATGCTCTGCACTTTGACATCTGTTGAACATATATTCTCAACATTTTGGCTTTCCCTGCCCCATATATTGACATGTATTACTTTTGTTTTATAGCGGATAGAACGATCTATGAGCGTTATAAAAATCCGCACAGCTGCTGTATATATATATTTAAAAAACCTGATAAGAATGTTTTAATGTCATCCCATTTAAACAGATATCTTATTAAATCCGCCCGACTCCCATGAGCGCCTGTTTTCATTCCTAGCCAGATGCGAGGTGCTGTTAGATACGGCATCCGCTGCCCAGAGCACCGCTGAAAGCCAAGCATGATCTCAGAGAGGGCTAGCGCACTCGTCCGCTGGCTGCCGTCGCAGGGAAAGCAGGACGTGGAAGAACGTTCCAGCGAGAAGGGGGAAAAACGTCCCGGGGTTCAGCAAACCCTTGTAATGTCGTTCTGTCCCGTTGGTGGCCCCAGAGAGCCCAACCAGAGATGCTGCATATTAGCATGATTTTTACTCTCTACGGCGCTTTCGTCCCGTCTGTGATACCACCTGTCATTTCGCTGCTTCCGGGGTCATCCATGAAAATATAATGCCGTTGCAATCAATTGGCATCTTTTTTGTCCTGTTTCTATATATATATATTCTAATATATGTTTGGAGCGGCAGATGCGATCTAGGCCCACAGGTGATTTAGGCTAATTTCTCAACGATTAAGAAGCACTTGGAATTCTGGGATGCCAAAAGCAGCAAAGCTTCATTGATTGCTGTAAATGCTAGCCATTAGCTAGTGCTGCAAGCTGCTGCATGGAAAGACAGGTGCAGGCCCTCTGTTTGGAGTAGCAGTTCTCAAAAACAGCAGGTCAGGCCGCAGTGATGTGTTTTGGAAGGGGCCAAGTTGGGTCATGAGATACACGTGAAATAACATTTCTATACACGCTCTCCATAGTAACTCGCACCAGGTTTGTTGAACTTTGCGCAAGCTACGCGCACAGCACTAGTTATAGTGCACAGTCATGCACACTTGTTTAGACGCATGTTAACAGAAGGTCAATAGAAAAAGTATTTGCTAATTAAGTGGGTTATGCGCTTGGA
The DNA here is from genome assembly GCA_029706075.1 of Aldrovandia affinis. Lineage (NCBI taxonomy): Eukaryota > Metazoa > Chordata > Actinopteri > Notacanthiformes > Halosauridae > Aldrovandia > Aldrovandia affinis. Next base: position 1,706,205 of record JAINUG010000187.1, read on the forward strand.
AACACTGGGAAGATCTGACCAACACTCTCTACATTAGTCCAGAGAAAAAGTATCTATCCAAATACCACTCAGCACTGATACCTAGCAGGACTCTTTCAATGACAAATGCTGAGACTCCACACAAACTGCAGTGTGAAACAAAAATGTATTTCAGACCCACCAAGGGCTAGACAAGAGGGTTAAATTAAATTAGTTAGTCTCAACTATGGCAATGCAGGAGTTAAGTCTTGTTGCTGTCGGTCAGTATTCAGACATTGCATTGTGGGAAATCGGGTAACCAGGGGATTTGGGGGTTCTAAAACCAGTTAAAAGTTTTAGAACACCCCCATTTTTCCTGTTTTTACAAAAATCTAAGCAGTTCAAGTCCAGTGAATAACCTGAAATGGTACAAAGGTAAGCAGTAAAATGCCAGAGGGAAATTGGGGAACCAGGGGATTCCAGAGACAAAAAGACTGAAGATGCTGGGTCTCCAAGTTAAAGTAGAGGACGCTGTTCCATCTGGTCTGCTTCAACCATCCATGATACTTTGGAGGTTACCATTCCAAATATGTCATAAGATAAATGTAGCATTGCATAGTTATTAAACTGTCAGTCCTTGGAAAGAGTGTGTATGTGTATGAGAGCAAGCCTGCGTGTATGCGTATGTGCCTGTGTTTGTGTGTGTATGCCTGTGTGTGTGTGTATGCCTGTGTGTGTGTGTGTGTGTGTGTGTGCACATGCCTGTGTTTGCGTGTGTGTGTTTGTGTGTGAATGTTTATGTGTGTGCTGAACAGGGCACTTGGAGCAACAGTATGGCCATATCTGCCAGCTGTCAAATCGACACTGATTAAATCACCCGGGCTCTGGATACATTTCATTACTGAATTGTTTTCTTCTCCATGGTTTCAGATTTCTGCTGCCTGAGGACCAAACACAGGCAAAACAGAAAAAGCAGAAGTTCATTGCTGAAGGCTGAGGCCATGTCTATGGTACAAGTACAGGACTGGGTGTAATTTTAACTCTCCATATAGGAGAAGAGCTGAGAAGAGATGTTTTATTCAGTGCATGTCAAAAAGTAACAGCTGTCAGCTCTTTGTGTGTTTATTCTGTGTGTGTGCGTGTGTGTGAAAGACAGAGAGCTTGTGTGTAGGTGTGTATATATATTTGTGTGTGTGTGAGAGAGAGAGAGAGAGAGAGAGAGAGAGAGAGAGAGAGAGAGAGAGAGTGTGTGTGTGTGTGTGTGTGTGTATGCATGCATGAGTAAAAAGTTTGTGTTTTTTGTGTGCAAGTGTCTGTGTGTGTTTACGTGTGTGAATGTGTGTGTGTGAGAGATTTTGTGCATGTGTGTGTATGCTTATGTGAGAGAGTGTGTGTGCATGTGTGTGTGTGTGTGTGTGTGCATATATGTGTGTGAGAGATTGTGTGCATGTGTGTGTGTGTGCTTATGTGAGAGAGAGTTTGTGTGCATGTGTGTTTGTATGTGTGTGTGCACGTGTGTGTGTGTCTGCTTAGATCCTCCCTCTAGCCCTACAGGGAGTAAGGAAGTGTTAAATTAATGTTTATTTGTTGTTTATGTATTTCCTTGATGAGGAAAAGACTCTTTCCATTTCTGGGATAAAAAATAGGAGGAGGAGGAGGAGGAGGAGGGAGGATGATAGAAAAAATGAAATGCATATTTACTGATGTCGCTTTAAATTGTCCTTTTAGAACTGTTCTCTCCGTCTCTGGAACACTGGAGTGTGTCGGGATCGCAGGTTGCCCAAATCTGCATAATGACTTGATTTGTACCTGGGTGCCGAGGCAACAGGGCACCTGCTCCCTGAGGAGTAGGTCATTATGTCATCGCCGGGGAAACAGAAATAGGTATGTAACTAATTAGACACCTCCCCTTTTTTAAAGTGTTGAAGGCTACCCAGCCCAAGACAAGATTTGACCCACCACACCCCCCCGCTACCCCCTCCCGCCCCCGCCCACCCTGGCCTAATTTCTTCATGAATAATTACTGCACGCGCTATTCTGATGATCAATTACAGCACCTGCAAAGCCAGAAATGCAAAGAAATTGAATCCATACATCTTGTGCACTTGCAGCAGAGGGCCGGCGAATTTAGACTCTGTGCCAAAGCCACAGAACAGAGCGGTTGTTTTGAAAAACGCGAGGACACTTCCTCGATCCACTGCTCGTTGCTCTGGAAACCGCGAGGAGGTCTGGGGGCAGGGCGTGGCCCCCTGTGGCCCTCTCGTTCATCCCCCATTCTTCCGTCCGCTCACCGCGTTGACTCCCTGCTCCATTTTATCTTCCTTCCCATCTCTAAAATCTTGGCTTAGCCCCTTACTTGGGCTCCAGGGGGGTGACGTCAGATTCTGTCACGGATGTTTGCCTGTCCGCACGAGCTTCTGAACTCTGCTGCGGCCGTGAGCGTGAAACCATCGAGGCCTGCAGCGTGGGGGCCACACCGTATGAAGGTGGGAGGGGCCAGCTGTGATAGGGGTCGGTTGTGACGTCATGAATCAAGGTTCTGTGAATTCAGCTCATTCTTTTTACTCAGTCAGATTTGTGTGACTGATGGTCACTGACTCAAAGGTATTGAGGGATATTCTGATGAAGACCAAGAGTCATCCTCCAGGTTTGACAGCAATACTGCAATCATACCAGCAGTGCTTAATTTGTGCCGGGGCTAGCCACCGGCAAATGCCAAGAATCCGAATATCTAAAGTGCGACAACAACGCATATTTTAAACTGGTATTAAACAACATTACATCCAGTGAACATTACAAGAGTAGGTGAGAGTTAGCGAGCCAATCAGAGCCTAATATGTAAATAGATACACACACACACACACAGACAGACAGACAGACTGACTGGCAGCTTTAAAAAATATTACAAAGTAAGCACTGCATACTAGCAATAATGTCCTCCAAATATATGGGCTGAAGTCAAACAATTGGTTGAAACGTTGTTTGCATTATCAACCCTCTTTGGGTGCATATAATGCAGCGTGCAGGTCATTCTTTCTCCTCGTCTGTTTAGTTTACACCCACAGCACCTGTGACACTTTTTAGAACATGCCCGCCCTTCCACCTCTAATGTAGACTGTGATGGACTTACAGCAGGGGAAGCTAACGGACCATCACATCAGCCACTGGTCTTCCCGACGGGCCCTGCAGAGATGGAAACCTTGAAATGCCGCCCACATCCGGTTTGTAACCTAAATGGAGATTAAGTGAACTGGTAAGAATCTCAAGAATCTCTCCCCCGCCACACACACCGCTCCTCCTGAATCTGCAGTTTTCATCTGAGCATTTAGAGGTCATCTGTCTTCACTAACAGGACACGCAGCCCATTCCACGTGTCCTCGTAGTGTTGTCATGCCGACTGCCCGCGCCTTCACATCCAATCGGCACGCGCCACGCTCCGTCGCGCCACGCGCCAAACGGACGGGAGAATAACAGTAACCAAGGCCAGGATCGGCCCGTCGAACGCCACTTCCACACGCACACACCACGGAGCGCCGTTCGCTTCGCTTGTTTTTATTGAATCTTCATTTTGTCATCTAACCGTGCGACAGCGACATTCTTTTTTGTGTTCGTCAATGGACATTTAATCCGATTGAATATAAATGAGTAGATGAACGAATGCAAACTCGTTGAAAAGTGAGCTCCCGGGAGCCGTGGTGGAGGGCGATTTAACGAGGCTGGCCGCCGGCAGACGAGCTGAATGAGCCAATCGTGTGATCTCAGAGGGAGAAGAGCATCACGGTAAGGGCAGAGGGGCAGAGAAAAGCAACCTCACCTTGGTCTCCCAAGCCAACGCCCTGTGCTCACTACCCACAAGCAGGCTGAGTGGGCGCAAGACAGGAAAGGGTTCTGGGCTGACGAAAACAATGGAATGGTCCCCCCAAAATGTGCAAAGCAATCGGCAGCTGAGATGACTGAATTAAAAGCAGGTCTGTTATTGTCGGCCAATCTGTCAGCCATTCCAGTTATTCCAGTTACGTTTATCAGACTCATATGCTGTGCTCATTAGACTGACTATAATTTATACCCCCTGCTCTCTCTCTCTCTTAATTTTTCAATTTCAAGGCACTTTATTGACATGGAATTACACAGTGTTGGCAGTGTCGACGAAGAAATGGTGACAAAACAAAACAAAAATAACTGATAAAAGATCTCGCTCTCCCTCATCCTCTCCCCCTCTCTCTCATCCTCTCACTCAGATGCAGTTTTACTTTCAATCTGGTTTATTGGCATAACATTTTACAGTTTTGCCAAAGCAAAGGTGACACATAACAACAGACAACAAACAATTGCATACTTAAATGGTGGAATATTAATCATATTACTTTGTGTTATAATTATAGCAATTGTATCATAGTAAAAATTCTGATATCAAAACTGGATATACATCAACACAGATCAGCACTACATTTCTCTCTGGCAATGGCAAGCTGCTAACCATGTGGGGCTGTGTATCCTTCACCCGATACAAAGGTTCTCTCTCTGTGTGTATTTCTGCCTGCTTCTTGTCCAAAACCACTTCCATCTCTGCCAAAGATGACCTTTCTGTGGCGAATTTCGTATCTGAATTATGTTGGAGGTAAAATAAGAGGTTTTCCCAGGACTCAATTTAACTGGTGTCTGGTCTCCAGAGCCTTTCATCAGCCGAGAGAGTGGCCACGTGTTTTAAAAAGGGACCTGATTAGAATCGCAGCGCTTACACCCCCGAAGCCCTCGGTCCGACTATGCGGCCACGGTACTGGCAACGGGGGACGGGGGGTGGGGAAGGTGGGGGGGGTGGTCGTGGGATCCTCATAATTAAAAACTGTTGCTGACTGACTTCTTTCAGCGCTTGCCTGAGCAGAGGCACACAATGGCCCAAAAACAATAGACAGAGCGAGCCAGAATCGGAGCGGCCTGAGCGCGCTTTCCCAGCTTCGGACCATGATGAGAACACCCGCTGTCGAACCTCGAATCCCACCGGCTTTCAGAAACCACCAACAAATCCACCGCAGCGCAATGTACACACATTTCTGTATCGAATAACTGAATATAACCAACTTCTCTCGCTTTGTCGAGGAAACCATAAATGTAAAAAAGAAAAGTATTTTCTTTCTAGGGAGATCATTCAGTCAACATCAACAGCAAAAAAAAACCCTAAGGAGACTGGTCGGTCTGGACTCTGGAATCGTTATTTGTCCTTTGTCTTTGACTCACAAAGCAGGAGGTGAAAAAGGCCACATGGTTACCTGGGGTGACCAGGTGATACAGTGAGCAAGTACCTCAGGCTCAAACCACGCCCACTTCTGACCGCCCAGCCCGTGACCCGCCCTCGCGAACATGCCCCACGCTCTCCAGGCAGGAGGCCTCCAGTGACCCGCTCTCATCGCCAAACACGCTCTCATGTTCTCGAGTGACCCCGTCCGCTCCTTCCCCTGCCTCCTCCGTCCTGACATTTCATTTTCTCTTCCTCCCTTTGTTTGCTTTGGAGCGGAGGAAAGGGACGACAAGAGGGAAATTAACGCGAATGATTTGAGGGAATGAGAAAAGGGAAAAATAAGAAGCGGCTTCTTTATTTCTTCAGCTTCTTCATTGTTTTTCTGGCTTCCTCCGTGGGAGCTTCAGCGCCAGGCTGCTTCGTCAATTATTAATTTATCCTTCTCACAGGCATTTAATTTCCCTCTGAATGTATGCACATCTTAAGGGGGTGGAGTGCTGTAAAAAACGCTGTCACACACGGCGTACTCGCACCCGCACTTCTGTCTGTTTACACCGGCCTACATTTCAGACCACTCCACTGACCTGCATTTCTTTTACAACAGCTGCTCAAAAATCACACGGCGTTTCAAAACTGAAACACGAGCTGCAGATACGTCTCAGAGTAGGAGTACTGATATAGGATCAGTTTAGCCTTTTATCTGATAATGGATAAGGTTAGGACATGGACAGTGTAAACCTGATCCTAGATCAGCACTCATGCCCTGAGATGCTTTATACATACATGGCCAGATCTGATCAGTTTTTTTAATTTATTTTTTTGATGGAGCTGACAACATAACACATAAAAGAGTGTTACTGCATTCATAAACGTTCTCAAAATACTCCAGAGAGCGCAGCCAGGAACGCGTTCGACTCCTGACTAGGGCAGCAATCTAGTGTAATGGTTAGGGAACTGGGCTTGTAACTCAGAGGTTGCTGGTTCGATTCCCAGGTGGGAGCACTGCCGTTGTACCCTTGAGCAAGGTACTTAACCTGAATTGCTTCAGTAAAATATCCAGCTGTATAAATGGATTGTACGTAAAGAAAATGTTAAATTGTGTAAGTCGCTCTGGATAAGAGTGTCTGCTAAATGCCTAAAATGTAAATGACTAACGCAAGGCTTTGCGATTCTACAAAACGTATATTTATTTTACATTTTTTTGGTTTTGGGCTTTGAAGGGGGACAGCTGAGTGTTTGTTTGAGGCATGGCTCTCTTTTTTTGCGGGCATATGGTTCCACTTCAGCCCACCAATGACCTCCTTCTACTTTGACAGCCACAGACAAACAACAATGGCCACTCCGGATGCAGAGAGGAGGCAACCTTCCAGTGAGAGTCTCTCATTTATACCGCAGATGAATGGCTCTGCGCAACCACGCCGCCAAACAGAGTATCCGCTTATCCCTTTCTATCTCCCTGCTGAGTACTGCACAGCATACTTTAAAGTAAAGCGCACTTGAACTCAAATTCAAATTCAAATTCACTTTCTTTGGCATGACCATAACAATACAGTAGCCGGTATTCAATCAACATTTGACTGAACTTTGACTTACAGTATAATGAAATTAGACTGTTAATTTTTTCTTCACTAACACAGTTAGCGATTTCACCCTGATTTCACACTATTTCATTCTGATTGCTGAACTGTGCTGGTAAAGAAAAAGCAAAGCCTGCATTTAATTATGAGGCAAAGGTAAAGACAAAAGGTTGACTGAAACCATGCCAGTATTTCCCAAAGAAAGATTAAGATGGATTTTGAATTAAATATATCTGATGAAGGTCTGTGGACTGAAACGTGAGCTTTTTTGTTTTTTGTTCTAACAAAGTTTGGTAAAATTTTGCAAGAGCCAGTGCGTGGGAGAATTCTTCAACATCTCCTCTCCAGACACTTGTGGGTTACTGTACTAGCTGTGCAGACATCTCCACAGATGAATTAAATATATGAACATTGGCACGAACAATCATGAAATGATTATCACTATTCTTCTCATTGCTCAGCATAACCAGACTGTATCTGTACAGAGCGAGCCTCTTTAAATAGGTGTGGCAGAGTGCCTGCCCATCGTCCAGCAGACCGTGTCTGATTGGTCCCTATGATGCCTCGCTCTGCTAGCCACACCGTTTGCTCTTAGTCTCCCAGTAGGACGGGCGTGTCACAGCAGTCTTTTTTTTTTCAAGTGGAAAGTGAATTTGTTATTGTCTGACTCGGCGTCACACTCCCACTGTCTCTGTCTCTTCCTCTCCTGTGGGGAGCTTAACGGCTGGCTGACTGCAGCTCCCGCGGGTGCCCATCAGGCCGGCCGCTGAATCTGCACAGGCCTGGTTAAGCAGGTGTGTATTCACCAGCACAACACAGGCTTACTGCTCACCGTCTCCTTCATAAAGGAGGGAAAACACTGGAAACATAATCTTTCCTTTTGATCATCAATCCCCCCATATGTATTTTTATGAACACGTTCCTTATTAAGTATTAATGTCTTGTGGACACTACCGAAATCCCTTCCGAAATTACCAACCTTGGACAGACACTTTTAAGGCCGCACTCGAAACATTCCTTTTTAAAGAAGCTTTTAAGGGTTTGTTTTAAATGACCTTTTTTTCAGCTGTAACCATTTGCCAATTACTTTCTTTTATTTGAGCTTTGAGACTCAGCTTTTATGATGATTATTTTCTTTCCGTTTTTCGAGTTCATGGTGTTTGTGTTGCTTTTATGAGTATGTTTCTTTGGTTAATTTTGTGGGAAATGTAAAGCACTTCAAGCATATATATTAATTAACACACACATATATATATACATACACACATATTCAGGGGGTAGAGACAGTAATGTAAACACCAAATGAAATGAAAGTAAATATATCGCAGTCTACAAATGTGTTTCATATTAATGTCAATACTAATTTCCAATATGTCTCTGCTATAAAATACATTTTCAAAATCAATACTTGTGATGTGAGTTTCTAAAGCAACATGAGAGATCTAACACATTTCAGAAAAATTTTCCCATATCCCAAGACGATAACACCACCCAAACACACTGCTAAATGGATTCAAGAGTGGTTTCAGGAACACATACCATGGCCTCCCCAGTCACAAAACCTAAACCTAATTGAACCTTTATGGGAAGTTTTGGAATGTAGAGTATGGTGTATATTTCCTCCGCCTTCATCTCTTGAAGAACTGGAGGGTTTCCTTCTTGTAGCATGCTCCAATATCCAACTAGAAACAGTTAAATATCTGTAAAGTGGCATTCCAAGAAGGACTGAAACTGTTCTGTGCGCAGAAAGGAGCCAACTCCTTATTAACAAAATAAATATTAATATATGGTTTAGCGTTTATGTTGTTGTGTTGTACTTGAGTAAATGAGGGCTTACTTAAATGGTGCTGTACTGCGTGTGTCCGCTGGGGGTTGCCAAAGCCAGTACCACCAGCTGGCACTGTCTTAGCCCGGGCCAGGGTGTGTCCAACCCGCCCAGGTTACAAAAGCATTGCCTTTATTTTGGCTGTATATACCTCAGTGGCAAGGTTCATTATGACTCCCAGGTGTGGATATTGTACATCTGAAATCACTTCCCATCACCAGCTCTATTTCCCTGTAGCAGCGCATGCTAATGGGGTCCCCTGGAGCTCAGCTTCCTACAATAGCTTCCCACTTTTTGTTATATTTCCCCTTCCCGTCCGCATTGTCCTAATAACTTGAAGCAGATTCCATCACTGTGCTAAAACACAGGGTTAACTTGTCTCGAGGCTGGAATTTAATTGTATTTACTCATCCAGCCTGCCCCCCGATTCACTGCCCCCACCACAGGGAAAACTAAGCCGAAATGCACAAAATAAACACAAAAGGAGATGTTTGCAGGTCGCTTGACTCATTCCATATGCTGTATCACAACTGTCAATTTAAACTGGAGCACGAAATTACGGGGAGGGTGGAGTGTGTGTGTGTGTGTGTGTGTGTGTGTGTCTGTGTGTAGGGGGGGTGTTAGAATGTCTGCCACAGAGTTAACTCACAATCCACTTTGGATCTGAAAACACATTACAGGTGTGTTGTATTTCCTCTCTGTGACCGTGCTTTGCAGTGCGGGTGTAGAGTGGGCGTCCCTGGAGTTCAATACGAACGGAATGTGTCAGAGATTCAAGGGAAGGAGGGAAAGACAGAGAGAGAACCCTTGGATCATTGTCAATATAACAGTTCTACTTTTATTATTAATTTATGCATGTTTATTACACTCATATTTTATTCTCATTATTGAGTGTGCTAATATAATATTCTAATATATTCTATAGATTTGTGTAAAACAACACCTAGGGAGATTCACGAATGACAGAGAGGAAGGGGGTAGGGGAGGGAGAGAGAGAGAGAGAGAGAGAGAGAGAGAGAGAGAGGCAGAGAGCGAGAAATAGAGGAAGAGAGAGACACAAAGAAAGAGGACAGAGAGAGAGATGTTGAAAGGGAAATAGAGAGAATGATAGAGAAAGAGAGAAAGGGGGTGGGGGAGAAAGAGAATGATATAGAAAGAGAGAGACTGAGAGAGAGTGTAAGGGATGAGAGAAAGAGATTGAGAAACAGAGAGAGAGAGAAAGGGGGTAGGAGAAAGAGAGAGAGAGAGAGAGAGAGAGAGAGAGAGAGAGAGAGAGAGAGAGAGAGAGAGAGAGAGAGAGAGAGAGAGAGAGAGAGAGAGAGAGAGAGAGAGAGAGAGAGAGAGAGAGAGAGAGAGAGAGAGAGAGAGAGAGAGAGAGAAATCATTATCTCCCCTCAGTCACTTTGGTGTTTTAAAACATGGCACCCCCTCCATCCTCCATCAGGTAATTAAGTCCACTGGCATGTTAAACCAAGAACCGAGGCATGCACCGTGTTACCACCATGCCCCTCTCCCCCTGGTCACAGAGTGGTCACTACTGTTGTTACTGGACCACAACCGGCCAATCACAGCCTTTTTAAAGTTTTCGTTCACTTCTGCTGAAAGCAATTAAACCAGGATAGAAAGACTGAATGTCAACATACTTACATACATCCATACAATCCACAGGTAGTCATATACTATATATACAGGTAACTGCCAAAATAAAGGAATCACCAACATAAATTGCTGTCTGGAACTCTATTGGAGGGATGCATTCTTCCAGGAGAAATGCCATAATTTGGTGTTTTGTTGATGGTGAAGGAAATGCTGTCTCTGGCGCCCCTCCAGAATCTCCCATAAGTGTTCAATTGGGCTGAGATTTGGTGACTGAGATGGCCAAGGCATGTGGTTTACATCATTGTCACGCTCATCAAACCATTCAGTGACCCCTCGTACCCTGTGGATGGGGTCATTGTCATCTTGGAAGAGACCACTCCCATCAACAGAGAAACGCTTCACCATAGGATGAAGGTGATCACTCTGCATCATTTATCATGCCACAGGGTCCTTTCTCCTTCCCAGCATGCAAGAGGGTCTTTCCTCCTTCTCAGCATGCAACAAGGTCCTTCCTCCTTTCCAGCATGCCACAGGGTCTTTCCTCCTTCCCAGCATGCCAGAGAGGTGAAAGAGAAGGTGAAAGAGGAAGACCAGGTCCTTCTGGGGTTTACCTTTACACAGTGTAACACCAAAAATAACTGAAGAATGGGGTCACATCCCTTAAACAGAGTTCCAGACACTTGTAGAATCTAGGCCAAGGTGCATTGAAGCTGTTCTGGCAGCTCGTGGTGGCCCAACACCCTATTAAGCCACTTCATCATGTTGATGTTTCCGTTATTTTGGCAGTTAACCCCCTGAGGTCCGTGCTAAGCTTTTAATGTTTTTAGATTTTGGCATGGTCTGATATTTATCTCAATTTCATCAATTTAACACACACTTACTCCAAAGTGTTTGATATTTTTATTTGAAGGACAATCACAGCTACATTTGTATGCCATCAATAGTTTGGTCAGTATCATATGCAGCTTGTAAATAGATCTACAAACACACAAGTTAAAAATAGTAAATTTTTCTGCTGTCACAAAAGATGTGAAAGCACACACTAAACTATAGTGACGAATTGTTTTGCCAATGTGCGTTTGTTCACCAAGGTCTTGGTTATGTAAGGGTGTGAAAATAGTTTAGCACATCTGAGATCTAAATAGCTAAAAACCTGTTTTTATCAGAACTGGTCACATTTATTTCAGGCTGTGGGAGGGCTAAATGCTAACTACCTGAATATTCATTTTGGCTCTTTGTTACGTTGCAACACGCGGAATGTTTGGCGTCACAACACGCGATATTCATAGGCTATATTTTCACGAGTATTTGAAAACAAGCGAAATAAAATTAATATCAGCATAGACTGTTGCTGGCAGATTGCAAGCGTAAACACAGACAAGATGTAAAAAAATAAAAAAACAAGCGAAATAAAATCAATAGCATAGACTGTTGCTGGCAGATTGCAAGCGTAAACACAGACATACGATATATTTTATAACATTTTACGCTGTTTGAAAAGTATTTTGTGTGCCTATTGCAATTTGTTACATTGCGACATGCGGAATATGTAGTCACAAGGCGCGGAATTCATATATTTTCACGAGTATTTGAAAATATACTCGTGAATATACTGTTGCTGGCAGATTGCAAGCGTAAACACAGACATACGATATATTTTATAACATTTTAGGCTGTTTGAAAAGTATTTTCTGTGCCTATTGCAATTTGTTACATTGCGACATGCGGAATATGTAGTCACAAGACGCGGAATTTATATATATTTTCACGAGTATTTGAAAACAAGCGAAATAAAATAAATATCAGCATAGACTGTCCTCTTCAGTTTGTGTTGTTTATGCCGGCGTTTTCACACATGGCCCGATGCACCTCCCGAAATTAGCACCTCGTTAACATGTCAATAGAAGGGGACGTTACTAAAAGGTAAAAAACAGAGTAAAAAGCAAGGTTTACTTTTGGTCTAATTAAGCTAATTTTAAAAATCCCATTTGATTTGCCAGTGCTCAAATCGGAAAGTCGCGATTCTAAGGTTTCTGTCAATGTTTTTGCCGCGTGTGTATGATAAAATATCGCGAAGTTAGAAATAGTAATATACTTGTATTGCTGCTTGGATCGGCGCCGATCCAGCCGACCTCAGGGGGTTAACTATATATATACAGTACCAGTCAAAAGTTTGAGTACACCTGCTGGAAACTAGGTTTATCTCATAATTGACAATGTTTTACACCATATAAGTTTCTTTAAATACTTGAAAATGACAAAAAACGATAAACAAAAGGAACATCAAAGCAATGTTCAATAAAATGTAATTGAAAATTGAATCTTGGATTCCTCAAAATAGCCACCCTTTGCTGTGATAACAGCCTCACAAACACGGGCCATTCGGTTAATACGTTTCAGCAGGAAATCACCCGATATGTCTTCCCAGCTCTCCTGCAGCAATTCCCAGAGGCACTTGTGGGTTGCTTTGCTTTGACTGTTCTGTCCAGTTCATCCGATACAAGTTCTATGGGATTGAGGTCTGGACACTGGGCAGGCCAGGTCCTTAGTTTGAGTTGTCCTTCACGTTCTCCCTTCACCAGATAGTTCTTGCACAACTTCAAGGTGTGTTTCGGGTCGTTATCTTGCTCAAGAATGAAGAGTGCCCGCTTAGCCATAGTCCAGATGGAAGGTGTACTCAAACTTTTGACTGGTACTGTATATATATATATATATTTCTCTGAAGATTCTCCCAATATTTTGAGACACTTGATGTTAGTGTATCCTTTATTTTGGCAGTTACCTGTATCTACTAGTCACATGCTCAGATGTCTACATCCATATTGCTTAGCTAATTTAAATGAGTACAAATACTCTTAAGTATCCTAATTATCAACCAGAGAGATGCACAACATGTTAATGCAGCTCCAACATGCTAATCACAGCAGTGCATTCCTGAGGCTAGCGTGCTTCCACGATCTTCCATTTCTACTGTCCTAATTAAAATTGCATCCGGAGTGATGACCTCAGAGTGTTTCGGTTTGGTTTCCCGCTAAGTGGTTATTCGTGGTGTGTCTTTCATTCATAGTAACAAATCCGACCCGCCCCTAAATTCCTGAGGACACCGTTGGCTCCGCCGTGACCCCACTGCCGGATGACACACGCTCTGTGAGATTTAGGGGCTGGTGCGCTGCACTCTAGAGGCTGTGGGGTTCATTCACATGTAAAACATTGTTGTTGCAGCCTGGAACTTCACCTCATAACACACAAGTTAAATATATCCAACAGTATATACTAGTTACAACACGGCCCAATTATACAGCAGACTTGATTTTTATTCATACTCTTGATAAAGATGAACAAAAGAGATCGTATAAAATAAACTATATAAGCTTACAATACTAGTACAATTGTTCAGAAAAAAAATAATTCTGAAAACATCTGGATCACAATTATTCACACCCCTTTTAAATTTAATCCAAGAAAACCAAATCTTGATAAATATACAACCTGAAGTTCATTTGAAGGTTATATAACTATACAGTGGCCTACAATGGTTTCCTGTTTTCCTAGGTTATAAAAAGGAGGGAACACGTTTGAACTACTGCTGTCAGCCACCATCATGGTGAAAGGCAAAGAACTCCCTGAAAGCATCAGACAAAAGGTTATTGACCTCTACAAAAAAATCACGAAAAACTTAAAGATACCGTTTTCCACTGTTGTGCCAATTATTAGGAAGGTTAAGGCCACTGGAACAGTGGCTCACCTGCCAGGTAGAGGATGCAAGTTTATTTTGTCCCGTCGTGTAGTGAGACGGATGGTTCGAGAGGCAAAAAGAAGTCCAAGGGGCAGAGTTTAGATCTCCAAAACAACCTGGCATCTTGGGGTTACAAGGTGTCTAAAGCTCCCATTTGACAATGCCTACATGACAATGGCCTTCATGGCAGAGCTGCAAGAATGAAGCCTCTTTTGAAGACAATTCACTGAAAAAGGTGTCTTGAATTCGTCAAACTACATCTGAACTACAATTGGAACCATGTCTTGTGGTCACATGCACATTAGTGTTATGTTTGGTGTCCAAAGAATGCAAGTAATGTTGAAAAGCACCTCTTGCCTACGGTGAAACATGGTGGTGGATCTTTAATGGTTTGGGGTTGTTTTGCATTCACAGGCCCTAGGGCCCTTATTAAAATAGATGGAACTATGAACTCCAGCATGTACCAAGACATTTTGTCCAAAAACCTTGTTCCCTCTGCCTGGAAGCTACACCTTGGCCACAGACGGACCTTCCAACAAGACAACGATCCCAAACATACCTCCAAAGCAACTAAGAAATGGTTGACTGAGCACAAGATCAATGTCCTGACATGGCCATCTCAGTCTCCAAACCTGAATCCAATTAAACATTTGTGGTTTGAACTCAAAAAAGCAGTCCACAAACATCAACCCAAGAATCTGAAGGAACTAGAACATTTCTGCATGGAGGAATGGTTGAGGATCCCCCCCAAGAAGTACCATAACCTCGTACGTCACTACAGAAGGCGACTACTTGCTGTTATAGTGGCTAAAGGAGGAACCACAAAGTACTGATAACAGAGGTGTGAATATTTGTGATCCTTGATTTTTCTGAGAAAAAAATGTAATTTGTGAACCATTTGATTGTGGTTTGTTCCAATGCATTGTTATTAAAGGATATAATTTTCTGAATTTTGTGAGCATAAACTAAAGCTCATTACTTATATAGTTTATTTTATAGAGTCTATAAATCACCTCCAGTTTCCTTTCCTGTGGCTTGATACAACCCCTCCCGATCGTACACCCCAAGTATTCTGCTTCCTGTAGCCCCAGCCGACATTTCTTGGGATTTGCCGTGAGCCCTGCCCCCTGTAATGTCTGCAACACGGCCCGGACCTGGTGGCATAGTCCACAATGACCAGGATGTACTGATGCCCCCTGACTGCTGCGTGGGAAGGGCCCAATCAAATCCATAGCAATACGGATAAACGGGACCGATATTATGGGGAGGGGGATCAAAGGGCTGCAAAAGTGTGGTTTTGGTCCCACCAGCTGGCATTCGGGGCAAGTCCTCCCCTGCTCTTTTTACCCCAGGCCAGTGGAACCGACTCTTGATCCTCTCTAAGGTCTTTTCGACCCCTAGATGTGCCCCTAAAAGATGTGCATTCGCCAATTGTAACACAGACTGCACGTATGAACCTGGCACCAACAGTAACTCGACACATTCGTTATTGTTTCCTTTCACTACCCGATACAATAATTTATTCTTTATCGCAAAGTGCGGGTAATTCGGTTGACTCACCCCTTCAATTGGTTTCCTTTCAATGACGGTCACCTGCTGGAGAGTGTTAGCCAGGATCGGATCTTCCAGCTGCACAGTCCCAAAGCGGCCTGACAAGGGGGGAGACTCAGGCTCCCCTTCCAGTTCCATTGGAAATATATCTGTTAGAGTTAGTTCGGGGTTCTCCAGCGGGGCTTCTACCGGTTTACCTTCCGACAATGGTTCCGTGGATGCATTGGGGTCCACCTCCTGATATCCGCACATTGGCGCATCCCCTTCGCTGGTGGCCCTCACCTGTCTTTTGCTTCCTTTCCTCCTTTTATTCCCTAGTGACTCCGTCTCTCCGGATATACTGGCCCACAGTTGGCTGAATAGTGGGGAATCCCTCCCTATCAGCACTGGCACTGGCAGATTCGGGACAACACCCACTCATCCCATATTCTGTCCCTTTGTTGCCTGCAGATCCAGGACCGAGGTATTATAATTCTTCATTTCCCCGTGGATGCACGTGATAGATATGGTGTCTGTGGTGTCCTGTTCTCGAGCAAATTCGGGTCTGATTAGGATTATCATGCTGCCTGAGTCTATCAGAGCTGTTGTATCCTTTCCATTGACCTTTACCAGTGTGACAGGGGAGGGGCTTTTTTCCTGAGCCCAGCATGACGTTATTATTAATCTGCAGGGCCGTCCAGTGGCTGGCTCACTGGCTGGGGCTGAAGGCATGGAGACATCATGAAGAGCAGTTCCATGCAATGTGGCCTTGTTCGCCACTGTCATAACATTTCCGGCTATCGAAGTTCAGAAACGGTCGTCAGTTGGGGGAACCGGAGTGTGGGTTTACGTAGTTCCGGGTCGGGTTCCAGGTCTCCTCATCAGCCTTCTTTCTCTCCTTAGGGCGGATGGTGGGTTCTGCCCTCAGCGGTTGTCCACTGTGCAGGACCTCGAGCCCCGCCTGTGTCCCTCGACTAGTTCAAGCAGCTGGTCCACACTTTGTGGATTGGCGTGGCTGGCTAGTTTCTTAGCCTCGAAGGCGAGAGAGCGCAAATATGTATCGATTACAATCCTCTCTATGGGGTTTAGGGATAGGGGTTCAGCTGTTAACCAACTCTTGGCTAATCTAAATAAATTGGACATTTGTGACCGCGGGGATCCTGTGGGTTCATAATTCCACTCATGGAATCACTGAGCCCGGCAGATTGGTGAAACCATACCGTCTCAGGATTTCCTTCTTCAATACGTCATAATGGCGTGACTGTTCCGGGGTCAGATCCTGGTATGCCTTCTGGGCCAACCCGGCCAAAAACTGGGCGATCAGGCTGGCCCACTGGTCCTGGGGCCAATTCTCCCAGACCGCTGTTCTTTTGAACATTTGAAGATATGCCTCGATGTCATCTGCCTCCGTGAGCTTCAGCAGGAAGAGGCTGGGTTTGGGACAGGAGGTTGTGGCGACAGTGATTCCAGCGGCATTGGCAGTGGCTAGCTGGTTGAGCTCGGCTCGCATCAGGGCAGTCTGCTGATGTTGTTCCTCCATTAGTTCCAGATGCATGGTCTGTTGCTCAATATTCACTTCTATCAACTGTTTGACGCTTCCATTGTTTCCCAGGTCTGTTTGATTATCTAACTCTGGCCTTTCAAACGCAATGCGCTGCCCACATTCTCCACCAAATGTAGCGAGAACAGGGGTGTGGGGTTTCCACTCAACCAAGTTAGATAATTAAACAACACATAAGACAGTAAATGAAAGTATAATTAGATTTATTAGGGGGGTTAAACACACAAAACTAAGGGGAAGGGGAAATAAGGCAAACAGTCCAAATAGTTTTTGAGTGTTCGTGAATGGGTATTTAACTGTTAATTGAAGTAGATCTGTGATCCTTGAACAGAATGAGAAAAAAATTTAACAAAACTCTCTTTGACACCAGATCTGGCACCTCAAATACCGCTGTCCTTATGATACAATTTAATAAATGTACTGCATGCGTTGTAACCAAAATTTACCCAAGTAGGAATCCACACCAAGCAAGCCTTGTTTTATTTTGGATAAATCAATAAAACAATTACATTGTAGATTATTTCATGGTTCCAAAACCAACTACATCAGTCAAAGTCTCTATCAAACTCCAGACTGCATTTCAACCTCTCACTTTCACTGTCTAGGGTTCAAGGATTCAAGCAGGCTTCATGACCATTACAGCGGTCACCCAGTGTTGCCGAAGCATTTTAGAACATAAACATTTATTTATTTACTTGTTGTTTATTTGTCAGGGATGTAGCAAAAATAATTGTTACAATGTTAAAGAACAAGCAACAATGCATTGCATTAAGTGTTTATAGCCAAAGGCTAATCTCCTACACCTGTCCCCAATAAGCTACAGAAAGAGAAATGTATGCATCAAAAAAATAAAAACAAAACACAAGCGAAAACACATTAGACAAAGTACATACAGAAAAATACAGAATTAATACAGTTAATACAGAAAAATAGCAAAATACAACAACCGCTCCCCAACCTACACAGAAAGACTAAATACAATGACAGTAATTATACAAAGACAACTGAAAAACACTCAATTCATGTTGAAAATTTTAAAAATAACTAACTTAACATTTGCACTTCCCAAAACACCTTAACAACAAAGACATTATGAGCAACAGGTCGATTTTGTCTTGATAATTTGGAGTAGTCTCTTACAGAACTGGGTCAAATACCCATTTGAGACACTTCAGTTTTTGAACACATTTGGTGTCCAGCCCAAGGGCACAAACGAAACTGTTGAGCACGGGGGGGGGGGTTAATTATGATGACAAATAAAAGCATATTCGCCACATGAAAGTCACCTTGCTTTAATTTTAAATGTGTGAGAAATGCTAGTTTGTGGGAGTGAGTTTGCTCACTCATCTAAAGATTCAGGGCTCATCAAAAAACGTTTGGGACTCCTGCCCCAAAAAGCCCAGGGCTACTGACTGTCACTTTTATTAAAGGGTTAAATTATTTACAATAATTATTCGGCCCAGGTCTGGCCTCTTATCTGACTTGCATTAAGATAATGATAACAGGGAACGCTCTTCCGTTTAGGCATTTCTTTTTTTTAGCTTAACCTATCCTCCCTATTTTGTGTCTTGTGTCTTGTTTCAGTGTCCTGTTTCTATGGCAACATTGTGATCAGTGAGATCTTGGAAAATGACCAAATCTGGGAACATTACAATTACAATTAAGTAATTTAGCAGACGCTCTTATCCTGAGTGACTTACAATAAGTGTATTCCACTGGGGGGATCACACTAATAGTTGGTGCAACTGTTGTACAAAAGCTGATATATAGCACATATACACTCAGTGGCTACTTTATTAGGTACACCTGTACACCTGCTTGTTAATGCAATTATCTAATCAGCCAATCATGTGGCAGCAACTCAATGCATAAAAGCATGCAAACATGGTCAAGAGGTTCAGTTGTTGTTCAGACCAAAAATCTGAATGGGGAAGAAATGTGATCTAAGTGACGTTGACCGTGGAATGATTGTTGGTGCCAGACGGGGTGATGTATCTCAGCAGAAACTGCTGACCTCATGGGATTTTCACGTACAACAGTCTCTAGAGTTTACAGAGAATGGTGTAAAAAACAAAAAACATCCAGTGAGCAGCAGTTCTGTGACAAATCTCAATTTCTGCTGCAACATGCAGATGGTAAGGTCAGAATTTGGCGTAAACAACATGAATCCATGCATCCATCCTGCCTTAATGGTTCAGGCTGGTGGTGGTGGTGTAATGGTGTGGGGAATGTTTTCTGCTTAATACCAATTGAGCATTGTTTAAATGCCACAGCCTACCTGAGTCTTGTTGCTGACCATGTGCACCCCTTTATGGCCACAGTCTACCCATCTTCTAATGGCTACTTCCAGCAGGATAATGCGCCATGTCACAAAGTACACATCATCTCAAGCTAGTTCCACGAACATTACACGAGTTCAGTGTACAATAGCCTCCACAGTAACCAGATCTCAGTCCAATAGAGCACCTTTGGGATGTGGTTGAACGGGAGATTCGCAACATGAATGTGCAGCCGACAAATCTGCAGCAACTACGTGATGCTATCACGTCAACATGGACCAGAATCTCTTTTTTATTTATTTTTTCTTCTTTTCTTTAAAGGAAACAAGCCAGGGTTAAGTGTCCTAAAACACATTATGCGGTCTGTTGGTTCTGAAAATCCATTAAATTGTACTGATGTGAGATTCTTTGAGGTACTTTTGGGTCTTCTCTTCCTGGAAATCCCATGAAATATCTGATCTCTTTGTAAAAGACTGGGCCAATGCCAGTGGAGATGAAGTGCCTCCACAATGTGTTTGAAGCAATTAGACCAATTAGATCATTAGAACGTTACATATGGTTAAGGCGAACACAGTCCATCTAACACAGTACAAAACAAGCGATTTCATTTTAAACAAGGCACTTTTATTTAAATGGCCCGTTTTTTCCCATCAGAGTATTTCAGCATCCATGTGATTAATTGGGAAGAAAAATAATGACACTCAATTAGAAGTGGATGTCAAGTGGCGCTTTGCACACGCCGAGAATGTAGGTGATAATTAAGCCATTAAAATCCTTACATCAGGAGTGCACTGAAGGGCTTGTTGTGTGTGTGTGTGTGTGTGTGGGTTTGTAGTGTGTGTGAGTGTATGTGCTGATTTCTGTTGCAGCCAACTACTCTGGCAAAATGTTCCATCCAGCTGTATATAAAGTAGAACCTCAGAGATACAAACCTCGGAGTTACGGACTGTCCGGTCAACCGAGAGGGTGTGAAACCTCCTTATAACTGATAGAGACATTCAAGCTTTAAACAAAAAATGAGTCACCACAACTTATCATTTAATATCAGGGACATGTACAGGTGTTTAAACAACTCAGCTCTGGAAACGGTTTCCAGGGACAGGAAGGAGGAGGGTCTTACAGTGGCTCAGTCAGTAAAGGTCCCTCTGATCAGTGCTTGGCACTGGGATTGCAGGTTTGAGCCTCGGCTGTGTCATTAGCTGGGTATGACCGGTCCAAAGCAGATACAATTGGTCTCTGCCTGCCAATGGGTTTGAGTTAGTCAGGGTTCGTCATGTTAGTGTTGCTTGGGGCTGGCTTTAAGTGCCAGCCCCAATGCGGTCTGTCAGGGGTCTGTCAAGCCTAAATGGGCTCATTACGGCATTACGCTTCCACGTTTCCTTCCTCTCGGACCTCCCTGGCATGGCTTTACCAACCACTGCTTTCAGACTGACTGGCTGATTGAGAACAATTAGATCTTGTTTCAGGGGCAGACAGAGAAAGATGGAGGGAGAGAGGCAAAGAGAGTGCAAGTGAGAGAGAGGCAGAGAGAGAAATGGGGGGGGTTACTTTTCATCCTGCTGTCAGGACTGCAGCTGGAGTTTTACAAAAAAATTCTGCCAGGATAAAAAAAGAAGTGAGTGGAGGACGAAAGTCTTTTGGCGAAGGCTAGGAAATGGTGTCAGGAATGGGATCAAGGGAAGGAGGACTTGGACTCTGAGTGGCAAATTAGGGCCTGGCAGAGGAAGAGTCTCAGCTGCCGTGAGTGGAGAGATCTGGTGTGCTTCTGTGTTGAGGCAGGATGCTGGAGTGTGGGAGTGTGGGTGTGCATGTTTGTGTGTGTATATCTGTGGGTATATACTGTATGTGTGTCTATGTGAGAGTGTGTGTGTCTGTGTGCATGTTTGTGTGTATCTGTGGGTATATACAGTATGTGTGTCTAAGTGAGAGTATGTGCATGTGTGTGTCTGTGAGTATGTATACATGTGTGTTTGTGTGTTTGAACGTATGATTTTGTGTCTGTGAGTATGTATATGTGGGTGTGTGTGTGTGTATTTGAACATATGATTTGGTGTCTGTGAGTATGTATATGTGTGTGTGTGTGTGTGTGTGTGTATATGTGTGTTTACAGAGAGGAAGGGCATGGCTGGCTGCGTGCGTCTTGCTGTATCCTCCTGCCCCTACTCCACTTCCCACTTCCCTGCACAATGCCATTGTAGAACAGAGCGTCCGACAGCACTCTTTTCTGCACAATAAAAACAACAGAAATAAACATCAGCCACCATAATGACTCCAATCATTCCTGTCCTCATTGCACTGTGAATTTGAAAAGTACCCATAATTTCAAATGAGTTCAATGCATCCGTGAGGTGGCAGATTGCAGAGCTCACCATAGATTGCATGGAACAGATAACGCATTATAGTTCACTGTGTGGATCTATCACTGACCCTTCCAGCCCGGGTCAAAACCACATCCAGAATTCCTGTTTCACACACAGGGCTACAGCCACAGGTCACTGTAATGGCTCAGCTGCTGCTCTATCTTCCTTACTAAGATGTTTGTGCAAAACTCAGGAACTTCTATATACTGGGTGCACACACACACACACACACACACACACACACACACACACACACACACACACACACACACACACACACACACACGTATACACACATAACCACACACACAAAAACACACGCGCACACACAAAAACACACGCGCACACATACACATGAACACACACACGCACACATAAACACACACATAAACGCATACACACATACACAAATAAACACATGCACGCGCACACACACACAAAAACATAAGCACACTCATGAAGTACACACACAGATGATTCAATTTCATTTTTCCTTTGGCAACATGGTGATTTTGACTGAATCTAGGTCATAGCACAGGCACACATACATATGTATATACAGTGCAGGATAGAAGATAGGTTTGCAGGTTGAACAGCAGTATTTTGGTCATGTTTTCCACTGGAGGGGAACCATCTGCTCAGTGTTATTGTAGCGCACAGCAGGAAAGCACAGTAGAGCAGGAAAGGGCGAACAAAGACGCACGGATGAGTGATCCCGTCAGCGTGCTCTGGACCTCACTGACAATAACAACCCGAGTCTAAAGGAATCCTCACAGAGCTTCCCCAAAATCAAGCACAGGTAAATACTGTATCATCAAGGTCATTCTCATTAACCACCAGTAAACAAACATATGATTTATATGAATGAGTCATCAGGCGAAAGCACCTTCTGTTCAAAACATTACAGGAATCCTCAGAGAAATACAAATGAATAATACCACAACCATATACATATATGCGTATTGTTACGATAGCATGGTTTGGAGGATGTGTTTTTGGATGCAATGTGCTATCTGTAGGCAGAAGGGGCATACTTTCACGTGATGTGATTATCCCGCGTGTCTCCAAATAGTGGGTCCAAGTTCACCTGGCCGTTGACCGTTTTCCAGCAGGTAGTCGTCCGTGTGGTATGCCCTGAGACAAACCTAATAAAATGCTAGTTTTTCCGTGAATCCCCGCCATTTCCTCGCCTCACCTCAAAAGTGACCATAGGTAATTGTTTTTATCTCGTAGCGTGCCACGGCACTGGGCCGATATTACAATCTCTGAAGTTCAGACCGGGCACGGGTGCATCGACTATCGAACGCCAGGGTCTAGTTAAGTGTCTAGGAGTGACTTCAAGGTATCGCTGTAGGTGGTGGCGTCGTCGGCCGTGCTGCATCGATTCCTGTGTTTCCTCCCGCTGTGGACGCCTGAATACCGTCAGTAAGCTTATTGTTCTTCTGTCGTTGCCCCGGACTATTCATTGTAGTACCAGTAGCGGCATGTGCCGTATCGTGTAGTACAAGCAGCGGTCGTGTCACCCTGTGCTAGCTTTCCCCGTGGCCTGGGTCATGACTATATATACACTACCGGTCAAAAGTTTGAGTACACCTGCTGGAAACTAGGTTTATCTCATAATTGACAATGCTTTACACCGTTTACATTTCTGTAAATACTTTAAAATGACAAAAAACACAATGAACAAAATGAACATCAAAGAAATGTTCAAGAAAATTATATTGAAAATTGATTCTTGGATTCCTCAAAATAGCCAGTCTTTGCCGTGATAACAGCCTCACAAACACGGGCCATTCGGTTAATACGTTTCAGCAGGAAATCACCCGATATATCTTCCCAGCTCTCCTGCAGCAATTCCCAGAGAAACTTGTGGGTTGCTTTGCTTTGACTCTTCTGTCCAGTTTGTCGCATACAATTTCTATGGGGCTGAGGTCTGGACACTGGGCAGGCCAGGTCATCAGTTTGAGTTGTCCTTCACGTTCCTCCTTCACCAGGTAGTTCTTGCACAACTTCAAGGTGTGTTTCGGGTCGTTATCTTGCTGAAGAATTAGCCATAGTCCAGATGGAAGGTGTACTCAAACTTTTGACCGGTAGTGTATGTATATATATATATATATATATATATATATATATATACACCAATCAGCCACAACATTAAAACCACCTGCCTAATATTGTGTAGGTCCGCCTCGTGCCATCAAAACAGCTCTGACCCGTCGAGGCATGGACTCCACAAGACCTCTGAAGGTGTCCTGTGGTATCTGGCACCAAGACGTTAGCAGCAGTTCCTTTAAGTTGCGAGGTGATGGATCAGACTTGTTGGTCCAGCACATCCCACAGATGCTCGATCGGATTGAGATCTGGGGAATTTGGAGGCCAAGTCAACACCTTGAACTCTTTGTCATGTTCCTCAAACCATTCCTGAACAATTTTTGCAGTGTGGCAGGGCACTTTATCCTGCTGAAAGAGGCCACTGCCATCAGGGAATACCGTTGCCATGAAGGGGTGTACTTGGTCTGCAACAATGTTTAGGTAGGTGGTACGTGTCAAAGTAACATCCACATGAATGCCAGGACCCAAGATTTCCCAGCAGAACATTGCCCAGAGCATCACACTGCCTCCACCAGTTTGCCTTCTTCCCATAGTGCATCCTGCTGCCATCTCTTCCCCAGGTAAACGAGGCACACACACCCGGCCATCCACATGATGTAAAAGAAAACGTGATTCATCAGACCAGCCCACCTTCTTCCATTGCTCCATGGTCATGTTCTGACACTCATGTGCCCATTGTAGGCACTTTTGGTAGTGGACAGGGGTCAGCATTGGCACTGACTGGTCTGCGGCTACGCAGCCCCATACGCAGCAAGCTGCGATGCACTGTGTGTTCTGACACCTTTCTATCATAGCCAGCATTAACTTTTTCAGCAATTTGTGCTACAGTAGCTCTTCTGTGGGATTGGACCAGACGGGCTAGCCTTCGCTCCGCACGCGCATCAAAGAGCCTTGGGCGCCCATGACCCTGTCGCCAGTTCACCAGTTGTCCTTTCTTGGACCACTTTTGGTAGGTACTAACCACTGCATACCGGGAACACCCCACAAGACCTGTCGTTTTGGACATGCTCTGACCCAGTCGTCTAGCCATCACAATTTGGCCCTTGTCAAAGTCGCTCAGATCCTTACGCTTGCCCATTTTTCCTGCTTCCAACACATCAACTTCAAGAACTGACTGTTCACTTGCTGCCTAATATATCCCACCCCTTGACAGGTGCCATTGTAACGAGATGATCAATGTTATTCACTTCACCTGTCAGTGGTTTTAATGTTGTGGCTGATCGGTGTGTATATATATATATATATATATATGTATATATATATATACAGGTAACTGCCATAATAAAGGAAACACTTGTGTAAATGAAGGGTTCTAGCAGCTCTGGATTGGTTTAGGTCCACTCAACCCCTTAGAGGGAAAGGTAAACAACAATATATTCAAAGTCACCTTCATCTTCATCATATCGGTGTTGTCACTTCCAGGATGACTATGCTCCCATCCACAAGGCACGAGTGGTCATTGAATGTTTTGAAGAGCATGTAAATGATGTAGGCCATATGCCATTGCCGTCTCAGTCAACAGATCTCAACCCAATTGACCACTTACAGGACATTCTGGAGCGGTGCCTGAGACATCGTTTTCCACCACAATCAATAAAAAAACGAATTATTTCTAACTCGAATTATAATTTATTGTGGAAGAATGGTGTTGTGTCCCTCCATTAGTTTCAGACACTTGTAGAATATATGCCAAGTAACATTGAAGCTGTTCTGTCAGCTCATGGTGGCCAACACCATATTAATAAACTTCATGTTAGTGATTCCTATATTTTGGAAGTTACCTGTGTGTGTGTATATATATATACTGTATATATACAGTATATGGTTATTTCATGTGTGTGTATGTATCATACAACTATATAATAACAAAAATTATGGTTATGATATTACTTTTTGCATTTATCTGAGGATTCTCCCACTATTTTGAATATAAGGTGCTTTTACATAAATATTACCTGAAGAAAAATATGTCTCCCAAATACAGAGAGGTGTTTCACATTCAGCTCAGGGGGGCGGTGCTCTCAGGCGCGCTGTGGACTGGGGATATACTGATCTCTCCAAGGCTTCCTTCATTCTGCTTCCCCTGCAACCTCAAA
Source organism: Aldrovandia affinis (assembly GCA_029706075.1). NCBI lineage: Eukaryota > Metazoa > Chordata > Actinopteri > Notacanthiformes > Halosauridae > Aldrovandia > Aldrovandia affinis. The sequence goes on from JAINUG010000187.1 coordinate 1,732,074, forward strand.
CCCTCAGCACAACCAAACCAGGCTGAGTGCAAAACCAACCAATGCAGATAACTGCCAAAATAAAGGCAACACTTGAGTAAATGAGGGACACTTTACCTTATCCCTCGGGTGCAGGTACTTGTGCAGACCCCCCCCCCACCTCCAGCTGGGACTCTCCTAGCTTGGGTAAGGGCCGTTTGAGTGCCCACCCCCCCGGGTTACCAAAGCGTTTATTTTGCCAGTTACCTGTATTTATGGGACAAAGCTTTAAAGTTATTTCTTAATGAAGCTGTTTGGGGGAGAGGGGGGTAATTTCAATATTAATATTCAGGCTGAGAGAGAACTTGTGTCTCATCGAGAGGTTGCAAAACGGTGCTGTTTCTCAATTACATTATTCGGAAAAAGTCCAATCGTCCATTTTCATTAGCCAACAAGCACAAAATATGACATAAAAATATGATGTAAAAAATACAATAGATGTAAAACCATAACACAATAGTCATCATAATAAAAAACTGCATATTTATTCATCTTTTCATATGCTTTTTCTAAAATGGTGGTGCGGGGTAGTGGGGGTTGCAGGTTTGATACCCAGGCAGGGTGCCGCTGCTGCTGTGCCCCCGAGCTGCTCTATACACGTTGCGTCGTGTGAATGAATACTGTTCTTTACAAAATACAACGCTACTGGTGGCAAAGGGTAATAAAATAAGCAAAAAGGAGAAAAAGAGAGAAGGGCAGCTTCTCGTAGCTAATTGAACAGGTGCAGAGCGTGAACAGTGTGAAGGAGGCAGGGCTTTACCTGCGCTGAGGTGTGCCCATGGGGGAGAACGTGCTTCACCCCAGCTGGCGACACACTTCCCCTGTTTAAATGCAGAGTCTCTGCCCACAGAATAATCTAAATCATTTACTCTCCTTTAAAGTACAAAGGCTAGGCCCACTCTTCCTTTTGTTATTTAGCATCATATGGGTTTTTAAGCAATATACAACATATGCCTAAATATACAGCAAATATAATACAATTTAGAATTTATTGCTGCACATATATCAATAAAAAATCAATCGAAATGCATTTGTATAGTGTTCTTTGCAAAACATTTGTCATTATATGCTATGCAGCAGACCCTGGCCTGAACCTTCACAAAGGCAAGCCTAAGGCAGCAGTGACAAAGAAAATTCACTCTGCCACGATGTACCCCATGCACCATGAATAGCAGCATGGAGCTGTAATTGAAGTGCAATGCTGTAGATTTTGTACTGTTTCAAGTGGGAAACGGTGAGGCAGGTTTGGGTGAGAAACCGTATGACGTGATTTGAAAACCTGTACGAGGTTCTATACAGGGCACGTTCTCAAAAGGCAAATTATGAACACAAATTAAGAGGGAGCAACTCTCAGTGCACCTGAGTGCAGGTATAAGTGGAGCCACTGCTCACCTGAGTACAACATATACTGAAAAATGTATGCATTCACTACTGTAAGTCGCTTTGGATAAAAGGTGTCTGCTAAATGTCATATATTATTATATTATATTAAGTGGAGTCACTGTGTACCTGAGTACTGGTATAAGTGGAGTCACTGTTTACCTGAGTGCAGGTATATGTTGAGTCAGTGCACATACCTGAGTGCAGTCATTGTGTTCTGTGTTTGTTTAGATTTTTGAGCCCTTTCCAGCAAGCTTTTACTCCTCCTGAAATCAATGAACGTTTACGTTTTACAATTATATTTCTCCCTCATGTATTGTGTTCACCGCATTCTTTTCTAAAGCTGAGGTTTAGAATTCTATTATTTTCATTTCTATTTTTCTTTTAACTCTCAGACCTACCTCTGTACACCTTATGGAATGAAAGCTTGGTACAGGTCAATCTGTACTTCATTATGAGGGAGAGGAGGCTTTTCCCTTGGAGTCTCTTACCAAAAGGTCCTGCATGGACTGTAGCATGTATTTATGCACCTGCATTTATGCACCTGCATTTATGCATGCAGTATGGATGATACTCTCTCATCTCACAGGATTTGTGAGGCCAGAGTGAGACTTCATGAACCCCAAAATGGGTGGAGATACTAGGTGCATCCAGAATCCAGTTAAAGGCTAGGCTCACTTGTCAAGCTCATAAGTTTATTGCACTATGAGTCTGACGAGGTGGACACTTTCATATGTGAACCAGCTCAATCTGGCCAACTTCTGGGGATGTGATTTTCTAATAAACCAATGGTCAGATAATTCTTCTGAGGAATCACAATATTGTGTAGGGTGGGGCTCCTACTGGAGCCAGCTCAACCAGTGACCTATGACATTATGCTGGCTAAAACTTGCTATAACCAATTAGATTACAGGAAACCAATCTCACAAACTGTAACTTTCCCTCTGCAAATGCTGTAGAGAGAGATAGCAGTGTTGGGTCAAAATTTGGGGCATGCTGACTCATCTGTTCCCAGTCTTCCTAGCCGCATGCCACACCCGTCTCCTTGTGGGATGAGCGACATCAGGAGGGCCAGCCCCCTGCCCCCCAAAACAAAGGAACAAAAAGAGCACAAACTCCCTGTCTCTGTCTAACATAGGCCTATGTTTACACCCCGCCCACCACAAACAGTCTGGCCACAATTACAACTGCCGAGTCTTTTGTCTGCAATAATCCAGCAAACATATGAATTAAAGCAGAATTCATGGCTTGTCTCACCCCCCATCCTCACAGGAGAAAGTGAAAACTATTTTCTTTTCCTGGCAACCAAGCCTGGTAAACAGGATGGGACCGGGGTGAACAGACGGTATAGAAGCATTTATCAAAACTACATAAGCCTTTCAAATGAGATCAGCGCAGTGACACAAACATGCCCTGACGATTTTAGAATTTAAACCCCCCAACCCCAAAAAAACCCCAATAACACTGACGGAAAACAAACGGCTGAGTGGCACGTCAGTCAATAATCTGTCAGATCAAGAATTCAGCGCCCCATGCTTACAGCATGGACGTGGATGTTTTAATGTTTACGCACAGAGATAAGGGCCAATCTAAATGATTTACGTTAGTGTTAGGCTTCTGTAAATGTAGCGTAGGAGATTGTGAAGATAACATCAATTACCGTGTCAGAAAGATGAAGGGAATATAACAAAGCCTTCCAAGACGAAAACAGTAAGAACAAAAATAAAAAAACACCCAAAAGATGGGCTTGTTTTCTGCTGTGTAGGATGAGAGATCGAGGCCAGAGCAGGGGGAAGGATGCTCTGACTGCAAGGCAGGGTAAGGGTGGGAAAGTGGAGGAGAAATGGAGGTTGGGGGTGTCGGGGGAGTGGTCGGGGGTATCCACACTCAGAAGGTAAGACCCAGAGTGCACACCTGCAGGGCAGAGGGCGTGGCATTGCACGGTGACGTCAAAACATCGCATGACTCCAGAGTGGCGTGATGAGGGCGCCACAGGCTACCTGCACAGCGGGCGTGGCCACACTCAGATCGAATCTATTCTGATTGGCTGCGCCGGGGGGAGGATTCAGAATGTGAGTGGTTCCCGAACTAGTGGTGGTGGTGGTGGTGGTGGTGGGGTTGGATCTAGGGAGGGACGGAGACAGGGGGTGACCACACGCGTGATGGACAGAGACAGCTGCCCCCCAACCCACCCAACGCAGGCAAAACATGTTTCTGACTGACCGGACAAAGGGGCCATTAAGGGGAGCCTGGCAACAGCGCGGGAGAGGACGGTGAAAAGCAATACTCCTGTGAAACGGAGTGAGAAGGAGCAGGCTGTCTGTCCATCTTCATTTAGGAGAGCCGGGGAGACGCTACGCAACGCTGGCGGGGAGCGCAGGGGTGACCGTGCCGGGCCAGGCAGCGTTTATAATGCATTTCCAAACAGGGACTTCACCATGACAATAAACACAGAGAGAGAGAGAGATAGAGGGAGGGAGGGAGAGAGTGAGAGAGAGAGACAGAGAGAGAGAGAGGGAGGGAGAGAGTGAGAGGGATAGAGAGAGAGAGAGAGAGAGAGAGAGATAGAGAGAGAGATAGAGGGAGGGAGGGAGGGAGGGAGGGAGGGAGAGAGAGTGAGAGAGAAAGAGGGAGGGAGGAGAGAGAGAGAGAGAGAGAGAGTGAGAGGGATAGAGAGAGAGAGAGAGAGAGAGAGAGAGGGATAGAGAGAGAGAGAGAGAGAGAGAGAGACAGAGAGAGTGAGAGGGATAGAGAGAGAGAGAGAGAGAGAGAGAGAGAGAGAGAGAGAGAGAGAGACAGAGAGTTTGAGAGAGAGAGAGAGAGAGAGAAGGAGCCACAGTTATGGTGTAATTGTCTTTGAATTGGCATGGGGGAACGCTGTTTGAAATCTGTGAGAACAAAGAGCAATGTTTGGTTTCGGGTACAGGCTGAGAATGAGCTTCCCAGCCTCTCAAAATATTTTAGTTGTTATTGCGAGGTTTAACGGAGCACCTCATTTTCGAGCCCTTTAGATTCTGAAGGCATGGAGCGCTCCATCTCAGTCAGCGGAGGAGAAAGACTGTTCTGGAAAGTTCTACCACAGGAAAATGTATGGCCGGTGCAGATTATAAATCCCACAACTAATAACGGCTGGTGTGGAAAAGATAAATATATTAAATCATCTGTATATATATATTTTTTTTTCAAAACACATCCATGATGAGAACATACAATATTGCAGACAAAATAGACGGACACAACAAAACCTGAAACGTAATAATTCACAGATTATGTCTTGGTTGAAAACTGTTGGTGAAAGAAATAAACTTTTATATTTATATATTTATTTTCAATATATATATACATATACAGATATTGGCCAAAAAGGTGGAAAAGCCAATATGATACGCCTATGGCCTCCTGCCCTGTAGAGTACTCGACAAACCGTTCTTGATGCCTGCTCACGCCCTAGATTGAAATTTGCAATTGATTTACTTGCTCGCCTATTTAGCCTTGCACCTAGAACTCATGCATGGACATCACAATCCAGGAGTATGCGCCTCCGACCACAGTTTCCCTTTGTTGATGATGTCTTACCCTCCATGCTAACATCACTGTAATCATGAAACATCAAGTTTAGAAGTCTTCATCAGTGAAGCTCCTGCCAAACGTGCCCCAACAAATTTGAAACCCCTCTTTCAAAGTCACTGAGGTCTCGCCTTTTAGCCAATGCTGGCCATAATTACCGGCACCCAGGCCTGCCCAGCATTTTTGTACTCAACCATAAGCATGCTGGGATGTTAACTGCTTAACTAACTCAGGAAAACAACTGTGTGGAAGTAACCTGATTTCAACATACTGCATGTCCCTCATTTACCCAAGGTTGTCCACCTTTCTGGCCACTATATGCAGTAACTGTATACTCCCACATATGAGGTGGAGAATGTGCGTTCCCTGTGCTACCTTCTTCAATCTGTAGGGCTGTTACCCCTTCTGTTAAGCGTTTTGTGACAATTCAATTGTGAAAAGCGCTATACAAATACATTTGATTTGATCTGATTTGATTTACCATAGGGGATGAGGTGACCAATGGGAGAGCTTCATCATTCATTCATAGATGAGTGAGGTGCACCATTCCAGTTCTCACTGGCGCAATGCAGACACAAATACAAATACAAACATTCAGACACATACGCACACACACACACACACACACACTCTTATACCATCATATTACCTCCACTACATATACAGTACTATACATATACTCCATACAAACCAGTACTACACACACAGTCTACCTTCATGTGGCCTGTACTACTGTACTTGTGATAGAACTAATCATTGCATGATGAGCAGACAGTGCCACAATACAGATCCACCTGTCCCAGGTGTGTCAGGTTTAAATGTGTACTCTACCTTGATGTGCACCCATTCCTTTTGTCTCTCCTGTGCCACGTACATCCTGTTCATCTGCTCCTGCATGGGACATAGTGAAACGTACAGGTCAGAACCGCTGTGATTGTGAATCAGTGGAGACACGGGTTCCCTGCATTAGGTGTGTATGGGTCTTTGTCAGAACCTTTTCCGCCTTATCCAGTACTTTTTCAGAAACAACAGACAGGCGGCAGTGTAGTGTAATGGTTAGAGAACTGGGCTTGTAACTCTGAGGGTGCTGGTTCAATTCCCAGGTGGAGCACTGCCGTTGTACCCTTGAGCAAGGTACTTAAACTGAATTGCTTCAGTAAAATATCCAGCTGTATAAATGGATTGTATGTAAATAAATCTAAACTGTGTAAGTCGCTCTGGATAAGAGTGTCTGCTAAAAAATGTCAATGTAAATGTATAAAGCTGTAGTGTGTGTGTGTATGTGTGTGTGTGTGTGTGTGTGTGTGTTTGTGTGTGTGTGTGTGTGTGTGTGTGCGCGTGCGTTTTTGTGTGTGTGCATGCGTGTGTGCGTTCTTCAGGTCCACCTTTCATAGTGAAAGAAAAGTTTATGTTTCTGCTATAAAAGATGTTTTCAAATCAACACTTCAATATGTGACTTTCTAAAGCAACACGAGGGATCTAACAGATTTTGAAAGAGATCAAATAGTTGGTGACCGAATTGCTAGTATGGTATGTCAGAGACGGAAAATGATTGAATGTGTCAAGGGGAACAGTGTGGAAAATCAAACAAGCCAAAAAAGAAACAAGGACAAACTGCATGAGAAAAGAGGTGGTTGTAAGTTGAAGCTCACCGACATGAATAGATGGGCACTTAACAGGATAGTTGCTAAAACCACAAAAAAGGCTTCAAAAATGACCACAGAACTAAATCTACACCTCTGTGACCCAGTCTAAACAAAAACTGTATGTTGTGAGCTTCACAAAGCTGATATTTATGGTAGGCTGCCATTTGGAAACTGCTTGTAACCAAGGCCAATATGCAACAATGCATAACCTGGTGCCTGGTGTAATGAGCACAACATCGGGGCTTCTGAGCAGTGGATGAAAGTAATATGGTCTGACGAGTCGTCTTTTACTGTTTTTCCAACATCTGGATGGGTTTTTGTTTGGAGAAAGCCGAAGGACGCCTTCAATCCACATTGCCTGTTCCCTGCTCCACTACTCTGTATGGTAGAATTACAGCCAAGGAATACAAAGCCATTTTAGGTGACCCGGAGCACCCTACACCCATATTCCAAGACAATAACGCCACCCATACACACTGCTAAACGGATTCAAGAGTGGTTTCATGAACACCAGGATTAAGTCAAACACCTACCATGGCCTCCCCCAATCACCACATCTAAACATGATTGACCCTCGATGGGTAGTTCTGGAACATAGAGTGCGGAGTAGATTTTCACCGCTTTCATCTCTCAAAGAACTGGAATGGTCCAATATCCCACTAGAAACTGTTAAAAACTTGTATAACAGCATTCCAAGAAGGATTTAACCTGTTCTTGAAGGCAAAGAGTTGCCCACCTCCTTTTAAGTTAATAAATATTCATATATATACAGTGCCTTGCAAAAGTACTCAGACCCTTGTATAGTTTTCAAATGTTGCTGGATTACAAATGATACGTTCACTATTTTTTTTAACCTTTAGTATTTTCTTATTCAAAACTCACATACTCAAACAGAACTTTTACAAAGAAGAAATGAATTATGTCAGCAAATATTTTTTTTAAAAATAAAATAAGTTAAATATGCTGCTTGCATAAGTATTCAGACCCGTCGCATTGATATTTGGTGGAAGCAACTTTTGCTGCAATAACAGCTTTATGTCTTTTTGGGTAAGCTGGAGGTGATTTTCACCCATTCTTCCTGGACAGAATTGCTCCAGCTCTCTCAAGTTGCTTGGACATCGCTTATGGACAGAAGTCAAGACTTTGATTGGGCCACTCAAGGACATTCACCCATGTTCCTGATATTGTTGACTGGTGCACTATTACTCCATTCTCAGCCACTGAACTCTGTAGCTCTTTTAGAGTCATTTTTGGCCTCACAGTATCTTTTCTTACAAGTCTCCTCCTTGATTGTTCACTGAGTTTGGAGGGACAGCCTTTTCTAGGCAGGGCCTGGGTGGTATGATGCAGCTTTCAATTATTACACTTATTTAAATTATTGAGCTAACAGTGATCACTGGGATATCCAAACCCTTAAGATATTTTTGTGTATCCTTCGCCTTTTGATAACCTGAGAAAGATCTTTGGTCTTCATTGTTGTGTCTTTCTATCAATTTCACTAGTCGACCAATGATCCTCACAAAGACAAGTGTTTTAATCCAGAAATCATGACAGTCACTGTTATGGCACACATACAGAGGCCAATCAACTCATTGTGTGGCTCGGTAAAGTAATATTTTGCGCAGGGTTTGAATATTTTAGCAATCAACATTTTTCCATGTTTATATACTTTTTTTATTTTATTTTTTTACACAAATTTGTGGAATAGGTTGTATTGTATAGGTTGTAAAAGTGTCAAAAATAAAAGCTTGAAAGCAACAAAATGTGAAAATTGTTCAAGGGTTTGAGTACTTTTGCAAGGCACTGTATGTATACAGTGTACATATAAGATATAACTCCATTTGGTGTGGTGACAAGAAAAAAAGCCTTAATCTTTGATGGCTGCTTCTCTGGAATTATGTTACAAGTCATTGTTACATCTCACATGGCTATAATAGGTGGGTATATGCAAGACATTATGGAAATAAGGTGATTATATTAGAGAGAGAGACAGAAAGAGAGACAGAGAGAAAGAGAGAGAGAAAGGGAGAGAGAGAAGGGGAAGAGACAGAGAGAGAGAGAGAGAGAGACAGAGAGAGAGAGAGACAGAGAGAGAGAGAGAGAGGGGGGGAAACAGAGACATGGCCATGTGTTTTCAAGGGTTTGCACAAGGCTGCAGTTTCTGTGGAGTTGTTTATGGAACCATGAAAGAATTCTCCAGTCAGCTTGTTTTATTGCTCAGTGTAAAGGTCTCTCTGATACAGATCCCGCCCATAGGTCAATGTGAATAAGTCAAGAAGGGTGGGTGGATGCAGAAGTTAGGACAGGGTCTTCAAGGTGGGGTGGGCTGGGTGACAGGCCAGGGCTGGTAAACAGGGAGGGTTTTGGGAGGGCGATAACATCTCTGTGTTCCTCACCTGACTCCGCTCTCCGTGGGACGGCCGTGCTGTCTGTAGCATCAGAGCCCGTGACACCGAGTCCAGTCCTGCACAGCCCACACAGAGCAGACATGAGGGAGAGGAGGTGTCTCAGACGTCAGTCTCAGATCACCGCCTTGTTTTAATCACACACACGCACTCTCTTGCTAAGCCGATGATAAAAACTCTGGGAAAAAGAGGAACCGGTTGCAAGCAACAAACTAATGCAAGTTCCCCCACTCCACCTCCCCCTGCGGGATGGACAGCCAATTGCCACCCCCGAACGGGACTCCCAGTTGGCACAACCTAGGCTTGAAAGCCCAGGGGGGCTGTGGAAGCGACACTCTTGACCGGCACTCCGCTGATCCTTACCTTTTAGAGCATCGGGGAGGATGACTCCCATCTTCACCTCCGTCGCTGTGACGACACTGCAGGGAGAAGGCTGGTCCAGGAGGACGCTCACCTCCCCGAACGACTCCCTCGGCCCGAGAGTTCCCACCACTACGTACCTGACCCTGTTGCCCTGGGAACCAAAACACACACAAGATGCTCACTGGAGAATGCCGTATAAGGGCGCTCACTTGTACAAATCTGTAGGCCTCCCAGCAGAATAACTTATCATGGGTATGGGGGTGGGGACAAAAAACAGGAAGATGTCACCATGATGCCATGTCATGCTGTGCTCCCAAAAATTACTGTGAACCATTGCGACATACCTAAACCTTCACAGCCTGTTTGTGGCGGGGAGGGGGGGTTGGGGGAGGTTACCTTTTTCCTATGCAGCTTCCCCACAAGACCAGGGACATCCTGGAGGATGTTACACTCTCCGGTCCGGATGTAGGCCACAAAGGGGCTCACCTCGCCCTGCCTCACCAGGGCTGCGGACACACAGGGGAGTGGGAGAGGTCACCCTCCGAAGGGTTTATTAGTGGTGCTGCCGTTAGTGATGGGGACACTGTGCTGCAGGAGGCGTGCTGTCCTTGGGCCAAGACGTCGAACCGAGGTCCTGACCGCTGAGGCCGTTTAAGATCCCATGGCACTTTCAGAAAGAGTACGGGCGTTGAGAGTGTTTTTACACGTGCGTGAATATAGGTGTCCATGGGAGAATGTGTATACACGGATGTGCGTGTGTCTATGCGTGGTACAGGGTGTTGGGTAGTGTGAGAGAGAGTGTGCAACCCGGACTCAGGGCATTGTTTCTGTGGGCGCCAGAGCGGTGGATCGGGTGCAGGAGATGAGCGTCGCTGATTTACAAGGACCGCTGATTTATAAAGACCTTTGACTGCAGGGAAAACACCGTACATCACTTCTGACAGCGGTTTTCAGATCCCATCTCGGGGAGAGCCATGCATCGCGCTAATGGACACCGCTCCCACTGGCAAGGCCCCGGCTCAGATCTGCACAGATCTGTTTACTGTATGGGACAGGGGGGGGTCTGGGGGGGTCTTCGCCATGGAAACAGGCAATGTGGGGACGCCTTGCGTCTGGCTCGCTTCCGTTTTCACTTCACCTCCCTGAATACATCAGACCGCTCTCGATTCTCCCTCCGATTCCTATGCCCTCATCTCCCTCGGTAACGACAGTGCCATGCCCCTCCCTCCCACCCCTCCCCCAAAAATACTCTGCTAGTTCCCAAGCTCTCAGCTACTGTGCTGGCCCAGTCAGACTTAATGACCCGCTCATTCATTTCATTCTGCCGTGACCGGATGGCCCAGATTTTTACCCTCTTTTACCCTCTCTCCCTCTTGTATGCTGCCATTGGAGACAGGGGTTAAAAAACTGCCCATAGTGGTAGTGCTGAGTTAAACCACCAGGGGGAGAGGAGGGGTGAGGTGGGTCGGGGGGCTGGGGGGCTGGGACCCCAAACCGCTATGACCTGTGAATTACTGGTCTAATAGCCCCGTGATAAGCCCCTATTACCGAATTGAAGGTCCTCGTTTGCCATAATGACCGCGCTGAAACAATAATCGCCGCGATGATGTATGGCTTCGGCGGGCTGTGGAAATACCCAAAGTAAGACAGAGTGGTGCGCGGGCCGTTTTGACAGCTAGGAAAACTCTGAGGAAGGAATGTAGACAAAAACGGACAAAATGTATTTCACTAATGAGATTGCTTATTCCAACAACCCCTCAGGCGAAAGAGCAAAGAGGCGAGGAACGTAAAGACGTGGCGCGTGGGGGATAATGGCAGGAAGAGGGCTGAGGAGTGTGCGCTTGATAGAAGGTGTTTACGATGTGGTGCACACAGGTCTGTTACATCCCCATACATCGTCTCCATATTTTCGCTCGTCACCACTCGGGGGAAGAGAAGAGGGAGAGATGGAGGGATGGTGGGAGGGGAAGGAGGGAGGAGGCTTGGAAAATGGATTTAATTGGTTTGTGTTTGCGTGGCGGAGGCCGTTAGCCTCGAACCAGGGGGCCCTGGCGAATCGCATGGCCAGCTGTTACCGTGGGCGACGACGATGTGGCGTATGTGTGAGCTCAGGGAATTCTCAAATTCTCAATCTCAAGCTCCTCGGCTCCCTGGGGGAATGAACAGCCCAGGAACACCGCGCCCCCGCCATCGCAAGTACTACACTCCCCCCCTTCACGGTGTTCTGGGTCCCTCTGCTCCCACCTCTCTCCTGTTTTGGCACACCCCAAATTATTAACATGTCAGCTTTCATTGTTTATGTGCTGCCTATATTTCACCCTGAATGGTAGCCTTTACTTTAATATATTGTTTTGTTTTATGTTGTATTATATTACTGTAAAGCCTTATGAACCTGTGACTTCAAATGCACTCTACAAAGTTTATTTTTATTACCATTTCTGCTCTGTTTAATTCATGAACCCCATAACGGATGGGGAAGCATCAGTCGGTTTGCTGTCAATCACTGACTGAAACTGCGATTGGTCACAAATCAATGAGTCATCGATGACACGTTATAGCTCCTCCCATTTGGGCTTTAGTGAGGCCGCACTCTGCCACTGCCAGTGCACACAATGACAAAGAGCATGAAATAGCCTGTATTTTTGTCTCTGCACCACGTAACACAAAAGTGTCAAAAGTCAAATCGGCAGGGAGGAGACGGGCCTACCGTGATTGGCTGGCAGGTGTCTCATCTGGATGAGGTCAGACAGTTTCTTGATTGACAGCTTGGGCCAGTGGAGGTAGAAAGGGCACGTTTGGATCACTGACTGCCTCAGAGCAGACTTCTGGGCCTCGATCTCCTGCCAGGAGGAACCGAACACACACATGCTGATCCACAGCTCGAGCCATGATTCTCCAGCCATTTTAACCCACTTCTCTAAGTAATTTTGGTTAAAAGCATTTGCTAAATGACTACAACGTAAATTGTACAGACATTTACACCAGAGCTAGTGATTTGATGACAGTTAATTGCTCGTTCGCTCTGTAATGCAGTTTTCACACCGTGGTTTAACAAATATTGTGTGAAATTAAAAACAGTATTGTCACCAAAATAATTAAGTTGTCTGCACTGCATTGTCTGCACTGTTGTATAACTTAATGCAAATGTAATAAAAGGCAACAGTGTACAATGAATACAGTACAAGCTATAGGCTCTTGCTAGTGTTGCTAAAAAATCTGCGTCTTGTGAATGGGCAAACACACATTTAAAACACTGCCCTAGCCTTTACAGCTAAGCTAAAACAACATAAATAAACGTTGTGCTACACGAAAAGGAGCTCATCCTATTCCAGATAGAATTGTTTATATTAAGTTGACTTTTCATATTTCATATATTTTCATAACCTGACAGATTTGGAAATGGCACAGGCACGCACTATCGCAAACTATCACAAGCACGTACGAGGCAGCATAGCTGCCAGCCCATTGTTTTCCGCTATTCACGTCGTACGAGAGAAACTTCATCCGTAGACTGTGATTCAAAGCCAGTAACGGGGGGTGGGGGCATAGCACGGTTAACCCCTGCCTCATTTACACCCGTTTACAGTCAGCAGAACAGCAGAATCTCTTTTAAATAAAGGATATTTTTTTCTTCTCTTTCCTTTTTCCCTAGTAGCTCTGTGTGTGCTTCTGGCAGCTATTTTTTTTATAAAGAAGTTGTACAGACTATGAATGTGATATGGTATCTCACTTAGCGGAATGCACTTCTTGTAAATCGGTCTGGATAAAGGCGTCTGCTAAATGACTTCATTGTAGCGCAGTGTGATGCACCGGGGGAACCAGACTGCCGGAGGGCTGGAATATCGGGTGAAGCATTGGTCCTATGTGCTTGAACAAGGCACTAAAAATAAACCAGCAATTAATAATATTGATCAAAAAAGATGAGCCACTGTGCATAAGAGGACCAAGACGACGTAAGACTACCATACAAATGACATGATGCAATATAATGCGAAAGAAGGGAAAAATAAATCCATCTAAACTCTGACCCCCACCCCGTTAATCGGAAATGACAAAGCCCAGCACAATTAGCGGTTTATGCCAATTGTATCAGGCTTATGATAATCACGCTCGGTTGACGGGCGGTTTATGCAAATGGGAAAGAGTTTATAATGAGTGATTAGCTGACAATTAAGGCCGTGATTGGATTTCAGTCAATCAAAATTCAGATTTTTTATTTTATTTTTTTAATTGAACTGTGCTGGAAAACTACTGAAAGATCACAGTTCTGCCACAGTATCTGCACTGGGGAGGGCACATATTTGCAGAGTAGAGTGGGGGGCAACTACATCATCTGTTTAAAGGACTGTTTCGGCCTCCCGCGTGGTCCAGTAGTTACAACGTTCGACGCTGGCCACGGTGACCAGGGTTTGATTCCCCGTCCCGCCAGAGTCGGCTCTGGCCGGGAGTACCACCGGGGGGCGGCGATTGGCTGTCCGCCCCAGGGAGGGGGGAGGGATGTTCGCTGAGCATAAGAATGGCCCTGTAGTACCGGGTTACGGTCGACGGCCTGGTGAGTGCCGTCTCGGAGGAGACATTGCTTCGCCTTCGTCACTACCGGTCGCAGGATTGGGGGGGTATTAACATAAAATAGCGGGTCTAATTGGCTCCTAAATTGGGAGAAAATGGGATCAAATCTGAAACAAAATCTTTAAAAAAAGAGAAACATTTTTTTCACAAATAAAGGACTGTTCCAGTGCCCTGTGTTGGGGCCCTTGCTCACCATGCTCGTACCAAACACCGTTCGGTCCAGTGATCAATGACGTCCAAGAGCAGAAGTTTATCAGGAAAACAGGGAGTAATCCTAGAAGCATTTTGTGTTCATGTAGTTTGAGTTCAGATATTATTACGCTACAGAACTCCAAGCTTCAATTTTTTTTGTCTCAGTCCTCTCTCTCCCCTGTCTCAGTTTGGGACAGACCCTCTCTCTCATGTCTCAGTTTGGGACAGACCCTCTCTCTCACCTGTCTCAGTTTGGCATATGCGGTGCTGGGGATCCTCAGGATCTCACAGTTGTCCTGGGTTACGGCGCACTGGGTGACCTCGCCCACATCGCCCACGGTTACCTCGCCCGCGCCCTGCTCCTCCAGCGACCCGAAGCAGCCTCCCACTCCGATCTGCAGGTGAGGTCACAGAAACGGCAGCGCCCAATCGGTGAGTGCCGTTTCAGTGTCCCTCCTGACACTGGAAGGCTGAGAGCTCAATCCCCTGCCCCTCTGAACGATCCCATTGCATTGCACTGCACTGACGGACTGTCACCCTTGGAAGCGCTGGACTGTTTCCTCCGCTACCTTTGTTTATTGAGCTGTTCTTTTCTGCATCCCACCATCACCCAGGAATTCTGCTTGATCTTGTGATGATGATCTCTTGATGCCTTTTAAGTAATAATTTCATTTTCCCCCCCAAATTGGGTCAATTAGGTTTTGTCTTTTTTTTTTTTGTTATTCACTATGGAAAATGTCTTCTGAGAAGCATTGCCTGACAACCTGTTTGTAAATGGCGCTATACAAAAATAATGATTAATTGATTGATTGGGGGGTGGGGGGGGTACCAACTATTTATGGTCCCCTTCTGTTTTGACTCTAAAATGGCTCAGCTTCATTGAATCAATGCTTTTCTGTGTGACATATTGCTCCGGCTAGCTGCACAACATTCATTCCACCACAAGCTGCCAGTGCACCAACTCTAGTTTCCACAGCGTTGCTGTAGCATTAGCTGAACCGTGACAGTGTTCCTACAGTGTTACAGTGCTGTTGTTGAAGTTACCGTTACCATGGCGGTCTTTGACGCAGTCCTCGCCACCTCCTGTGGGTGCAGCTTCACGGTGCCCCTCAGGACCAGGTAGAGCCCATGGCGCCCAAAAACTAAGGGGTGAGAGACACAGACAGGGGGTTATAGGCACACGGCTCTATATGAGTGCAGGATGGGACCAAGTTGTGCACAAGGGGGATGCATTTACCCCCCCCAATCATATACCCGTCCCCCCTCCAGTCATTTACCCCCCTCCAGTCATTTACCCTCCCCCCTCCAGTCATTTACCCCCAGTCATTTACCCTCACCACCACCTCAGTAAATTGCCTCCACCCCCCCGTCATTTACCCCACCATCCCCCAAGTAAATTGCCCCCATGCCCCCAAGTGAGTTACGCCCCTTCGCCAAGACATTCGCCCCGCACACCCTCCTGTGTCATGCCAGGCCGCGTTCATTCACAAGACTCCAGGTCACTAGCACCGGAAGCCACGCCCAATTATAATAATAATAATAATAATATATATATTTTTTTCATTTAAGATGCACTTTTCATATACTCACAAGCTCTCGTCTGCAGGACGGGTCACTCCCTTGTGATACCCCTTCTTGCTCCTCCACACAGTGACTATACCCCACACCCCAGCCAACAAGCAGATTTGTGCTGCCTGCTAATGTCATGCTCAGAATACACAGCCTCACCTGTCCTTCACTGCCACACGTTAATCTCCACAAAGGCCCTTCAATCAATAAACCTCTCCTGTATTCACCCGGCAAAATTCTGGAGCATGCCCCATTGCGTCTGAACCACCCACAAGCCACCCTGCTTCCACATCACAGGGGAACTACTGAAGTTCTGGTCCAGAAACCAGGACGGAAAGGATTTACAACACTCTCGCAACTACAAGACTCTCTCTTTCACAAATACACGACTCTCTCACACACACACATCTCTCTCACAAACACACGTCTCTCTCACACACACGACTCTCTCTCACAAGCACACATCTTTCTCACCCACACGACTCTCTCACAGAAACACACATCTCTCTCACAAACACACAACTCTCTCACAAACACACAACTCTCTGACACAAACACACATCTCTCTCACAAACACAGGATTCTCTCACACAAACACACAATTCTCTCACACAAACACACAACTCTATCGCACACGACTCTCTTGCAAACACACAACTCTCTCACAAACACATGACTCTCACAAACATACAACTTTATCACAAACACACAACTTCCTCACAAATACAAAACTTCCCCACAAGCACATGTATCTCACAAATACACAACTCTCTCCAAAACACACAGGTGACACAAATACATAACTCTCCCAGCACCACAGAACTCAGTTAGAAAGACAATTGTGAGTAACACACAACTCTCTCACAAACACACAACTTGCTCAGAAACATACAACTCCCTCACAAACACACAACTTTCTGAGAAACACACAACTCTTTCACAAACACACAACTCTCAAAAACACACAACTTTCTCAGAAACACACAACTCTCTCACAAACACACAGCTCTCTCACAAACACACAACTTTCTCACAAACACACCAGTATGGATGTCACACAGTGTGTAACTGTGGCTCTGTCTTTAGGCACTGCTCTAGACGACTGTCTCTCAACTGGGGAGAATCTGTGGAGAATTTAAAAGTCCAATTATAGGCCCTCCAAAAACTCCAAGAAATTATGGACAAAAAAAGAGAAATAAATCAAGAGTGCAAGAGGAAGTGCGCTTCAAATATTTTTGTTTTGAAACGTCCGAAATATTGACAAGCATGTCCGACACGATCGATAGATTTGCTCCATTTAAATACCGGCGCGTCTGCTGTTTTTCACACGGATCACTCCTTCAGTCAGACAGAGGGGCTTTTAGTTAAGTATTTATTTATTTACTCTCTATCCCCCGGTGAAACAGGCTCCCTCGTTATTGGAGCCGCACAGCAGATGCTGCACATCTATAGCAATTTGTGTGGGATGAGCGGGACTAACAGGGTGAAGGCCGCTGCATTTCATTGAGCCATACAAATTGCTTTGTGTTATGATCCAGATATTAGCAAGTGTCTGGTTTTGAGATGAGGCCCCACCGACGCTCCCTCAACAATGTGAAGAAAATTACAATGAGAGGCCCACACGTCCGTCAAAGTCTGAAACCCCCGAGACACGTCTGCCGTGTCATTAAAAGCGTTTCACTTCTCAGCATGAGACTATTGACTTAAGTCTTGTTTGTTCACTTAAATACCCTTTGACTTATAAATGCTCATTTATATGGAGTCAAGTTAGTGTCAAAAGTAAAAGTATTGATTGAAAACGCAGTGGAGTTGTAAAGGCAAAAGTAAAAGCTGTAAGCAAAAGTGGAGTGATACGAAAATGAAAAAACAAGACTTTGAGAGAGAGGGAGAGAAAGCTGGAAACGGGAGCGGCAGCAATAGCGACATCAAAGAAACATTCCCATCGCAGCAAAGGAACCATTTAAAATATAAATTTTTAAATGTTTAACTTTTTGGTTTACAATTCCAAATTTTGAATGAGCTTTTCTTTTAATCTCAGTACATATCACTCCACGTTTTGCTTACCGTTTTTACGTCTACGACTTTGCTGTATGATTTCCGACCAATACTTTTACTTTTGGCATTAATTTGACTCAACATTTAATCAACATTTGATCTTAACTTTGACTCACAATTCAATGCAAATTTACGAACATGGTAATGCTCCCACACATTAAATGGACTAATGTCATCGAGTTATCAGCAATAATCTTAGTCCAATGGTAAGTGCCAGACCCTGACACAATGTGGCGAGACTAAAACCAAATATGGTCAAGCATCTCATCAATGAAGATAAAAATTTGATTTAAAAGCAGATTTCACAGTCCTGCAGACCGTGTGCTCCAGTTTCTTTTCAAACTAAAGCTCTGTTTACCAGGTGTGGTTTCCATATCATCTTCACAATTTAGAATACAGTACAGTTATAAACATGCAATAAACGCTAGTAACTGCTTTATGCTCCCTTAAGAACAAATTGTTGCATTGAATTTTAGTCCGATACAGTATATATCGTCTGTCTGTGTGTGTGTGTGTGTGTGTGTGTGTGTGTGTGTGTGTGCATTTATGTGTGTGTGTTTGTGTGTGCATGTGAGTGTGTATCTATGTGCATGTGTATGTGTATGCATTCGTGTGTGTATCTATGTGTGTGTGTTTATGTGTGTGTGTGTTTATGTACACTCACTGGTCTGCCCCCTCTCCCATGACTCCAGGACAGCGATAGTGCTGATCTGATGCAGCTCCTGGCGGGACAGGAGGGACGTCAGGCAGGGAAACACATTCAGCACTCTGCGGATAGTCTGCTGCTCCGTCTGAGACCTCTCTATGGGGCTGCATAAAACACACATCGGCATGACATCATCACAACATTAACATGACATCATCATGACATCATCACAGCATGATTTACTTTTTTATTTATTCATTTCTCAGAGACAGCAAAAGCATTGTTACGATATTAAAGTACAAGAATCAGATGTGTTTATAGCCAAAGGCGAATCATCACGAACATGAGAATAACACAACATAATTATGTCACGATGGTAATTTGTGGAATCCAGCATCTCCCTGCTTCCCACTATTCCATGTACGTTAAGTTCATGTTGAGATGTATTTCTGTCTGTATGGGGATATGCGCATGCTATATATGATGCAGAAATAATTTCCTAATGGATACAATAAAGTCATTATCACCATTGTGACATCATCATTGCATCATTATCACGTCTGCACAAGCTCAACACCTCTGTAGCAAGCCCGGAGGAAGCTGGCCATTTTAAGAGCACGCATTCTGTCAAAAGCCAGGCCTAATCATGAACATTGTACACACGCATTAAGAAAACTGGAACATTTGTGCATCAGAAAGCCGATTCAATCCAAGACTGCTTTGAGCTGACTTGTTGACTAACACTGATTAATTGTGTCATTGTTATAGAAATGTACGCGCCCCAGCAATTCAAAACAGGCTCAATTAAAAACATTTAAAACTCTCTACAACAAAAGTCTGAATGTTTGCCTACTTCAGTCAAGGGTACAGAACCAGAATTTCTACTCAAACAATATTTATATTTCTGAAACAACTTCCTTATTTAAACAAAATATCAGCATCACTGGGGGACACATGGCCTAGGGTAGATAGAAATACCAAACAGTCTTCTATTCCCTCACCCCAAAGCTTTTGAAATATTTGAAAAACTGCCTTCATGCCTGTAGAAGGTCATTGGACCAAAACGTTGCACCCAGCAAATGTCATTGCAAGCAGAGAAATCCATCACCATTCTCCTCGTCGTTAAATGTATTTATTTATTTATTTATAGACAGCTAAACCCTAAAGGAAACACAGAACGATGTCTCTTCTCCGACGCTGTTGTTGTTTTGTTTTTTTAAAGGCGATGTCGCCGCCATTCATTTCCTCGTGCACAGATCACACACAGAAGAAAGAGAGAGGCCCGAAACCAGCCATTTTACTGAGTTGCTTTGCTTTCGCCCGAAAATCAGCCTGAAATTTTTACCCAAGAAACCAGTTGAGTTGAGTTAACTTTGTAATCGCCTGATTTGAATGAAATAGACAACAACAACCAACAACAACTGCAGAAATCCATCACCATTCTCTGAGTAAATTTATTTATTTATTTATAGACAGCTTAAAGGAAACACAGAACGATGTCTCTTCTCCGACGCTGTTGTTGTTTTTGTTTTTTTAAAGGCGATGCATCGCCATTCATTTTTGCACAGATGAGAAACCAGCCATTTAAAAAAAAAGATGCCTACTCCCCTATTTCGCGAATCATTTTTTGCAAAATGAGACCTAAACGTCACCCAGGTCTTAATGGGTTAAAAAAAGATTGGACATCTTTTTGGATGAGAAAAAAAGCCACGCCATCCGTGAAGCGGATGAGTAAGAGCCAGTCCCAGGGGGCGCACAAAACAACGGCCATCTGCGGAAGTGGGAGGGGAGGGGAAAAAATAGCTTTGTGCTTGACAAAACACGAGCGGCAATGCTGACAGAGTAAAGAGGACGCCTGACACGTGTCTGACGGAGCACTTCAGCGACGGGGGCTGCAGGGGACTGCTGTCTCCCTTCATCTCAATCTTGCCCCACGCTTCACAGAAGACCGGAAACGACGGCGCGTCGCCATAAACTCGGCACCTCCATCGGGCTCAATAATGAAAGAATAAATGAATAACGGAGACAGTCGGCATTTATCTGTGGCGTATGTCTGTGGGTATAGATGTGTAGCAGCATTATCTTTGATAAATGAAGAGAGGTGTTTCATCCACGGTCTGGTATCGAAACCAGGCGGCGCCGGTGCTGACTGTGGCCAGCAGCGCCGCGGGGCGACGCATGATTGACGGTAGCGGTCGCCCGGGGCGGGAGGGATTCAAATGGCCGGGTTTCCCATGCCTCATCACGCACCAGCGACCCCCACTGGTCAATCGGGCGCCTACGGCCTGACACAAAGTGTCCTCTACCGCATGTCTGCGGAACCTTAACTTGTAGACTGCAGTGTCTAGAGAAGCAGCGGCTGACGTCACATGCTTCGGAGGAGAACGCGTGCTCATCTACGCTCTCCCGAATTGACAGCGGAGGTTGCAGCGAGCGCGGGTTCGATTACAATTGGCCGTTCCAAATTGGGGGAAAATAAAGGGGGAGAAGAAGAATGTGGCAGTGATGAGGATGAAAACCATATAAACCATATTGCCATGGTCGCCTCAGTCACCAGATCCTTTATTGAACACTTATGGGAGATTCTGGAGCAGCGTGTTTTCCACCACCATCAACAAAACGCCAAGTGATGGCGATTTCTCATGGAAGAAAGGTGTTGCATCTCTCTCAGTTTCCGACACTTGTAGAATCTACGCCATGGCGCATTGAAGATGTTCTGGCTGCTCGTGGTGGCCCAACGCCCTATTAAGAGACATTATGTTGGCATTTCCTTCATTTTGGCAGTAGCTGTAATATCTTTACTTATTAAAAAGAGTGACGTTTCCGCTACCTTTGCCTTTGCCATATGCGTCATCTGATGACGGCAAAGGTGGCCGAGATGTCATGTTTGTAATAATAGTAAGTAAACACACATCTTCCCACGAGCTGGGTTTTTCACATTTGACTATACCTGTGCTCAGTTTGATTATTTTAAGGATGAAGGTCATATGTGCACTATACGCAGGAGCTTAGACAAATGAAGGAGGGAGCGAACACAACGGGAGGATTGACAGAGAGGCAGAGGAAGGGCTCCACTCTCCTCCAGAGCGACTCACTGTTCCGTAGCCTTAAAGGTTACCGTGCCTGACTACTTTCAAAATGTACGATCTATGGAATTATGTGGTATGATATTATATGCTCATCCATTTTGAAATTGCATCGTAATTATTCGGTTACGAGCCCACGTGATGCTTGTAACTGGTTATGAAAATCATCTCATAAGACGCTATGGGCTGGGACCCATGAAATTAATGATAAGACTTTGCATTAATATGTGTACGTTTATAATAGAATAAGAATACTGCCTCTCTGGGTTAATGCAGCAGCATGTAAAACACAATGTTGCATTGTAGCCCCACAGCAACTGTTAATGTGAAATGGATTCCTGTGGTTTGGGTAATTGCGTGTCTAGCCCTCGGCCACCTCCTCATCCTGACTCCAACTCCAACCTTAAGTCAACCCCCCCCCCCACTCCAACAGAACCCCAATCATAAACCTAACCACAAATCAACCACAACCCCTTATGTTACAACCTGAAATTGCCAAGCAACATGTTACACAGTGTTACTTTGAAACCACATGGCACTCAATTCTCTAATTATAATGGAATAAGTAGTGACATGTTACACAGTGCTACGTAGAAACTGCATATCACTCAATTATCTAATTACAATGTACCGGTAATAAGCCTGGTAAATGTCAGCTCAAACTAAAATGTGACCACAATGCATCAATATTTTTCCAGTTTTATTAAGTATTATTCATTTATGTAATATTTTTGAAAATTAAAACACAGACGTCTGGTTGTCCCTGTTGTCATTCCATACAGCCGTACCACCTGTACCCTTCTCATGTTAATCTGCTGAAGCAAAGAAACTGGAAGATGTGTAGGTGGGCCAGCAGGGGGCACTCTTCCCTCCGGACAAAATATAATATCCTATGCCCTAGCACAATGATGGGGATTAAGCGTTAAACTGAGGCCCTGGCACACTGTGGTCATTAAAGATGCCGTGGACAATTTTTGAAAGAGTAAGCGGTCTTAACCCCTGGTGTCCTGATCAAATGGTGACCTCATCATCCCCCTACATCTGATTGGCTAAACAAGCCTTTGCATCACCTCCCCAGGTTGATTCTTGCTGATGTCATCAGTGCATATGAGGAAAAACAAATAAACAGGTGACACTGCAGGCTTACATAAGGATGTCTGAGCAGCCATTGTTGACATACAGTATGCTGAAACACCTAAACTTCAGTTTAGTTCAGTTCAGTTCTAATGTATTCACAGTACATAAACCATCTTAACTTTATTAAACCATAAAGGATATTGAAAAATAATATTGATGTGGAGTAATAATGGCATGTACATGGCACAGGGTGGAAATGGTCTGTATTATTGACTAAAGTAAAAATGTGTGCATGCATGGGTGTGTGTGTGTGTGTGTGTGTGTGTGTGTGTTGGGCTCAACTCAACTCACTTCAACCATTATGAATAGCAATTTACACAGTTCTTTTTTTCTTGCTAAGGGAAAAAGAAATGGGTTATGTTGCAAATGTCATGTTTGACAATAGCAAGGTGCACCGAGCCGTTAAATTAATTTTCTGTGCTGCATAGCCTCGTTTCCACAGATCCTCTCTGCTCAATTCTGCTGTAACAAACAGGAGGCCAGGAAAGGCCACCCTGCAATGCAGACCAGTGACTGTACATCAACCTTTTGTGTCTAATGGGTTATTAGTTTTATATTATTATGTATTTCTTTTTTAAAGAAGTGAAACCATGATCAATAGGCAGGAACAATGCTTACTTTGTAAAAGCATAAAGAATAACAGATTCTACCTTTATAATGATGTACTTGTCGATAATTCATTAACACCACGTTCACATTCGTTTGTACTGGTTTTGAGAATAACTTAATTACGCTTGCTCTTGAGAAATGAGAAATGACTGTAAAATAATGACGCAGTTGAAGTTAGTAATGTAATTTCGGGAGGGGGGTTGCAAACAGCTCTGAGTCAGTTTAAGAGAGTCCCAGCCGGACAAGGAGAGGGGGTCACTGGAAAGGGTTGGGCGCCTATCCGCCTGCTTCACCATTGGATGAAGGTGATCACTCAGAATGGCTTCGTACTTATGAATTGAACATTGGATTTATATAAAAATATCTATTTTTCAAGGTACCCAAAGCGATTTATAACGATAACAGTAATATATTCTCTTTCACCCTCCCCACAATGAAAGAGGCAACTCACCTCAACCACCACCAATGTGCAGCACCCACCTGGGTGAACATGACGGCAGCCATTTTGCAACCTTTTGTATTTAGATACACATGGTATTGGTGTTTACCATGTCCTCTAAGTGGTTTTAGTGGAGCAACACTAAAGCAATGAAGACCCGTTAGCATGTTAGCTCTTCCCCGCCCATAAAAAGTTAAATTACAAGGCACAGAAGCACAGTGGAATTGGCTTCTCTTTTTTTCCTTTTTTACTTTCACCTGAAACACTTTCTTTAAAAAAAGAAAAAGTGTTTTTCTCCCTATTTAGAAGCCAATTACACCCTTTATTTCTTTCGATTTACCTTCCCCACACGGGTCAGCTGCTCATCTCTATGAAGCAAGCTAATTCTCAGAGGGCAGCAAACTCCGCTTCCTTCGAGACGGAATTCACCCACCCACGTTCTGGAGACTCCTTACGTGCCTCGGACCCGAGCCGGCTCACCCTCCCCACTCCCCCGAGGCAGACAGCCAAATGCCACCCCCAATCAGGGCTGACAACCAGGGCCGGTCTGGTAAAGACAGGTTTCGAACCACGTGCCTGACAGGCAGCGCACACCATATCGGATCAGCCAAAATACGGTGCGTTAGACCGCTACACTATCCGCCACAAGCACCTTTCTAAATAAAGACAATTTTCAACAGGAGAGAGGCTCCTACATTCTCTGTGCGCTAACTATGATTGTTCTTACCTTGTATTAATGCACATCTTGTAAGTCGCTCTGGATAAGAGTCTAAATAATAAAATGTAAAATGTAAAATACGTGTCAGAGTCTTTCATACTCATTTTCTTTAAAAAAAAAATACTTTTTGAAACCCTGTTAATATCTCATGCGTGTTTGACTTGTTTGTGGTCCGGTAATATATTCTATGATCGGTCTAGTTCAGAAGCTAGGTCTGCCTCCCTGTAGGGGAGTTTGACAGAGCTGTTCTTTACAGCTGATTAAAAGATATGGTCCATCTGACAGAATCACCTCCTGAGGATGATCAAATTGTCTTTGGCAGAAAGATCGTATTCTTTTATTAGAGATGGAAACAATTTTATTTAATCTGGAAATTCACTCACGGGGGGGGAGCGATCTCTTCAGAGCTACACACTTTTCTCTCCAAACCTGCAGCGAAACAATTTCACTTGACTCTTTTTTTTTTACCAAACCTTTCTGTTTCAGGATGTGAGGATGAGCTATTTTACACTCTCTCTCCAACCCATCTGGGAAAACGGCCCCAAAAAAATAGTTTTCAATAAAAAAAAACTAAACCCATAAAAGATTACATGTCACCTGCTGCGCGCTTCACTGACCCCCATTAAATATTGTGAAAAGTGGTGAATTGGGCTCTTTAGGTACCGGGCCCTGAATGGGCCAGCTCGGTCACACACGAGTGGCTGTATTATTCTGTATAATTGCACCAGAACATTGCAGTCTCTGGCAGCTGCCTGCCCTGACCTCCCCAACTCCTAATACATTAAGACAGGTGGCAGACTTTTAGCTTCTGAGCCTCCGAGGCAAGAAATGACTTAACTCCTTACGTGAAGGAGACGTCCTCTGTGCTCAAATCGCACTGTTATTTGCTACTTCCACCACTAGGGGTGTGTGTGGCATGGGTAGACCAGTGGCCCCCAAGCTTTCTGAGCCCACGGCCTACGCAATCAGCAAATATGCTTTATGTTATCCACCCCCTGACTGAAATGTAGCCAAACATATGATCGAATATAAAATTTAAATGTTTTTTAAATTATGTCAAAATGATTGCGTGTATGCAGTAACTAGTGTCACTGCCTGGTCAGTGTTTAATTTGACTGGTGAGAGTGACTACGGAGAGTAGGTATGCAGGTAACTGCCAACATAAAGGCAACACTTGAGTAAATTAGGGATTGTTTAAATGGGTGCAGTACCGCGAGTGTCCATCTGGGGCCAAGGCCAGATAGGCCTGGCCCTCCCCCCTCTTGGCCCAGGCCAGGGCCGTTTGAGTGTCCCTCCCCAGGTTACCAAAGTGGTTGCCTTTATTTTGGCAGTTACTTCCATAGTAAGTTATTTTTTATGTATCCCAGGATCCACTTCAACCCCTCTCATGACCTGCCAGTGGGCCACGACCCCCAATTTGGGAGCCACGAGTCAAGACTGGCAAGAGGCTTTGCAGCAGCCAAAGATCTGGCCTGACCTGTTCAGGCCATCTATATTCAGGGTTGCAATATGAGACCAAGAAGCAGTCAGGCATGGCTGTATTTATGACTCTCCACTTCGTTTCAGACCAGGCTCTTTCTCCTTCGCCGACCGCGATGGAATGCTCAGTGCCGTGACGTCGGAATCAAAACGGCCCGAAATGAGGTGCTCTGTTTAAACCTCGCAATAACAACTAAAATGTTTTGAGAGGCTGGGAAGCTCATTCAAACATCCTTGTGTTCTCACAGATTTCAAGCAGCGTTTCCCAGTGCCAATTGTCAAAGATGAGTACACCAAAACTGTAGCTTTCTCTCCCTCTCTCTCTCACTCACTCACTCACTCTTTCTCTCTCTCTCCCTATCTCTCACTCACTCACTCTCTTTCTCTCTCTCTCACTCACTCTCTCTCCCTCCCCCTCTCTCTCCTGTTCCTTCCCTCGCTTCCTCCCTCTCCATCTCTCACTCACCTCATTCACTCACTTTCTTTCCCTCTCGCTCTCACTCTCTCTCACTCTCTTCCTCTCTCCCTCTCTCTTTCTTTGCTGGGTTTTAGCTGCTTTGGCTTTCTCACCGGGGAAAACCTAGGCCTTGTCCTTGCAGGGCATTTCCCACCATGCTCTGCTGCACACTGCACTCCATTACTTGTCCTCCTGTATTAGCATTATTATGTATTAATTCGGCAGATGCTCCCATTTCAGAGTGACTTATAAGGTCGTCACGGCAAGCCATAAAACGCATGTCATAGGAGCTGCCTGGTGATGTCACCCTCGGCAGAGGATTCACGTGGCCTCAAGGAGTGACATCACTGGTCCCCCAGCCATCTGTCCCCATCGCTCCGAAACAGTGACACCTCTGACCCCCTACAAAATCTGTCCTCCCTTTCTCTTCTCTCTCTCTCTCTCTCTCTCTCTCTACTGTACAGGGCCACTTCTGACATCTGAAACCCCTCACAAATCTGCACCCCCGCCCCCCCTCTCTCTCTAATGTACAGAGGCCCCTCTTGTACCCCCCCAGCTCTCTCTTGTCCCCTCCTCTCCCAGACATCCACTTCCTGTCACAGCCTGGTGCAATCAGCGATAAAGACGTGGCCTGATTTGGGACTCGAATGAAGCTGAACTCCGCGGGAGATAAATACCTCTTCCCCTTCCGTGTAATTAAAGAAATAAGCATAATTAAAGTGTACGATTGGATCTGATTACAGCCTTTGTCCCAAATAATAATAAAAACGCACACACGCACACAGAAACGCACGTGCACACACACGCGCACACCCACACACGTCCACAGACATGCACAGACATGCCCAGGCGTAAAATCACACGCACATGCATTTCAGCATGATGTCTCGTGGTGTCTTTTTTTATCTTTCCGCTCGACTGAAGCACAGAAACGGGGAGGAAGAGTGAAGTCTTCATCCTGCAGCAGGGCTATTGAACTCCAGGCCTCGAGGGCTGCGGTGTCTGCGGGTATTTGGACCAAGGAGGTAAACTAACTCGTGAAATCAGGTGGGGCAGTGCGTGGTTGGAGCAAATACCTGCAGACATGGTGGCCCTTGAGGCCTGGAATTGACTAGCCCTGTCCTACAGAATGAAACCTGGGTCAAATATCCATTTGAAATACTTTATATGGTGGTCAAATCTGAAAACACGTTTCAAAGAAACAAGTATACATTTCTTCTGAATACATGTGAATATTGAATGTTTCTTTTTAAATTGTCTGTAATTGGGGGATATATTGTTGGTGTCTAGGGTTAAAGTATTTCAAATGAAAGTATTTGACCCAGGTCTGCTGTAGACACACACAGTGGTTTTACCTAGTAGACAAACACAGTAGGTTTATAGATCGTATGTGCAGGGTTTCAGGGTAGAATGGAAGGAGGGCTGTTCTCACCAGGGCAGGGGCCTCTATTCAGCCCCAACGCTTGCATTAACAGCTCCAAACTCCAGCCTCAATCATTCATTCTCAGTTGATAATCCTAATTGTCATCTCAAATCCCTCCATAATTTCCAATTAACTGGATAGAGCTTTATCGTTGTGTGGAGGGGGGAGCTTAGAAATATGGCAATTATCTTTTTTTCTTCTTTTTTTTGTAAAAAAAGGTTAATTTCTGCAAGGCTGATTTACTTGGCCCTGTGGTGGCTGAGGAGGGCACGACTGCACTATCTCTCTCTCTCTCTCTCTCGTTCTCTCTCTCCCTCTCTGTCTGTCTGTCTGTCTCTCTCCCCCCCCCCACACACACACACACACTAAGAGCTGATATTCGTGCCCACAAAGCAGCAGGTTCCTCTGTGCAGAGAGTGGGAGGTAATTGTCGCCATGGGCAGAGCTTTGTCCTTCACCCGTCCGAAAGCACAGAGGACAGGAACAAGAGACACAGCGTGAGGCACACTACACACACACACACATACACAAATACCCAAATACACACCCACACACACACACATCCACCCACAGGCACAGACACATACACATACACACATACACACCCTCACACACACACACAAACCCCTTCGCCCATCTGAGACACACCCAGTACCAACCATAAACACCAGACCAGAGCAGCCACTGCTTTCGTGTGTTACCCTATACACACCTAGTGGCTAGAAGAAGGTACTGCTGTTGCTTTGGGGGAGCCACTCACAGAGGTCCGTTACTCATGGTTACTAAGGGCTGCTTGATCATAAACAAAATAATTTCTTCAAACACATGCATTATGCCTTGTTGAATGTAATTAATTTCACATGGTAAAAACAAAAATAAGTGGTGATCCGTGCTAAAATGACAAAATGGAACAACCAAAAGGAACAAAACAAACAAAACAAAAAATAATGAAAACAATCAACAACAGGTTCAGGATGATTATCAATTACGTTAAGTATCCTTCCACCTGTTCCTGCTTATGCATGGTTCCTTACTGTCCTATAATACCATCTTTCTCCCTTTTCTTTGAGTCTGAAAATTAATATTTATTTATTATTTTAAGCATACACGTGTTGCGCTTGTAGCCATAAGGTTGGTACCTGCCCTCAAAAAATGGCCAAGAGTTCATTGTGCTTAAGAATCTATGCAAATTAAATAGATAATTTTTTGAGTGAGGACACCAATCTTAGGAATTGTATACATTTTTGTCAACGCACATAAAGTTTCTGAGTGCAGTGTTTGAAATGGTTCTGGGATTTGTGTCTGTAGCCGGCCCATCTCCGGTACCTGTACTCACCCCCACGAACCCGAAGCCGCAGCACATTAACGCTCTCTGCATAGAGGCACAGAGAGAGAGAGAGAGAGAGAGAGAGAGGACTTTTGGGGATCGGCCTCAGGGGGCGCCGAGGTGTCGCTCGATGTCCGCCAGTCACTGTACAGTCAGGGTTCTCTGTCCCCCTAAAAATAGCAGTAATCTCTCTTATCTGAACCCCCCACCCTGACCCATGAAACACTATCTTATCACCTACCGCATGCCCCCTTTAGTCTAACTCCAGAGAGGAGGCGGGAGGAAGATTTCCGCTAACTGTACACCAGCCACCGACATAAATCACCAGGATAGAACAGCACTGATAAGGGCTATCTCACGGGAAAGTTACGGTAAAGGCAAAAAAGCACTTTATTTTTCTTCTCTTTTTTTGGGCAAAGTGGGGGCAGTGACTTAATTCAAATTCAAACTGCCACTTTGCTTTGCAGATAGCGGGGAGGTGTCTAGCGAGGTAATCAATTCAATCTGTGATCCTACAGTAGAGTGCTGATAGCCTCTATTACTTTCCTCCCTCCTGGGCTCTCTCCAAGAAGTAAAAAAAAAAAAAAAAAAAAAAAAAAAAAAAAAAAAAGGCTCTCTAAAAACTCCTTCCGCCCTACCTTACGACAGGTACATTGTTTAAAGTGTTTCTGGGGTACACAGAAAATATCTTATCGCTGTGTTAGTCTTCCTCATAATCTCCCTGGTCTGTGCACATGCTGGTCACTCCCCAAACCCATCACTGCGGGTTTTTACAGCATAGCTCGTTATCACAGAGCCACTACAATGACCCCCAGAATTTTAAGATCTAGCTCTGGCTCCTGGATTCTGCTGCAGATTCAAACATGATCTTATTCTCCTTGATCCAGGGCCACCCAGCCTCTGAAGATGGTTAGTGTATGGACTCCCAGTGCTCCATATTAGCACTGCTGGTAATTACACTTCCCACACGGCTTTTCAGCAGCGTAATCTCCGCCATCCGGATTACGTCTGACATAATCTTGGAATATGGGGTTATGGGGAGTGCGCTGCAATCCAAACGTCCCACCACAATTTCCCAAAGGGGATGTTCAATTAGGGCAGCTGTGGAATTTTTCTCTCCCTCCCTCTACTGTAGAGCTACCAACTGAGCACAAAGTGTGCCGAATCGTCATCGTCGAGATCATTCCCCTGATGTACGGCGATGAGTTTTACCACCGCGATGTCAGCGCGATTAGAGCGACTGGGACTTCCCCATCCTGCCAGCTGCTGGACCACAGGACCACTGGGTTTCCATGGTGACTCGGCTTCAGGATCAGTGACACGTACGTGTCGAGGGGGGGAAGGGGGAAACGACCAAATGTCACGGCTGATAAGTAAAACGAGGAAAGGGAGTACACTTCTTTTTTTCAACCTCAACTTGATTTTGTTATATGCAGCATACACGTTATCCATAACTCGGAATGAACTTAAACACGCCCACCCCCTACCACCCAAAAAGTCTAGTTCTGTCGGGTGGAACACTAAGTGATCTATATACGACGTCAAAATCTGAAAACACTCCTGCGGTTCCCTGAGAATTTTCAAAGAATCATGTTACTAATCCTAAATGTACAATCATATGAAAGAGTACATTTATTTTGAATACATTCTGAAATCAGAAACACATCTTGGTAGTAAGGTAGTACTGTTATCTTGCCAAGTTCCAGCATGGCATTGCATTCCTTTTAAATGGAGTTTTGTGAATGACGTGTAACATGTGGCCGCTCTGTTTGTGTCACTTTGTGAGGCTGTGAAACGGCCGTGAAGGTGTCCGGTGCCCAGAGGGAGGGGTCACAGGGGTGGGGGGGGGGGGAGCGAGACCAAAATGAAGACAACCCCCACCGGGCCCGGCTTACTCAGCTCCCTCCTTCTTTAATTATCTCTCCTTTTGTTGTTCAGCTCTCCCAGCTTTGGTTTAACAAGTGACATCAGTTTTCACTTTGGCGTTAGCGAGGACCAGTAGAGGTTAACGGGGTATTATTTATTTTTTTTTGTCGATCGCCGAGTCGGAAAACGCAAGGACAAGGAGTGCTCGGGGGGGTGACATGATTAATGTGCCAGACTTTTGTTCACAAGAAATGGGGAGAGAGAGAGAGAAAGAGAGAAAGAGAGAAAGAAAGAGAGAAAGAGAGACAAGGAGATAGGGAGAGGGAAACCTACAGTAGAAACGCAGGGGTGTAGAGGAGGGAGGCTTTTTTTTTTTTTTTTTTTTTAAATGAGGTCTCTCAGCAGCTGTCTCGGTGTCTGGAACTCCACAGCTGGATTGGGGTTATACTTCACCTGCCAGGGAACCAGAGTCTTGACAAAATGCCTCTTAAAACACAGATTATAACAATTATAAGTCCACTAAATGGGACTCCAACGCCAAATGTGTGTGCGTCATCAAAGCCGAGGCTATTTCTGCCCGGCTGGAGAGGAGCAGCAGGCTCAAAACCAAACTGTATTTCACAGAGACACATCCTTGGGCAAGATCAAGCATATGATTTTGCTAAACAGGCAAAATTAAATGTCTTTCAAAATGACAAAACAAATGGTTTTTTTTGCACAGTTTATGTGTTCTTGCATTTTTTCTTCTTTCATAAATTGTGAAGGAAGGGCTATCATTTTTTATAATGAAGAAAATACCTTTTTTGTTGTTGTTTTGACACAAAATAAAGATAGTTGATAGTCACGTCATGATGACGTTATAGGTAGTTTTCCATAAAACATCACGAAACAAATAGCAAAACAAATACCCATTTTGACAGTTGCGGTGTGTCTCCGACGATCTCCTGATGCCAATAGTGGCACGTAGCCACTTTCATAGTGCATTAGGATCTTGAACTATCTTGAACATTGTGGCATGGAGAGGTTTTATTGAAAACAACCAATAGTCTAGAGTTTTAAACTGAGAGTGAGTTCACAGAGCTCTTGGGAGGAGCAGCAGTTAAATCACCACTGACAATGCTACTGCCCCGGGCCGTGACAGACCTCGTCATGTCCTTTAAACGCACAGTTTTCCTGAAGACTGCGGCTCTACCGGCTCCCTGAGTGTCAGGGGACAAGGATTTAAAAGCAGAATGGCTGGCGGCCCGCGAGGGGGGCGCGAGTGATCCAGGATGTGCAGGATTCTCAGACCGTTCCCGTTTCCCCTCAAGACGAAGGCAGACATCCTGCTGCCGTTGAGGTTTCCACTCCCACATATGCTTAATATTATATTTACGCCCCTTTTTGCACGTCTTTTTTGTTTTACCGCTTTTTTGAAATGCAGTTTTACAGACACGCTGTCTTCCGTGCTTCCACGCCAATCAGGTGTCCATGCACAGGGACTGTTGGATGAGTACAGAATCTGAAATGTGCACCCAGAAGGGGGGGCGGGGGGAGGTCTGTCTCCAACAGACAGCTGATTGGCTGACCTCGGGGGGGGGGGTGCCCAGGACAAGGTAGAGTTGGACAACCATTACACCTGTACACCTGGCTGAGGTCAACCTTAGTAGTGCGTCATGTCCTCATTACCACTGTGTAAACCGAACGGCACTCTCTAGACCGGTAGAAACCGTGGGCATGAAAAACAGCAGCTGGGCACGACTGCTAAGTCAGATGTTTCTGCATCGGTGTTTGTGATCTGATAATACATGTAAAAAAATTGGCACACAACTGCAAATCAGGGAAAACCCACAGAAATTTTTCAATTTCAGGCTCGACACACTGCTGGACACTCTGCACTGTGGTGAATGATGAATGATATGCCCAGAAGGGCTGAATGGCCTGTTCTTGTCATCATGTATTCTTATGGAGGAAAACAAGAGGGAGACTTAAGACTCTAGACTGCAAAAAATATATTATTTATTAATTCAGACAAAGTGCTCAATTGCACAGTGCAAAAATGGGCCAGAACACACGTCAGTCAAAGACTTTCATCATATTTTAAACATCACACTGATGGAAAATTGCCATACCTTCGTCTGCTGTGTGGAGAGGGCATTCATGCAAATACAGGTAACTGCCAAAATAAAGGCAACACTCGAGTAAATTAATTTGATCTTCACATCAAATGTATTCTTTAAAAGAAAGAAAGAAAAAGTATCTGCTAAGACCTCTGATGGCTCCAGTGCTAACGGAAGATATACGTTTTGCATAATTTTCGTCATCATCGTCGCACTTCAGCATGGCTTTCCAGATGGCCTGCGGACACGCGCGGCCGAAAGCCCTTCGCCGTCTTTTTTTTTTCTCACATGGCGGGTTCGCCGTGACAACGGGTGGCAGCTGCCCTGGGCACAGGTGGTAACAGCAGAAAAAGAAAGAGAGAGAGAGAGAGAGAGAGAGAGAGAGAAAGAGAGCCACACTCTTCTGCTTCCTCCCAATCCCGCACACTGAGCTTTTTCCCTGAATATCTGACAGATTGCAGTTGGCATCCGTAACCCAGTTATCCAGCTCTGACATCAAAGGGGGGGGACATGAAAGAGAAAAGGGTGGGAGGCCCCGGGGCACGAGAACAGAGACATGTGGCGCACGATAATCTGGGGGCCACATCTCCAGCAGCTGACTCGGGGGCACAGAGGCGATGGAGAGAGACACCTCCCCTCATTAACCTCCACCTTCCTCATATTGTGTTGAAAAACGGTCCTCCCACTCTTTGATGTAAACGCTTAGACAACTGGCAGTTACGAGGGCGGGGGGGGTTTTCACACGTACACACATGTACCCACGGAGATCAGGGTGTCGCCGTTCGCACTCTGAATACGAATTCTAAGCCTCGCATGAAACCTAAGAGAATGGAAGCGTCCTCCTGAAGGAGGTGGGACCCACAAACCGTCTCCATAGCAGCCACAGGCAGGGTGGAGTCCCCACCTTGGAACACTAGGTGGCGATGTTTGCAATCCTACAAAAAAAAATTATTCAGGGAATAAGCCAAAAAATATTCGCGTCATACTTACGTCACCCATTTACGACAAGGAGAAAAGTGAGACTGGCTGATACTTGATATGGTGAAGATTCATACGGAGATCACTGCTGAGAAACACTTTCAGCAATACGGAATCTGCTAATTTGGTCCAAGATAATAATTATTATTATTATTATTATTATTAATTTGCTTTGCAGACACTCTTGTTCAGGGTGAATTACACTGCTTGGATTTATTTATTAGCCAATTATACAACTGAATATTTACTGAAGAAATGCATTAGTATACCCCAGCTCTGGGGTACAATAATAGCAATAATAAGCGTAATTTGTTCATGCATAGTTCCCACATATCATACAATGTGGAGAGTGATTGACAGGTCAGACATCTCTAGCAGGCCACTGTCTCATTGCCGATGGTGCAAAATCCTTTTCAAATGGAACGTGTAGTGAATTACAGCAAAGTGACAGCAGTCAAGCCTTTAGTTGATTTGTTTCACAGCCTAAGCGCAATTCTGCGAACAATTCTGTGAGGAACAATCCAAAATGGCCCTGCTGACCTTCATCTCAGCCGAACTAACCAATCCAGGTGAGGTGCTGTCCAACAGTCGTCCAATCAAACTGCTTGCATTGCATCCCATTGACCTTCCTGAGGACCTCAGGAAACACCCACACACAGGGACCTCGGTAAACACACACACACACACACACACACACAGGGATCTCAGTAACACCCCCACACACACAGGGATCTCAGTAACACACACACACACACACACAGGGATCTCACACACACACAGGGATCACACACACACACACACACACACACACACACACAGGGATCTCAGTAACACCCCCACACACACAGGGATCTCAGTAACACCACACACACACACACACACACACACACAGGGGAACCACACACACACACACACACACACACACACACACACACACACACACACACACACATACAGGGACCTCAGTAAAACACACACACACACACACACACACACACACACAGGGACCTCAGTAAAAACACACACACACACACACACACAGGGACCTCGGGTAAAGTCGTGCATCAAAAAGGGAGAAGATTAAACAGACACGTCCACGTTGGAGAACAAAACAAAAAGAGAGATAAATGACATCAATCCCAGAAACCCCTCCAAAAAGAAAACAGAAAGACGCGCCCCGTTCCTACGCTCGGGATGCCGGCCGGAGATCAGCACATGTTCAAATAAACACAGACAGCCCAAATAAAGCCACACCTTCCCCTGCGCTGCCGGGACGATCGGACAGGCCCCTGACCGCCACAGCGGAGATGGAGATAAGAAGCCACAAGAGCTTCTCCTACTTGATTTGTTTTTCTCCCCAAACTTTAATTTACTGGATGTTTCAATCGTGACTACAGCCGCGAAGGACAGGGCGTTTGGAATCGATCTTCTCATTCTCCTCTCTTCTAGTGCCCTTCGTAGCCTTGAGCAGACGCGGACCAATTTTGCACACTCTGCTAGTCACGCATGCTATATGAACTATAAATGATCTTATGATGCATATCTCCCACTAATTTTAATGAAAACAATGTCTTGTTTTATGTATATATATATTTTTTTTAATGTTAATAAATGTGCATGTACCACACACAGATAAGAATGTCTGTTTTCAAAAGGGTGACAAACTGCCCTCCTCTGGCCACCGATGGAAATGCATCGCTTGAAGCTTAGTCGTGCATGGCACATATGACGAAAAATGTTTTGCTTTTATTTGATTTATTTAGTTAACAAATGTTGACCATGCTAGTGAAAGCACTGTACCCAATAACAATGTGAGATGTTCAAAGCAGGGAACCCTGCTAATCCCCAATATCCCCATCTGTATGGAGACCTGAATAACCTGTTGTTCTAATCAGGTGCTGGTGGACTGGAGTTCCTAAAACATTTGGGTATATGGCTCTTTGGGGCCAGAAGTGGACCCCTCTGGTCTTTAAACACTCCCTCCATGTCCCTCTCCTCCTCAGCCGATGTGTGCTGAGTGTCATGGTACAAAATGGCTACTGAGCACCACCCAGGAGGGCGCTACTCATTAGCGGTGGTTTCGGTGAGCATTTCCCCTTCACTATGAAATGCTTTTGAGATTGTGAAAAGTGCTACATAAATGCAATCTATTACTAGTCTGTATGTCTATTTAGATCCATCTAACTAGA
Source organism: Aldrovandia affinis (assembly GCA_029706075.1). Taxonomy (NCBI): domain Eukaryota; kingdom Metazoa; phylum Chordata; class Actinopteri; order Notacanthiformes; family Halosauridae; genus Aldrovandia; species Aldrovandia affinis. The sequence continues at coordinate 1,768,291 of JAINUG010000187.1, forward strand.
GTGGAACCATGGAGGAGCCATCCCTTTTATAACCCTCACATCACCAATGGAGTCCTTCAGATAATGAGCGTGCCATGCAACAACCTGGCCTGTGAAAAGCCCTGCAGCACGTAGTGGAGAGAGAGGGAGGGAGAGACAGAGGGGAGAGAGAGACAGAGGGAGGGAGGGAGGGAGGGAGAGACAGAGGGAGGGAGTGAGGGAGGGAGAGACAGAGGGAGGGAGGGAGGGAGGGAGAGACAGAGGGAGGGAGAGGGAGAGAGACAGAGGGAGGGAGGGAGGGAGAGGGAGGGAGGGAAAGAGAGAGAGAGGGAGAGGAGGGAGGGAGGGAGGGAGGGAGGGAGAGACAGAGGGAGAGAGAGAGAGAGAGACAGAAGGAGGGAGGGAGGGAGAGAGGGAGAGAGAGAGAGAGAGAGAGAGAGAGAGAGAGAGAGAGAGAGAGAGAGAGAGAGAGAGAGAGAGAGAGAGAGAGAGAGAGAGGGAGGGAGGGAGGGAGGGTGAGTGCTCTCCTGATTTGACGGAACAGGCCCATGAGCGCGACAGGGCATTCTAAATTGAGAGAAAATAAAAAAATATATGGGAATGAAAAACTGGTTAAAACTAAATAAAATATTTCCACAAGGTGATGCAGATGTCATAAGAGTTCCCCAGTGGTACTCCGTTTCTATGGTACTCACAGTTTCCTCAGAGCCTTAAGGGTGTGGGTGATGAGGTGGTCCTGTGTCAGTCTCCCGTGGCTATGGCTCCGGCTCATATCCCAGGATGCATTGTTGCCACCGTGCTGTACTCCCCAAGGAACGTATGTGCTATTAGGAAATAAAAAACATCTTAAAATTGAGAGAATATTTTACTGTTTTATATATACTGTGTATATATATATATATATATATATATATATAAATTATTATATATATTATATATAATATTATATATAGTATTTTACTGGCTGGTTCTGGGACCTCAAGATGCAAGTATCAACATTTTGCTCCACGCAACTGCTGATTTTTACTTGATCATATTTTCAAAGACTCCACCAAATGAATTATTCGTTTTCCGTCACGCTCGAAGGATTTCAGCTCATTTCTGGATGTGCAGACCTTTACTGATAAGCAAAAATTTGCTCGTCGGTTTTTCGTGCTTGCACAAGAAATTTCAAATGTGCCTTCATGTCTTATCTTTTCAAATCCATGCAACCAGGCAGGAGAATCAAATCTTCGCTATGTTTCATATATATTTGGGGGTGTGTGTGTGTGTGTGTGTGCTGCCATCTTCACTATGATGAAAAGGGTGAGCAAACCTACTTGTATTTTTAATTTTAATGATGTTATTCTTTTTTAAATAAAAATTTATATTTTAATAAGTGAATGCTGTGTATTTTCTTGATTGATATTGTGTTTTGTGTGTGTGTAGTGTGATGTGTGTGTGTATAAACAATAAACAATAAAGATATACATAAAAAATGGAAATGTCCCTTAATAGGGTGTAATAGGGCCAGTATGTGCTGTGAAAGCCTTCCAGTCTGGAATATGACACCACTCTTCCACGAGAAAGTCAATCAACTCCTGCCGAGGTCGCACAAGTGGAGAACGCTGTCTCAGGTGTCGTTTCCAAAATGTCCCGTAAATGCTCGACTGGGTTCAGATGTGGTGACTGAGAAGGTCGCGACATACGGATAACGTCAGTGTCAAACCATTGGGCGACTATTCGCGCTCTGTGGACGGAGGCATTGTCATCCTTCTCCGCAGGAAAGAAACGCTTTAACATGGGGTGAAGGTGATCACTCAGTACCGTTAAATAATAATCTAACCTTGGGTTTGAGTGCACCCAAACCATGCCAGTTAAATGTGCCCCACCTCATTACAGAGCCACCAGAACCCTTCACTGTTGCTGTTACAACATTGCTGTACCATGTGCTCTACATACACAAGAGCTCTATGCACACATAGTGCAGCAGGTCTGAGAGTCAACATGTGAGGCTGCAGATAGTGGAGGGTAGAAATTTCCAGAAGGACGTGGTTGAAACCGCACTAGGCCAGACAATCTTTTGGAGGAACAGGGTCACGAAGGTTGCCGTAGGACAAACCAGTGACTGCAAGATAATGTGGAGGTTTTTTTTGGGGGGGGTTACACCCTAGGAAAACGGGCTGTCGGGGTGAAGGGCAGGAAACAGACCCCTCTCAGTGTCAGGGCTGAGCAGCAATAACACACGGCCGTGCCGCGGGTTCGAAAGGGCAAATACAATTACCGCAGCAGCAGCTGGCGCGTCACGTGCCAACTACGGAAACAGTGTAAGAGACACCGCTAGCCAACTGTAACGGAATGCGGCTGTTGTTTTTAATCTCGTTTCTTTTTCACCCCCTTAAAGCAGGCGAAAGCCACCCACATTTGGCATTTAAGGCATGCCCCAAAGTCAAACCACAAAGAAAGGTCATCGCCCTTCCGTATCGGTTAGGATCGCCATGCGATGCTATCGTTAGCGTCCGGTGTCCCAAAACACGCGACTGGACGTGTTTTTTTTTTTTTTTTTTTTTGGGGTAGGGGTTCAAGCAGGTAACTGGGTGCGGGGAAGTGCCGCGACGACCACGGGGTTCTATAAAGCAAACTGAGCAAACTGATAAAGTTTCAACTGAAAATGAATGAAAACAAAAAGGTCCGATGAGGGGGATTTCCCCTCATGATTCCCCTCATTGGTTCATTGGTGTACAAAGGAATTGAGCCTCCCGCCCACCTTCACCCTCGCGGTACAACATAATGAGCAATGTACCTGGTTTCATTACTTCATTAAGCAGTCGACTCTGGCGGACCTAATATAGAACCTCTCTATGAATCACTTCCTTGGATGAGGCTGCTCCGACCCCTCCCAGACAAGCACAGATCTATATTCAAGCCAATCAAAGCTGTGACTCATATGCCAAAGCCCACACAAACATTGCTTTTCACAGCGCCTTCGTTAAGCTGCTATTTTATCATTCAATTTGTTTCTCAGCAAACATTAGTCTCGCACGTATGCGAGTGGGTTTATTGTCAGTTCCGTTTTTTGAGTGATGGGCGAATCCGGTCCTTGCCGTTTCACTCTGGAATTCAAAGCCCGATTCAGACTACGCTGGCCTGTCTGCACATTCCTGCCTCTCTGCCTGTTTCTCTTCTACATTTCTTACTGAGTGTCAATCAAAATGAACACAGAGAAAGAATGACACTAAGAAATGTGTATATACACTACTGGTCAAAAGTTTTAGAACACCCCCATTTTCCAGTTTTTACTGAAATGTAAGCAGTTCAAGTCCAGTGAATAACCTGACATGGTACAAAGGTAAGCGGTAAACTGCCAGAGGTAAAAAACAAAAAAAAGTTTAGGTTACCAAAAACTGAAAAATAATGTCAATTTTTTGGCAGTGAGTAGTTTCCTACACCATCAAAAGGCACTTTTGCTGGCAGACCCAAAGCCACAACAAAATCAGAAGACAGGTTTCTGAGAGTCAACAGCTTGCGTGATAGGTGTCTCACAGGACAACAGCTTCAAGCACAGCTTAACACTGGTCCAAGTAAGGAAGTCTCAGTTTCAACTGTGAAGAGAAGACTTCAAGCTGCAGGTTTGACAGGTCGAGTGGCAGTAAGAAAGCCATTGCTAAGATGGCAAAATAAGAAAAAGAGGCTTGCCTGGGCCATGAAGCACCGCCAGTGGACTACTAAAGAATGGAAGAAGGTCTTATGGACCAATAATCAAACTTAGAAATCTTGAAAGGTTTTTGTAGGCCGTCGAGTAGGCGAAAGGATGGTTCATCAGTGTGTGACACCAACCGTTAAACATGGAGGAGGAAGCGTGATGATCTGGAGCTCTTTTGCTCAATCCAGAGTCAGCGAGTTACACAGAGTGACTGTTAACCCACGTTAACCCATTACTTGTTCCCTGAAAAGGAATTTATAACTCTGAAATTTGCAAATACATTTTTCAAACTGGACTTTAACTGCTTAAATTTCAGGAAAGACTGGAAAATGGGGGTGTTCTAAAACTCTTGACCGGTAGTGTATATATATACACATGTAACTGCCAAAATAAAAGAAACACCAACATAAAGATGGGCGCTGGGCCACCATGAGCCACCAGAACAGCTTCAGTGCGTCTTGGCATAGATTCTACAAGTGTCTGGAACTCTATTGGAGGGACGCAACAGTATTCTTCTATGAGAAATTCCATCCTTTGCTGTTTTGGCCATGGCATATGGCAACTGGGTTGAGATCTGGTGACTGACATGGCCATGGCGTATGGTTTACATAATTTTCAGGCTCATCAAATCATTCAGTGACCACTCGTGCCCTGTGGATGGGGGGCATCGTCATCCTGGAAGCCGGCACTCCCATCAGGATAGAAATGTTTCACCATGTGATGAAGGTGACCACTCAGAATGGCTTTGTATTTACTGGCGTTTATCTTGCCCTCTAAGGGGCTGAGTGAAACTAAACCATGCCTGGAAAATGCACCCCACACCATAACAGAACCAGAACCTTTCAAATGTTTTCTTTATTTTCCAGTTATCTGTGTATATATATACCGTCATATATGGTATAAATAGATAGATAGATAGATAGGTTATCCTAAAACTGACTACAGACAGTGCAGAGACATTCTTAGCACACTTAGGTGAGTGTTTGAACAATAAGGGCCGACTTTGATCCTAACAGTCTCATCGTATTAATGGAGAGAATGGGGGAGTATGATGATGATTTGTATTTGCTTCAGTGCACACTGGAGACTGGGAGAGTGGGTTTCACAAAGTGCTTCTGTCTTCAGAAACATACCACCCCCCACCCCCCATCACCACCACCACCAGAGAAAGCCTAAAGGCCTTAGGGGAAACAGTACTCACTACTCCCATCACACACACACAAACACACACACTCACCCCCCCATCACACATACACACGCAAACACACTCACCCTCCTCCCATCACACACACACACACACACACACACACACATGCACACACACTCACCGCTCCTATCTCACACACACACACACTCCCCCCATCACACACACATACACTCACCCCTCCCCAACATACATGCACAAACACATACCCACACAGACACGTACACAAATGCACACACATATACATACACTACACTCACCACCCCCTAACACCAACGCACAAATACACACACACACAGACACACAGAGTGCAGACATGATCGACGGTGCAACTAATTTCACCTTTTATGTTTTGACGGCGAAACGTTCATGGCAGGCACATTGCCCATCCATTTGATCACCTTGGCGACGACAGCTCTCAATGGCTGCCATGCGTCCCATTTCTCAAATCCAATGAAAGCAGAAGCATTTGAAAGCAAGCAATTGTGCACATAATGCATCGTCACATGTCAAAAGCATGAATGCAAGTATTGATTATCATGTCAAAATGCATGCGTGTCTCCAGGCATCTCCATAGATGGTGGGACAGGCTCTTTAATAACGCGGGCACCACAACACGGATGACAAGATAATACATTCCCTCTTAAGTTCCTGCTGTCAGACTTTAGAGAATATGGCGATACATATCAATCCAATGCACTTACTTATTGTATTAGTAAGCATGTCACCATGAATTGCCTGTCACTGCCATCTACTGGTAATACCGGGAAACACCGGCGTTTGAGACGGAACGGTTGTCCAACCCTACATTTGTTGAGAATACGACCAGCGATTCTGATGAACATGGGCGTCAATTTTGGTCATACCTTGGCTTCATAGTCTATTTTTAAAACCTGCCCAAATAAACCAATAAAGGTTGTTTCACAATTTTTTCATAACTTCTTAGCCTATGTTACATTACATTACAGGCATTTAGCAGACGCTCTTATCCAGAGCGACTTGCAGTTTACATTTCTTTACAATCCATTTATACAGCTGGATATTAACTGAAGCAAATCAGGTTAAGTACCTTGCTCAACAGCAGTGTCCCATCTGGGGATTGAACCTGCAACCTTAACGTTACAAGCCCAGTTCCCTAACCATTACACTACACTGCCTGCCTGTTGATAAAGCAACTCTAATTTTGTCCAAAATGTTTGGATTTCCAGGTAAAATATTAGTCAAGCAACAAGGTATGAAAGTAATATTTATTTATTGATACTATAATTAGTCAAGCAGTGACCTCAAACTGTTTTACCGTTTACTGTTTCACCCATTATCAACACAATAATATATTTTACGTGACGTCACTTTGCCATATCTTAGCTTTTGCTGAAATGACGCCACTGACAAAGAATTTAGAAAAGCGTGTCATTAATAAGCCATTACTCTTAATCGATATGTGAGTCAAGGCCTATCATATTTAAACCTGAATCGTGGGCCATAAGGCCATTGTTTCATAACTCCTTGAAAAAACGAGACCTATTTTCCTCCCGTACAAATCCAGGGATCTAAACCGGAAACGGAATGTGCCATCAATTAACTGAATGAATCTCCGGACAAGAACCTCTGTATATTGCGTAAATGGTGCAATGGTTTAGTGTAGAGCATTTCACTGCAGAACTGAAAATGAACCAGCACAACTACAACTAATCCTGCTACTATTGCAACTAATACTAATACTACTAGTACTATACCTACTAGGCCTACTAATAATAATATTAATATTTATCTTTCTTTTTTGTAATAGTTATAATCACCATCAACACTGGCAAGCAACCAACGCCCACAAGTGTAGTTCGCCACATTGAACTCTTCGACTATCTCCACCATCAAAGCCTTAAGCACGTCGAGGGGACAGAGAGATGACTCTCTCGTTTCATTAGAACATCAATCCCTCCATTTGTCGGCACAGTTCCGCAGTCCAGACGTGCTCGTAACTTACGGTCTGCTGTTTGATTGAAGCGGGACATGCGGACTCGCTTTCTTCGGCAGGAGGAATATCTTTTGATAGGAGCTCATGAAATCTTTATGGGCCTCCTCTGTGGATTTTGAATCGCTGCTGCAGAGAAAGATGAACTATTTAAGATTTTCAGACCGATGATGTTGTATGAACAGTCTCATATAGGCTAATAAAACACAAGTGATTTTTAAAAAAAGGTTAAATTAACATCATTAAATAATATTTGTATTATTATTATTGTTGTAGAAAATAATACGAATAATTATAGGAATGCTTTTTGACAAACCTGCCTTTTGGGTAGGCAGTCGTGGCATTAGAGTGAATCGTATGTATTAGGTTATCGTAAGAAATATTCTAATGAGGTACACTTCTCTACTATGGTGGCAAGCTTAATGCGATGCGATTTTGTAGCCTGCTGGGGGTTTTTTCAGACACAACATCCATTTACCAGTCTGCGAGTCCGCTGGTCCTGCACAAGGCCTCCAGACGAGAGTAATCTATGCCAGTGATAATTCGATTTCCTGAAACAATAAACATTCCAATGAATGAGATAGGGATCTCATTGCGCAGAAACCAGTAGATCTATATAGGCGATGGCTTGCACAAAGTACTTGTTATAAAATTCAGCCAGCTGAGGTAGCTGTTTTTCATGTTTATTTATTTTCTAGAATTTATAGCTAGCTGTAATTTATTAAAATATGCAGTGCGTTTCCCACAATGCTCGCATATGGCTCGTTCCCAACACGACGGCGACCAAGCTGGATAGCGATAATTACCGATTTTATCACAACCGGACAACTGTTCATTTAACCCATTAAGACCTGGAGTGACGTTTAGGTCGCTTCGATTTTGCGATTAATGAAATGCGCTGTGATTCGCTGAAATAGACGTGGGGGAAATGAAGTGCACGTTGGTGTCGGCTTTTGTTTTTGAAATTTTTTCCAGAAAACCCTCAGGTTTTAAGAGGTTGTGTAGAATAATTGCTTAGGTTTTAATAGGCGTTTTTAGCAGGCATTTTAGGTCTAAATGGGTTAAGACAAACAAGGCACTTTTAATGGGTCAGTTTGTCACTGAAACTATAGTCTGGCAAAACCAAGCAAACCTAGCGAGCTAGCAGCACATGAACTCAGTAGGCTAATTTCTAGTTTTATGACATTTCCTGAGGTTTACATACCACCGCATTGTAGACCGATTGCGTTTGTTTGAAGAGGCATTATGTAACTGGCAAACAAAATCCACAAAGTAAAACTGAAAAATAAACTTGACTGAGGACGCCGCAGTGTAATCCGGATACTGTTGCTCCTTCTCAAAAGACTTCACTTCAGTGACGCACGTGTTTCGGATAGCTTCCTTTCGCCATGGCAACAGACAGGATCACCAGTCACAAAACTGTTTGGAGTAGACGTTTAATTTCTAGGCACTGTAACCACGGTATTGTATGTCGCTGGTCGTCTCCTATATTATTTAACAGACTTAACACGAGATGATTATCCAAAATACATATATATATATATACAAAGGGGAGGAAAATTACTTTGGGGAAACCACAAGAACAAATTTAATCTGCATGGACATAAAACAGTTGGTAAACTATGTGAAAGAAAATGAGCTGATAGAAATATACATAAGGGAAAACCTTATAAAACCTTTTATACACTGGGAGTTTTTCTAATATTTATAGACGAGTAAGGCCTGATGGGATTAAAGACCGTATTTACCGAAAGTGTCTTGCACTACATGTACAGATTTGTGTAGAAAAAGTAAAGTCACATATTTGACCTATTTTCTCTGACATACAGTTTGAAATCCTTCACATTTTTAATAGAATGTACTATCTATCAAACGAATAGCGCCGTCCAGAATGAGCAGAGCTACATTTGCCCTATATAACAGTGGGCCGCACGGCTGCTTAGGAGTTCAGTTATGCCCACAAAAAGGCAGAGGAGACTGCAGCAGTAATCCTCTCAGGACAACGCAAAGACTGTGAGGTTTAATTAACTAAGAGGACTCCTAGTGCGAGAGTCCAGCCAGGGTATAGCAGGTAGAAGGAGGGAGAGGGAGAGGGAGAGAGAGAAAAAATTAACTTGAATATGTGCATGTATCCAGCCTGGGTACAGCAGAGAGAGGAGGAGGAGGAGAAGGAGAGAGAGAAAGGGAGCAAGAGGGAGAGAGAGAGACAGAGAGAGCAACAGGGAAACATACTTAAATTTGCGTTTAGTAGATTCTAGGAAGGATTTGAATATGACAAATATTGTAATTGTGAGTGAAAGAGAAAGAGAGAGACAACCTGAATTTGACAGAGATTGAGAAAGATTTTAGTTGTTTACATGCGAGAAATATGGGTGTGAGCTGTGCGATGTTGCACAACCAAACGGCTCTCCTCCATGCATTCTGGCTGAGCTTAGATGGAGGGATGGATGGCACAGGGACTCAGTAAACAGAGCAAAATGACCAAAAATGACCTTAATACCATAACACAAAATCTTAACTCAAAAAGTTAAACTACTCCTCGTTTGGCTGATTACAGCATAACTGATTGAAACAAACAAAAGGATGGGGGATACAATTATGAACATGTGGAGACATATAATATATATATATACATACATACAGGTAACTGCCGAATAAAGGAAACATGTTGGTAATCTGGGAGGGGGGGCACCCAAACGGCCCTGGCCCGGGCTAAGAGTCCCAGCCAGGAGTAGGGGGGCCATGGCACTCCCCAATGGGCAGTGTACCCATTGTACTGTACCCATTTAAAGGATCCCTGAAGGATTACTCAAGTGTTTTTTTACCTGTATATTTTTATACAGATGATAATGTAAGTAACATTATGGGGAGCTCTAAAGCATGACCCTGATCACGTGACCTAGGGCGTCAGTGGGGAAGGCATTTTGCGCGACACCAGTGAGGGGTTTGTTGTGATGGATGGCTCAGTGTCAGCAGAGGGAGGACGCCCATAAGGGGGGAGTTGCTGCTGGGTATTAACGGAGCTAAAAGCACTAATTGCATCAGCTTGTCAGGTTCTGAAGACAGGGGCCTGTAAGGGATAAACAGGGGGGAGTGGGGGTGGGGTCTGATCTATCCCTCCAGTATCCATTGACCCCTGGAGAGCCAGCCAGATATGTTAGGCAAGCTGAAGAGGGCCCTTGGACCACCGAGAACCACCCCCGAAATGTCAGCTCCTACGCCTGCTCCAGCCCCCGCCCAGGTAAGACACCACGAGACATGCTCCATTACATGCCTCTCTGGCTTCCCCTCAAAGAAAATTCTACACATACGAATCACATGTTTTTTTGACATTTCACATGTGATTCACATATATACCACACATTTTCACATGTATACCACACATTTCTGCACGTGCACCACATTTTGTACTTTACATGTACTTAACAGGAATTCACATGTGATCACATATATATATATATATATATATATGCATATATATAGCTATATATATATTTAAATATGTATATATATATATATATGGGGGGGGGGGGGATTTGTGATTCATGTGATTTTTCCGTAAGGCCCTTACTTTACCGGCTCTTTTCTTTTCTTTAAATCAATATTTACGCAAAAGCTACATTTTCCCCCAAATCTTATGTAATGTTTTACTGTTTTGGTCATTACGAAACCGAACCCTGAGCCAGCTAAAGGAGGATAGGCTTAGTTCCTTTCAATTTCTTTCAAAGGAAGTTTCAAATAAATTTGATTTGATTTGATGTTTTGGAGTGTCTGCAACTATTCCTCTTCAAACTTGATTTATGGGGATTCTGGGGAACCTTTCCTGGGAACTAATTTATTTATTTATTCATTGCTTTTTGTTCGGCTTCGCTATTATGACCGAGTTGATAAACTTTGTTGACGAACAAACTTTGTCGAAATGCTTGTTTACTCACGTTCTGCTCGTTTAACGCAGGTCCACTTGGTTGTAAAGTGATTTGAGTTTAAGAAAGGTGCTATAAACATTTAATGCGTTTAAATTAAATTGTTATTAAAACATGACTGGGACTTTTCTGACTGCTAAAAACAATATTTTTTTTTATGTTTACTTTGCTTTCAACTTTTGTTTGTGTGTGCATGCTGTGAACGTTGCAAACATCACGCAAACATTAAACACCTGCAAGCCTGCTTGCAGTGCATTTACAATGACAAACTGGTGGTGTTTAGGGCAAAATCAATCTGATCAGTAGTGTCCTAGAACTGCGCGCCTCAGCGGTTATAGTCAGACCCAGGTTGTGTTCGAAACCGCTCACTCGTTCACTCATTCCCTATTCCCTATGTAGTGTTCCCTATGTAGTGTTCCATGTAGTGAACAATTAAACTGTTTTCGGACACTACACTGAACGTCATTTGCGTCAAAAAAGTGCCGTATATTCAGGTGACGCAAGCGGACACGCCCAGTATCACGTAAAGAAACCGAGCTCTCATGACAGCAGGTTGAAATGTACTCAGGTAGTATCGGGTTTGCATGTTCAGTTTTGAATGTTAAATCCCAAATAAATTGTTGAAATTCTAATGATGTGCAAGTGTGGTTTTGTCAACTGTGGTGCTGTGTGCTAGCCACTGCTTTAGCCACCAATAGCTACCGTTATGGAAGTCGTCTCACGTCTTCTCCTTCGGTAAGACACGACCGCATTGTATTGTGGTATATGGGAGAAATTGTAGGGTACATTCGCTGTTCACTAGAAATCGCTGTGAATTGTGGGTATTTTATAGTGACTATATAGTGAACGAAATTAACCGTTGAGAATTCGAACACCACTACAAAATGGCGAACACACTATATAGTGCACTATTTAGGGAATAGGGAACGGTTTCGAACACAGCCCGTCATTATCAGAATTAATACTCCAAAATCCAGACACAGCAGGCCACCGTAACTTTGCTAAACGACGCCGTTACTAAGGTACGTGTCTGCTGATGCAGAGCTCCCCGTGATAAATCTGATGCCCAATTAGTTATTGCCTTTTTGTTGCAATGGCCGTCTCTGAGTCTGCCACGCGCATATCAGCAGAGAGAAGGCCAGGCGGAATAACTTATGGGCTGATCAAAGAGAGACGGTTTTATTTGTGCGAATTTAAAGAGTCTCCAAAGTCCCGAGAATCTGTCTGTGACATATTGTAACGGTCGTATAGTCTGGATATCGGGTTTAACAGATTGCGTTAAAAACTGTAAACAAAATGTTAAAAAGATTTTTAAACTATCTGAGGAAAGTATAGCCGTCACTGCACGAAAAAAACAACATAAATATGCTTTACAACAGATGGGAGAAACTCACCTCAACCACCACCAATGTGTAGCACGCAATTTAATGAATAAATTATTATTAATAATAATGATACAAACATGCACGGCCTTGCTGAACAGGGTTTTCAATTGATAGTTGTTACTTCCCCTCGTCATCGTCAATGCTCATGTTTCCACAGGGAGACAAGCCTGCTGAAAAAAAAGATGAACCCAAAAAAGAGGGAGAAGCCAAAGCAGCGGGTAAGTCCTTCACCCAGGTGCAGTGCTACACGGTCAGCGGTTCAGTCCGCTCTTTAGGGCAGGTATGCTTTACTGCAACAGCTTACAGTTTGTGGTTTAACTTATGTCTGTTGACCAAATATAAATGCCCACCTGTAATTTTATCGAACCGCTATTCAAGACTACAGCTGAACGGCCTGCATGTTTTACCTCTTTTTTTATATCTCGGTATCGATTGCGGCCCCGAGCCAGATAACATTACTGCAACGAGGCTTCATGCCAAAGGAGAGGAGAGGAGACGATACAGTTCAGACCTGCCGAGCCTAGTGTCCCAGTATTCTCGTAGGGTCTGCCTGTCTGCAAATAACTCCAGGATGATTGCCATGGGGGAGCACAGGTCCGCACGTGGCAAATACAGGAACAGCTAATGCTACCGAAAAAATTACTTTAACCATTAGGAAGAAAAATGAAAAACTGACTTCAGACCAGCGCTCATGGGAAACTTACACTTACACCCCTTGGTACGCCTGTCTCCAGTTTTCGGATCAGAGAGCACTCGTACCCGAAAGACTTGTGTGAACCAATCACTGACTTGTGTGAACCAATCAAAATAATTTGCACTATATCGCAATACACTATGATTGGTTCCAATCAACTGGGTCACTGCTGACACATGTTGGCTTCACCTATTTTTAGGAGGTTCATGAATCCTTGCTTTCCCATTGATAGAGGGCACCTTGTTTATTGGGGGCAGGGCTTTGTCTCTGGTAGACATAGGAAACGCTCAATCAAACAATAAAGTATACCTTGTTTTTTTTTACACCACAACAATGAAGCCACCAACAATTAACTGCATTTGAAACACAGGGAGTTAACATACATTATTCATTTAAAAAACTATAAATAAGAATGAATACAAACAAAAACATTAGCAACTATAAATCGGCCTAATTTATCTATCAATCTATTTGTATATTGGTCATTTCTCACCGTGTCATTGCCATAGCTACTGTAAACTTGCTTTGAGGTTATTTATGTGTGTAAATGAATGGCAGACAGCTACACCGCCCCCTATTGGTTCATTTATGCAGGGCCTCCTCCTGCTGCTGCCCCGGCACCCGAAGCTAAGAAGCCTGAGGGGACGCCAGCTGACCCCGCCAACAAACCGCCGGGCACTGCTGAGGGGTAAGGGGGCCTGCTTTGCGCCTCTCTGATGTTTTGGGACAACTCTGACACCTTTTGTTACAATACAATACAATAATACAATACAATGCAATCATTTATCAGACATTTTTGATTTTGATTTAGTCAAGACGCTTTTGTTCATCTATTTATTTTGTTTATCCGAGACATGTTGGGTTACATTTTTACGTAGCATTACACTTTTGTTCCCAGCCTCATACTGTATTCACTGAAGTTTGGGTTAATGGCACCGTTCTAAGGTACAACAGAACACCTCCCCCAGAGATTCAAACCCGCAACCTCCCGGTTGCAAGTTCAGTTTGCGCCCACAATTTTCAACACAGGCTTGCTCCCCCCCAAAAAGCACTGTACTTGTAAATACCAGAACAGAGACAAATAGATTGTTTTCAGGTACAGGGGACAATCCACACATCTATTCTGGCACAGGATGTCTTTTGGTGAAAAGACACATTGGCCAAAGGATCTGCTCCGTTTGAAGGGAGATGGACATTACGGTGCAGGAGCCCAAAGAAGATTACGAGCTCTGCAGTCTTAGTGACTTAAGAGGATCTCTGGGGTGACTTAATGCTAAATCAATAAAAAAAAAGAGTATATATACTTAAAAGCAAGAGTGGTCAACCTTGTGCCTCTTCTGTGGGGACACACAGTATTCTGCTGGAATCTGCCCAATTTGCTGAAAATAGCGTCCCTTAAACCCTCGATATGCCCTGGTGGGCCAGGACTCGCAGTGTGAGGGATTTTCTTTCCCGCTCTTGTACAAGACCCAGCAGAGCAGACATGACTGATGTGTCCCTCCCTGAACCTGCTGGGGGGGAGGTCTGCTCCGGGAAACAGCATACCCTCTGGAAGGTAGCAGAGCGACTTAGCATCGATCTCCTCCAATAGTCTCTCAGAAAAAGAAGGTACCATGTTGTGCCTGTTAAAGAACAAATGCTTGTCACTGTGGCAGCGCCCCTGTAGGGTACTGAATTGCACCAGAAGAACACAATTGTACCCTTGCGAGAAAAATTGCTTATTTGCCGTACAAGCCTCATCTTCATTCCAACATGGCTGCCAATGTGAATAAGGATTTATTACCCTACCTGGGTACATATTTGTACCTTTCCTCAATTTGTACCTTTTTCACTGGGAAAAGGTACAAAACCCTTATCATGAAGGATCTTACGTGTACCTTTGAAGGTCCAATGAGCACATTTGTACCCTAAGGAACAAAACTGTACCCTAGTGATGCCTTTATTTTTGAGAGTGTACATGGGGAAAATAAGGAGGTTAGGTCAAAATGATTTGTGCAAAAGTGAAAAGGACATATTTTAGTTAAATATAGTAAATATATAGCTAAATAAATATATATAAATATAGTAAATACATGGAAAATCTAATGGTTATTTAATGTTTATATTTATTATCTTTTCATGTCATTTTATTTTGTTTAATAATTGTGTAGGCAACTTACATCAGATCTCTTTGTTTTTAATTGAAAGATAAGGGAATATATATAGAACAAGAATGTGATACTAATGACGATAACTATTTAAAAAATTATTTTAACTGACAAAATGCTGACATGCCTGATGTGCCGTGACCTGGTGAAGAGACTGCGTTGGTCTAAAATGTTCGTTGCTCCAAATGTGCGTTTGTTAATAAATCAGTGGGAGCCTATAAACAGTTTATAGGTACATTATTTTTTTTAAACTCAAATTATATTTTTACCCTGCACCTGTGTGCAATACTGTGTGTGTGTGTGTGTGTGTGTGTGTGTGTGTGTGTGTGTGTGTGTGTGTGTGTGTGTGTGTGTGTGTGTGTGTGTGTGTGTGTGTGTGTGTGTGTGTGTGCACATTTGTGTGTCTGTGTGTGCGTATGTGTGTGTGTTCTACTTTTCCTTTTAGGTCAGCCTTCTTCCACATATCTCACTCTACCTGCAACAGATGCCATTGAGATAGGGGAGCAGGGTGAAGGAAGTGGTTCAAAGTAATACAAATTGAGGCCTCTGTAAGCCTTTAGCTACAAACACGAGCCAAATCGCGCGCTCGTATTCATGCTTGAGCATCTGTGCAGCCCAAGGTGCTTTCGACTGTTGTAGTGAAGTGGGGAGAGAGAGAGAGAAAGGGGAAGGGAGTGAGAGATCTGATATTCTGTCGTCCAACTCCCCTCTCCCCCGCCTCAGGCAGGAGGAGCCCCCCCCTCCCCTGCTCCCCATCGTGGTGAACAAATATGCAGACACCCAAATGCGTGAGGTCATCAAGCGAATGAGGGACAGGACGGCGGTCTACAAGGAGAAGGTCATTGACCCCACAGCCTCCTCCCCGGAGCCCAGCCCACCTGTTAGTAAGTCCCTCCCCCTCAGAGACCACACCTGCGTCCACACACACACACTCACACACACACACTCACACACACACACACACACACACTCTCTCTCACACACACACACACAAACACACACACTCAGACACACACTCACACTCACACACAAACATGCAAACATACACACACACGCACACACACGCACGCTCACTTGCACACTCACACACACACACAAACACGCATACATACACACACTCACACTCACACACAAACATGGATACATACAGTCACACACAAACACTTATACATACACATTAACACTCACACACACAGACACATACATACATGCACACACACACACACACACACACACACACACACACACAAACACGTATATATACAAACACACACACACACACACACAAACACATGTACACGCACATACAAAATACAAACACATAAATACACAAGGATACAAACACACACACATAGTCAGAGGAATCACATATCACCACAGTGCCGGTCACACAAAGGCCTCACACAGTTTGTTTCTTTTTTTTGCCAATCTAGCTCCAGTTTTGAGAAAATGTGACTTCTTAAAAAAACAAGAGGAGGAGAGGATCAGAAAAGAAGAGGAGGAGAAGAAAAAAAAGGAGGAGGAAGCCAAAAAAGCGGCAGCAAAGAAGGAGGAGGATGAGAAAAAGAAAGAGGACAAAAAGGATGAGAAGAAGAAAGACGACAAAAAGGAGGAGAAAAAGAAAGAGGCGCCGAAGGACGGCGCAGCGGAGGAGGAGAAGGCGGGCGGGTTTCTGTGCCTGAGGGTCGGCTGTGCCTGTGTGGACTTTCTGCTGAAGCCGGTGGAGGACGCTGCGGACAAGGTGCTGGGACAGTCCTTTGACCCTTTCACAGGTGAGACACACCCCACCTTTCCCCCAGCTTCTCTCTCTCCCTCTCTCTCTATCTCTCTCTCTCTCTCTTGCTCCCTCTATCCCTCTCTTTTTCTCTCTGCCTCTCATGATTTCCTTCTGTGTCTTACTCTCTGTCTGTCTCTCTGCCTCGCTCTCTGTCTGTCTCATGTGCTCTACTGTTCCATTACTCTCTCTCTCTCTCTCTCTCTCTCTCTCTCTCTCTCTCTCTCTCTCTCTCTCTCTCTCTCTCTCTCTCTCTCTCTCTCTCTCTCTCTCTCTCTCTCTCTCTCTCTCTCTCTCTCTCTCTCTCTCTCTCTCTCTCTCTCTCTCTCTCTCTCCCTGACTCCAGACCGCAAGTACATATCCTGGCTAAGCGTGGTCACGCTGGCCTTCAACTACAATGCCTGGTTCATCCCGGCCCGCATAGCCTTCCCCTACCATACAGCGTACAGCATACCCTACTGGATCGCCTTCGACTTCCTGTGCGACCTCGTCTACATCATCGACATCATCATCTTCCGGCCCCGCCTGCAGTTCGTCAAGGGGGGCGATGTGATCGTGAGTGTGGTTCATAGGGTCCAAGGTCATGGGGGGGCAGGGTCATTCTGGTGGTGGGGTCTTGACCCTTTGAATAATTCACATGATTTAGGTTAGGGGTTCTCAATCCTGGTCCTGGAGGGCCACAGGGTGTGCTGGTTTTCGTTGCCACTCAGCACTTATTTGATCAAGGTTGCAGGTTCAATACCCAGGCGGGGCACTGCTGTTGTACCCTTGAGTAAGGTACCTGAATTGCTTCAGTTAATAACCAGCTCTATAATGAGATTGTATGTAAAGAAATATAAAAGTGTCCAAGTCGCTCTCGATAAGAGCGTGTGAGTATGCTACTTTGATTATTTACACTTAGCAGACACTCGTATCCATAGCATATACAGTAGTATATGTATTTACATACAATCTCTTTATAGAGCTGGGTATTTTGCTGAAGAAATGAAGGTAAAGCACCTTGTTCAAGGGGGGTACAATGGCAGTGGCAGTGCCCAACCTGGGAATCGAGCCTACAACTATTGAGTCACAAGCCGAGTTCCCTAACCATTATACTACACTTCCGCTTCCTCATGTTTCAGCTGTCCGTTTGGCTGAGATTTAATTTCCATCAAGCGCAATCACAGATGTGCAGAACACTGGACACATGTTATGCCATGAAATGGTTAGGCTAAGATGTGAATTAAAAATGTGTGTGTGTGTGTGTGTGTGTGAGAGAGAGAGAGAGAGAGAGAGAGAGAGAGAGAGAGAGAGAGAGAGAGAGAGAGAAGAGAGAGAGATAGAGAAAGCAACAACAACTTTTTTCTTTCTTTCAGAGTGACAGGATTTTAACAAAGAAGAATTATAGAGGCAGTCCAGTATTTAAGGTAGATACATGCATATAGTGTATGTAATATTTGTTTTGTTTATATGTTTTATTTGTTTTTTATACAATAATAGTGTTTTTATATTCATATTCGTATTTCTTGTTTTTATTTTGATGTTTATTGATATTTTCTTACTGTAGTTACTGAAATTCTATATGTTTCACGGCACGCCTGGATAACTTTTTCCTGCAGATTACTGACAATTTACACAAATATTCAGAAAAAAACCCCAACTTCATTCATATGATTATACATTTTTGATAGTAACATGTTTCTTTGGAGATCTTAGGGGTTCTACAGGGCTGTTTTTGAATTTAACCTGCAATTATTTCAAATTTCTAATTGTAATAGTGTTTCAAGTATGTATTTGACCCAGCCCATATGTATATATTAGTGTTGTGTATTTTCCACATTTTCACTTTATTTTCTCCCTATTTAGACTGACATGCTGACTATCTTACCCTTTGATCTGCTGTGCCTCAACTTTGGGTTCAACTCCTTTTTCAGGGCCAACCGCCTGTTGAAGGTGTGTCAGTGTGTCAGTCAGTGAGCATCAGTATGTCAGCCAATGAGTGTCAGTCAGTGAGCATCAGTATGTCAGCCAATGAGTGTCAGTCAGTGAGCATCAGTATGTCAGCCAATGAGTGTCAGTCAGTGAGCATCAGTATGTCAGCCAATGAGTGTCAGTCAGTGAGTGTCAGTATGCCAGCCAATGAGTGACAGTCAGTGAGCATCAGTATGTCAGCCAATGAGTGTCAGTCAGTGAGTGTCAGTATACTAGCTAATGAGTGACAGTCAGTGAGCATCAGTATGCCAGCCAATGAGTGTCAGTCAGTGAGTGTCAGTATACTAGCTAATGAGTGACAGTCAGTGAGCATCAGTATACCAGCAAATGAGTGTCAGTCAGTGAGCATCAGTATGCCAGTTAGTGATGTGGGTGGGACTGGAGTTTGAGATCCCTGTGGTAGACGGTGTTTTTCCTACTGAGTACTAACATTTTTTTCTCTTTCTTTTGTCTGTTTTTTCAGTTATACGCATTCTTTGAGTTCAGTGACCGTTTGGAGAGCCTGATGACCAAGGCTTACATCTGGAGGTACAAGGGGATTCAAGCAGACCTGGCTCATATGCTATACATATTAAAGACCTTAACCCAGGGATCTCAAACTCCAGTCCAGGGTTTTGTGGTTTCCTTTCACTCAGCAGCCAATCTAGGCCATGGAGATGTGTGGACTCTTTAGCCAATCCGCGACTTCGATTAAGCTCTTAAATCCAGGAGTGACATTTGAGATCCCTGCTGTAGCCTTTGAGACACCAGTATAATTCCTGCAATTACTAACAATTTTGAAATATATATTTTCTTCAATATTGAGAGCAAACATCTTAGTTAAAGTGATAACAAAGTGATTGTATGTTCTGGTTATTAACATGTTTCAATGAAAATCCCCAGGGCTCTGCAGGAGTGTTTTCAATTTGTACTTGTGCCTAAACAGTTTTTTAAAAGTATTTTAAAGACACATCTGACCCAGGTCTGCAGGCAACGTTTGGGGCACTGGGTGGCTTGCCTTGCAGAAATCCTGGACCATATGCCCGCAGTGAATTGGCCATGATTTTACTGTGGTTCAACCATAATCCTTCCTTTGTTTAGTAGATACTTAAAGTCATACTTACACCTTAGATCTTATTCAGCTAAATCTGGAGCCAGGCTTGTTGAAATGCGATTGGTCGGTGTCTCACCGAACGTTGCCACGGACATAAAGGGGTGAAGAGCTCTCCTGTTAATCGGCAGGGTGATCCGCACCATCGGCTACCTGCTGTTCATCCTGCACCTGAACGCCTGCCTCTACTACATGGCTTCATCATACGAGGGCATCGCCACCACCAAGTGGGTCTACAGTGGCAAGGGCAACGCGTACGTTAACTGTTCCATTCCCGTCAAAACGCATTTGTTGCAGACGTACGCGAAGCAGTGGTCGTCAGACACAGTCAGCCCGTGAACTCACATCTGTGAGTTTCACTCACGGTGTCATTATCCACAGAAACAGCTCAGTAAAATGAGTCTACAGCAGTGGCTCCCAACCCTCTTCTCGCAAACCCCCAGCCAGTCCGTGTGTTTGTTCAATTCCACCACCAGCACACGACTCAGCTCAACTTAATGAGTGTTGATTAGTTGAATCAGTTGTGGAATCAGGAATTTAACAAACAGATGGACTAGCTGGGGGTTTGCAAGGAGAGGGTTGGGAACCACTGCTCTACAGCATCACCTATAGAATTTTACTTTTTTTTCATCAAGATTACATAACAGGGTTTCCATTTTTATATAACATAGTATACCATTTTTATTTTGATTATGTTGTTAAGTGTTGAGGTCTACACTGGTGGACCATGTGAAGGAGAGGAGTTAGTGTCTAGTGTTTAGGAAAGAAAAATCATTGTTGAATATATAAATTCTACATTCACTTCAAGTACATAAATTGAATCTACTGACAGCCCCTTAATCATAATCATCAGCAGGGCTGACTTGACAATCTTTTCACCTGTTTTATTATCATCATGAGCGGTTTTCAGAAAGTGTTGTTTTTTTGACAATATTTCTAATGATGCATTTTTTTACGTCATGGTGTCCTTTCTTTGTTAGAAGACCATGTGACACAGAGCAGAGCAGCCGTTCTACTTTGAATGATGTTCGGTGTTTTTTGTGCTCTTTTAGCTACCTGAGCAGTTTCCTCTATGCTGAGAAATCAGTGCTGATGATTGCAGAGCTGCCTTTTCCCAGCACCATGTTTGGGCAAATTTTTCAGATGACAAACTACTTTTTTGGGGCCCTGTTTTTGTCCACATTTCTTGGCCAGGTACATTACTATCCATATATATATTTTTTTAACTTATTTATTTTTCTATCTTTTCATATAGTTTTTTTTCCCAGTTTACTTTGACTTTTTTTTTAAAACTTGTTTTTCTTGTTTGCCATCTTTCCACTTTTTATATTTTTACTTTTGGCTTATTCCGTTTCAGAGACTGTCTCAGCCAAAAGTATCTTGTTCTACAGTGTTTCTTGCCTACCATCTGAGGCGTTTTGTAAAGCTCACAGTACACTTCACAGGCACATTAGTAAAGCGTTCCTACAGCAGCGCCTGAGGGCTGCATATTGACACCCTGTTCCTGTGTTGTGCATCTGTCAAGTGAATTAACAAACCATCAATCTTACATGACTACATTGGTGCACTGTACCATCACTAACTGGAACACAGGTGAAACCAAGTTTTATAAAAAATGAACAGGAGAGGAGTGGAAGCACATCTGATCACATTTAGTCAACTCTTTATGTCTTACCTTTATGTATGTATATATACAGGTAACTTGCAAAATAAAGGGAACACCAACATCAAGTGTCTTAATAGGGCATTGGGCCACCATGAGTCACCAACAGCGTCAATGCGCCTTGGCATAGATTCTACAAGTGTCTGGAACTATATTGGAGGGATGCAACACCATTCTTCCACAAGTAATGTTTGTTAATGGTGGGAGAAAACGCTGTCTCAGGTGCCGACCCAGAATCTGAGTTGACATAAAACATGGCAGGAAAATTCCAGAACCCTTCATTTATCCAAGTGTTTCCTTTATTTTGCCAGTTACCTATCAGTAACTGCCTATATTATATAGTGTTTCATAGTGGTGCAGTGAAAGCTTCCAGGAGTATGTAGACGAAAGACAGAATACGCATTTCAGGTAGGCATTGTTGAGGGGCCTCAGGTGAGAGTGGGCAGGTGCAGGTGTGCGTGGTACGTTTCAGTGTCTGCTCACCCCCTCCCCATCTCCCCCACAGGTACTTGCGCTGTTACTACTTTGCCGTTCGCACCCTGATCACCATCGGCGGCTTGCCCGAGCCCCACACAGTCTTTGAGATCGTCTTTCAGTTGTTGAACTATTTTACAGGTGTCTTTGTGTTCTCCAGCTTGATCGGACAGGTATGAACGCGAAGCGACAGTATCGAAGCGGCGCCCGCACGTAGACGTAGAGGAGATTAGATTTATTAGTGTCACACTGTAGTGTAGGCTGCTTTGGACAAAGCAAAGTGACTTCTCCGGGAAATATTGAAGAGGTTTTTAAACTAACTAAAGTTAGGTGTGTACGAGGCATATTCCAATAGCATTATACATGTTTACTCCAAATATCGAACAGGTATTTTGGTAAAGTGACAGCCCTATAGTTTACTAGCCAACAGGGGAATCCAGGTGTGCTTGTGTGGGCACCCTGTGGGAAAGCACACGTGGATGAACAGGTCTCTGCCTCTGCACGGTACAGATGAGAGACGTCATTGGGGCAGCCACCGCGGGAGAGACGTACTACCGTGCCTCCATGGACGGCACGGTGGCCTACATGATGACGAACAAGATCCCCAAACTGGTCCAGAACAGAGTGCGCACCTGGTACAACTACACCTGGGACTCCCAAGGCATGCTGGGTAAGGACTGGGCTTGATTCCATGTGCAGTATACAGAAAGGATATGCCAGCATTGCATGTCTGTGTCGCAGTTAAGGAAGGGGAACATTATTGGTTTATTAATTATCATAATTACTCATCTTTATCGATTATTGTTAATTCACTTAATTCAGTTAACCTTTTGTAGGGGAGCTGATCATTCTTTTTATTATTTTAGAACAGGGGTAGGCAACCCTGGTCCTGAAGTGCCAGAGACATTTCTTGTTTTAGTTACAACCCCTAACTATGTAACTGGACTAATTATTAAGGTTAATAAATGCAGATGACCGTGTGCTGGAGGCACTCAGTGTTTAACCATTCAGACTTTGAATATTCAGTTGCTCAGACTCCTAATAATGGATTAAACTGTGTAGTCCAGCTTGGATCGGAAGTAAAACCAGAAACGGCTCCTGCACTCCAGGACCAGGGTTGCCTACCCCTGTTTTAGAACATCACTTGTGTCTTACTGTATGCTTAATAGCCCCTATCTTTTGATAGTATTACCAACATTTTATATTATTGCTCCTGTATGTAATATTATTTCTTCCTCTTCCTCTTCACTTTTAACCTTCTTTCAGCGCAGTTAATTATATTACATTTCTTAAATATGTATAATGAAATCATATCGGGTCCCACTTTACATTAAGTGGCCCTAATACCTATGTAATTACACTCTAACTACAGATGCAGGTTCAGTGTAACAACTATGTATCTACACAGTGTTACACTGTACATACAACTATAAAAACATGTTAGCTGTGCATTTTAATTGTTGTTTTCCACTGCTTTATTCTTCAATTCCTCCACAATCATGATATGAACTTCAAACATGCAGAGTTCAACATTTAAATGCTGAAATATCGTTTTTGCATGTGTAAGTATAATGTAACAGTGTGTACATACACAGTAGTTACATTGTACTTACTAACATTTTCCTTCCCAGTGTTACAGGTATGGTACACAGCTGCCTGCAACAATGTCTATCGCTGTATTACTGCACTGATCTCTTGCGAGCTATGATTGTTCCTACCATGTATTAATGCACATCTTGTAAGTCGCTCTGCAGAAGAGCGTCTGCTAAATGCTTAAAATGTAAATGCAAAATGTTCTGTAGTTACAGTGTAATTACACAGGTTAAGGGCCATTTAATGTGAAGTGGGACCTAATATTAAAATCTGTATAGATAGCACAGGACACAGGCAAAAAAACTTCACTAGCTTTACAGCTGACAGGAGATCTGCCATGTCATCATGCCGTACCCCTCTTGCCCGCCCAACCCAGATGAGTCTGAGCTGTTGGAGCAGATGCCCCTCGTCATGAGAACAGCCATTGCTGTGGATATCAACCTCGCCACCTTTCAGAAGATCGACCTCTTCAAGGTGAGCATCCCCCCGACACTTCCCCATGGACAGCCCAGCTTTATAGACACTAGAGCTGTATAAAGCAACACATATCCCACAGATTCAATCAGTCTAAATGAATTTGTATAGCACATTTTATACATAAAATGCAACTGAAAGTACTGAACCAAAAATATAAAAAATAAAGCAAGAATACAAACACAGTAAATAAAGCAATGTAGCCAGAACAGAAACTAAACTAATGCATGCAATAAAAAGATATAATGAAAAAAAGCAGTAAAGGAGGCAGGAAAAATAAAATAAATAAATAAAAATAAAAGTCAAAATAGAAGTAGATGCACCCAAAGTGAAAGCTATGTGTTTTCTTTTAAAAATATCCACACTCTCTGTGTGATTTGCACAGTAATGTCTACCTGGGAGAGTTTCAATATCAAAGATACTTCAGCGTTTAATCACGGAGCAATGTCATTATTCAGGGTCGAAGCATGCCTTCTGAGTACAGGCGACAAAAACTCAAATGAAACACTTTATTCAAATGAAACAAACAAGACATTTTATTTCATTTTTACTGACTAATTAGGCCCATCATGTCCTGACTGATCTGAAGAATATCTAGTACTGCATCTAGCCTGGACTTGAATAGCCCAAGTGTTTCTGTCTCTACTACCTGACCTGGCAAGCTGTTCCAGGCATTGACAACTCTCTGTGTAAAAACTTCCTAATATCAGTGCAGAATTTCCCTTTCTGCTAACCGAACTTAACTTTTAAAATGTTTGGTAGTTCCCTTTGTTAATCCCTTTTAGGAATTTAAATCAATAAAACCCCCCCTAAGTCTCTGTTTTCTAACCTTAAGTCTATCCTCATAACCTTTACCTTTCATACCAGGTACCAATTTAGTTGCCCTTCTGAAGATTCATAAGAATGATTCACTGCTGTGCTGAGACCGCAGCCAGACCTGGAAGATTCACACTTTTTTTCTTCTAAAAGCTTATAACAGTTAAGACGGCACAGAGAGCTTCTACATTGTGTTCAACCTCTCCCTGTACTGTCCTTATTTAAATGAGGCCTTTATCAAATTGAGAACTGGGGGTGGGGGGGGGAGGCATAGTGTTTAAAACAGAATAATTAGAGCGATTGTAAAACTAATAGAGGCAGGTAGAAAAAGCAACGAAGACAAGGTGTAAAATGTCAAAAAGGCCCCCCAGTAAGAAGCAAATGAAAAATGTAGGATATGATCAGGTGTGGTGATGCTAAACTTCTAAATGACCAGGGTGCAGTGCTCTGGCTGGTTTGATACTGATTCTGAACGTGTTTTTTTCAGGGCTGTGATAACCAGATGCTGACGGACATGTTGCTGAGGCTGAAGTCCATTGTGTATTTACCTGGAGACTTTGTGTGCAAGAAGGTGAGAATGAACAAACCTGTGTCAGCTGTGGGTTTGTTACTGCTCAGACAATGTCTGCTGGGCATTAGTTAAAAAAAACACTGAGGACGGCAAATAGCGCAGCGGTCTAACACCTGTCAGGGAAGTGGTTCAAAACCCGTCTCTACCAGACCGGCCCTGGTTGTTAGCCACTCAACATAACGAGGGTTTAGTGCGTAAGGGGCGTAAGTGCAATTTTGGTCAAAAATGAGTTATATATAAATGGAAAGCTCTTGATGAGCTCCATATAATGGTAAAATGACACATGCATCATGCTTTACTGTATTGAAATAAAGCTCTAAACAATAAAGACACATTTCAAATCTTGGGTTAAGTTTGGTCCGAAAAAGGCATAAGTGTACACAGTTTAGTGTGAAAACGGCGTAAGTGCGCAAGGACAAAATGGCTGACAAGAAGAGAACAAATACAACACAACAAAAATGATGAGGTCAAGTGCATTAAGAATAAGGAAGGAACTTTGGTTTACAATAATAAGGATATTGCTAACATACAACAGTTTCTTTGTTGAGAGCTTTACCAGAGAAGAGGTTATAAATATTCCTAAATGTATATAGCCAATTTGCATAATGTTTTGGAGGACTTTGAGATAAGGGACGTAGAAGTACTAGAAAAACGACAAAAACATAAGACAAATAAGGCAGCAGGCCCTGATATTTTATGCAATCCATAAACACTGGAGAAATACCAGATGACTGGAAGCAGGGTAGTATAATTCCAATATATAAGAAGGGGGACCGTACTGATCCAGGGGACTATAGGCCTGTTAGTTTAACTTGCATCTCATGTAAAATACTGGAATGTATTATTAGGGACAAGTTGGAATCTATTGAAAAATAATAGTATTTTAAGGGAGAGCCAACATGGTTTTCTCAAGGTGAGTTTTCATGCCTAACAAAACTCCTGGACTTTTTTGAAGAGGCTACAAAGTGTGTTGACCTGAACCAGGCTTATGATATTATATATTTGGATGTTCAAAAAACATTTGACAAGGTACCACATGAGAGGCTCATTGTTAAATTGAATTCATTGGAAAATGGTAGGAGGGGTCGTATCTGACCTAGGTGCTGTTGGCAGTGAAGTCCCGCATTGATGGGTGTTGGAACCTCTGCTCTTCCTTATTTACATAAATGGTCTTGATAGGGACATTAGTAGCAAAATAGTTAAAGGACATTATATTAATGTTATATAATGCCTTTGTCAGACCTCACTTAGAGTACTGTGTGTAGTTCCGGGCATCACACTACAAGAAAGATATAGAAGCTCTTGAAAAAGTTGCTTTTAGAAAAACTAAATTGGTACGAAAGGTAAAAGTTATGAGGATAGACTTAAGGCGCTCAATCTATTTAAGCTTAGCAAACGGAGACTTATGGGGGATTTGATTGAGTTTTTCGATTCCTAAAAGGGATTAACAAAGTGAACTACTAAAGATTTTTAAAGATAAGTTCAGTTAGCAGAACAAGAGGCCACAGGTGGAAATTAGTTAAAGGTAATTTTGGCATGCATACTTAGTTTTAGATATTAAGTTTTTCTTTATACAAAGAGTTGTCAATGCCTGGAACAGCTTAGTAGAGGCATAAACACTTGGGCTATTCAAGTCCAAGCAGTGGTAGATACTCTTTAGATTAGGACATGACGAGCCTAGATGGGCTGAACGGCCCATTTTCGTCATTATGTATTCTTATGTTCTTATGTTCTAAAAGGAAGCATACCGCAAGCTTATGAGCAGGTCTACCACTCTCTTAACATTGAAAATTAGACCTAATAGGCTCACACAGTTCACTTTAGACAGTTACAACAAGTAGTTGAGCAAAGTAAGATGAACTCAAAGGAAAAAAAGCATTTTGCAATTGCAATAAGCTGGATAACAGAGTTGCAGATTGCAATGAAAAAATGATACCGTTTCATGATGCTGTACTTAAAGCACTGTATACACGACTCTAACTTCAAAATATTACCTTTGAATGCCTTTTTTTTAAAACATTGAAATAATAAAAGGTCATCTTTTTTTAAAAACATGAGTGGTTTGTATATGGTGTTATAAATGAAATAAATACAATCATGCTCATTTTGTTTTTGCTCTACTGTAAAATTATGAAAATGGCACTTACGCGCCTTACGCACTAAACCCTCGATAATGTCCCTGTGATTTTCCCGTGTTCTCACACACTTCCTGGTTTCAGTTTCTTGGTTGCATAGTCTCTGACTGTTTCATGATTCTCGGCTGTGTAGTTTCTCACTTCCTGTTTTTTTATATCTTGGCTACTTCCTGCCCCCCACCCATGTCCTCTCCTGCAGGGGGACATCGGAAAGGAGATGTATATCATCAAAGCCGGAGAGGTGCAGGTGATCGGAGGACCGGACAATAAGATCGTATTTGTGACACTGAAGGCTGGATGTGTGTTTGGAGAAATCAGGTATGGACCAGGAAGTGGTGATCTTATTTGAGTGGCACATATGCCATCACATACCGAACTGCACAAAGCCAAAACTTGCCAAATCTGTAATCCAATCGATGTGTGCCAGATGTATTTGTTCATCTTTATTTTTGTTGGTGTAATATTTCTGTCGTTTTCTTTAAATGCCTGATTGGAAAGTCTCTGATAATGCTTCTCGTCCTCAGTCTGCTTCAGTCCTCTAAAGACGGAGGCAACAGGAGGACGGCCAACGTGGCGGCCCATGGCTTCGCCAACCTCTTCGTCCTGGACAAGAAGGACCTCCAGGACATCCTGGTCCACTACCCCGAGGCCCAGAAGCTGCTGGCCAGGAAGGGAAGGTGAGCAAAGCCAGGCTGTTTGAAGAGCACCATTTAAGGCAGGGGATGCCCAACTCTATCCTGGGGTACCCCCATGTATGCTGGTTTATCTCCACAACAATGAAAATGTATTTGTTTAAATCAGTGAGTTACAGGTAGCATATGGTCATGATACCTCATTCAGCCATCACTACAATTGCTGAAGTTTAACATTTTAATAATGTTTAATGTCATATAACAAATAAATTCAATTCATGTTACAAAGAATGAATATTCTGTATTAATTGGGAAGATCAGTTCTCAGACAACCAATGCTTTCATTTTCTCTAATGTGCTGTGGCAAATGTTTGCCTTGGAAAGAGGTTATATTTTTAATGTATTTATGAAAGACCTACAGCTGATTTAAGGCACTGAACCCATGGCCAGTACATCAGGGGTTTTGAACATAGCTGTTGCACATAGCAATGTTAAAAAGCAACACATCAGCCAGGGTAAAAGGCGATGGGGTAAGCGATGATGGCAGTACGGCAGTGGAGCAGTGGTTTGACCCACTGACATGTGACCCAGAGGGTCACAGGTTTGAATCCCAGATAGAACACTGCAGACATCTACCGCAAAACTATTCTGCATGGTGCTTAATATGTTATTTATCCTTGGACAGGGATCAAGGCCTCTCTACTTAAAAAATAGATGTGGGGAACTACAAATGTAATGTTTCTTGCCTTGTTTGGACAACTACCTTTTTACGCTCTTGTAATAGGCGGCAGTGTTTTGTAATGATTAGGGAACTGGGCTTGTAATGCAAAGTTTGCAGGTTCGATTCCCAGGTGGAGGCACTGCCATTGTGCCCTTGAGCAAAGTACTTAACCTGACATTGCTTCAGTAAACATCCAGCTGTATAAATGGATTGCATGTGAACTGTAAAGTCTGTTTGGATAAGAGTGTCTGCTAAATGCCTGTAATGTGATGTAATGTAATAGCGAAACTGTTTCTAACGTGCTGCTCCTCTTCCTCCTAAGGAAACTGATGAAGGCCAAGGGCCCAGCTGCAGCAGTGGCGGATGCCGACAAGAAGAAAGGCATGGCTCTGTTCACACCCAGGCCCCCCACCCCAAAAATGCTGCACCCCTTTGGCAAGTTCAACAAAAGGGGCTTCTTCGATAAGCTCAAGGTACCGACTTGATTATATTGTCAAAATGACAGGCAACTGCAGGTTAAAATGACAGATTTTTTGTACCAGTGACAGTGTGAGGATCGGGGACAATGGAGCAATTTATTTTCTCTGGTGATTTTTTCTTAAATCCATTTGGTTTTTCTTCCACGGTTTTGTGTGGAATTGTTTTTCCCTGCACTCACTTTTTATTATTTATTTATTTATTTGTCAAAGTCTCAACTTTTGCATTTCCGTGTTAACCAGGTGATGTGTCACATGACCCAATTTGTTTCACTTTCTTTCAGACTGCGTCAAAAGAAGACCAGGAATAACGGAAATGAACATGCCCCTCTCGTTTAAATATATATTTTTTTTTTACCTTTCCCTATACATATATATATATATATATATATAAACAACAACAACAAAAGTTTAAAAAGCACTTTACTTTACAGCTTAGGGTAAAGGGGTCAAATGACAGGGTACAAGATAATGTGACAGCATTTCAGTAATGAGTTGTAAAGAGCAGTAATTAACAGTTGCACTGAAATGAATTGGAAACAGAGCTGTTAAGTATCAGTGTAAAGTGGAGCTGGATGCTGATTGGTCAACCAGACTTCCTGGCAATACCGATATTCATGATAAAGCATGGCTAAATAGAATGTTCATACCTCATTTTAATATCACTAACACAAACATCTTTGTAAGCTTGTAAGCTCTCAAGTGTAATAACGTAATACTTTAATAATAGTGTGAGACTTTTATCAAAATAATGCAGCTGCCTTGGTTCAATGTCCGGATCCTCAAAGTGGACCTATTGGTGCGCAGAGAAAAAAAAATTGTCGTTAGCTTCAAAAACAACAACGAACAGCAAAATTAATAATATTTTTTATGAATCCCAAATAAGTTTAGAAATGGAACTCATAGGGCCTCCCATGTGGTCTAGTGGTTTCAAAGTCCAACGCTGGCCACGGCGATCGGGGTTCGATTCCCTGTCGCGCCAGAGTCGGCTCTGGCCGGGAGTGCCATCGGGGCGGCAATTGGCTGTCCGCCCCAGGGAGGGAGGAGGGAAGCTGACACAGTTCGCTGCGCGCAGGAGTGGTTCTGGGGTACCGGAATTACAGTCGACAGCTCGGCGAGTACTGTCTCGGAGGAGGCAGCGCTTCGCCTTTGTCACTGCCAGTCACAGGACTATGGTAGCAAACTACAAGGGAGGGGATTGAACTAAGCAGAGCAGGAGTAACTGGATACCAATTTGGGAGAAAAATGGGGTAAAATCTGAAAAAAGAAAGAAATAAAAAAGAAAGAAATGGAACTCATTGCTTAGAGATCAAATAACTTTGCTGGTATATCATGAATATTGGCACAGCTAGCTTGTTAAGCACAACGCAAAACATATGACATGGTTTCTCCTTCCATATCACTTTAATACAGTGTGTTACGGGCTATCCTTACTGAAAGGCTCTGTATCTACAAACCCATTCTTATACCTATTTATACTTGCATATTTATTTACATTGTATTTTTATTAACAAAAAACATGGGTTTATGGCAATAAGCTAGTAATGACATCATTTGTTTGTTAAAATATGCACATTCATTGTGGGGTTAGTGCTCACAGTCAGTGAGTTACAAATTACATTTGTTGTGAGTTACAGGTGATATTAGCTTTACCAAGAGCGTGTTGCTATTGGTCAAGATTGTAAGGCCTGCTGGCCAATCGCACAACAGCCTGTGTTGGGTTAAGGACTCCCGTGCCTGTAAATGAGAATCTTTCCCAGCTTTGTACATGAGCAAGAACTAAGGGAATTAACTGCAAGCAACGATTTCTTTAGCCAGTCATTTTGCACTTGTTGATTCTTTGTTTGTTTGTTTTGAAACAATATAAAATAAAGCTCAGAAGTTAATTAATAGAGGTGTATTCTATTATTTCCAAGAACACACTGTACAAACAAACCACTCCTTTCTTTTTTTTTGGTTTTCTGATTCAAAATAAGCTGTTGCACTTATAAAAGTGAAATCTAGAGCCATGAACAAAAGGAAAAATCTTTTTTTTTTGGCGAAAGACAGCTCACTCCCATGGAGATGAGCATTCAGGGATATGTCCTCTTATAGATTTTTTTCCTCAATATATTTTCAGTCCTCAAATAATTTTGAAAGCTAATCCCATAAATGTCACTGTTTTATACTGTATATCTTTTTTTTTTTTTTTCTTTTTTTTTCAGATTTGATGTTTTTGTTTCTTGTCTTCACAAAAACCATTCGTGAGTTATTTGAAAAAGAATGGAATGGCTTTCAGTCTGCCGAGGGCGAAACATCACAGAAGTAATCGTCTTAGCCAGGGTGATTGGCTCAGGAGAGAGCAAGAGAAAAAAAGAGCGAGAGAGATTTTTGTTATATGCGCATGTTTTGTAATATGAGTATATGATTGGCAAGCCAATAAAGCTAATTAAAATTCTATTTCAACATTTTGAATATAAAATATTAAATATTTTAACCTTTCACAGAACAAAATGTATTTCTTTAAAACAAAACAAAAACAGATGAAAGCCTTAATTGATTAATGCACCTAGATAGTCTCTTCACATCTACAGAAAAAAATTATCAGTTTGGGGACTATTACAAAATATAAAGCAGAACGCTTTTTTGTAGATATAAATAACATGCAGGGGGGGGGGCAGCATTAAGCAGCATCATGTCCTGAGACAGCCCTTAGGGAAAAGGGCCGGAGCTCTTTGTTGGAGTTAATGGGACTGCGAGGAATTCAGTGTGCAGGGCTTGTTTGTCAGACTGTGAGGACTGTCAGACTGTTGGCTGAGGGAGCAGAGCAGAGGGGTAAACCCTGGACAGGATATCCTCCTGCCGTGTGCCCCACAAGCTCCGGCGGCCATGTTCAGCAAGCTGAGAAGCCTCTTCCTTCCCCCGGTGGCCCCGAACGCAGGGGCAGCTCCTCCTCCCTTTGAAACAACGGTTTGTTATTGAATTCATGTCATTTTTCCATGAGGGTGTCGGGGAGGTGCATTTTATCCATCCTGCACAGGCAGACAGAGTGGGGCCATCTTTGGCAGGTTTATGGCTCTGTTAGTGAAGCCAGGGCACTTGGGTATGGTGAACCAGTGCCACACCCTACAATTTCATGATGCTACCTATTTAATATTACGGATCATGGAGAAAATAATTATGGCCCGCCAGATTAAAGTGGAGGTCAACATGGTATGACTAGCCTCTTAACTTGGTAGCAATGCTCTTGAGTATATTAAGCGACCCAAAACAAAAATATAAAACGTCTGAACACGGCTTGGGCTGGGCCTTCCCACAAATCGTAAATTATGGGCTAAGAAGGGAGTGAGCCAACCCCCCCTCAACACTTAAAGTCTGACCTGTTGGTGACACGGTCTTAGATTGGTGGGAATTCTACAAGCGTCGGTCCTGTTTTTCTCTTGGAAGACCTGGTGCCAGCTAACACCTCCCCTGCGTGTGTTTGTTCTTGGAGAGAGACAAGCTTGTCTTGGTATCATTTTCTTCCATTTCATCTCCTTTGTGATTGTTGCATGTCAATTTTATGTCTAGAATTTAGTATTTGTTAAGCCGGAATATCCAATTTAATGTTTATTTCCATAATTGTTGGGGCTATCCAGTTTGAAACGTACGTCTTTTAGGCCAGATGAGAGTGGAGCTTGACGTGGTACGAGCAAGCTTGTGAAATGGTTGCGATAAATGCTCCATATGTGAGACAGAACTAAACCCTACATATTGGATGTTCTGATTTAGTATTTATTAAGGTAGTTCAACCTACGTCTGTAGATTGGACGTTGAATATTTTGTCTAACTGTTGGAACTGAATAAACCAGCTGTTCATTTTAATTGAATTGTGAGTTGTATATTTTGATGAAGGTTGATCCATCAGTTTGCTCTGCCTATCAACAAATTCGGGTGTCCGTAGGGGGGTGCCACAGCCAGTACCGGCCCTCCCCTTTGCAACAAGACCCCCTCTCCCCTGCTCACTGCCCTTCCCCCTCCCGCCCAGTTGGTACTTTCCTAGCCTGGGCCAGGACCGTTTGAGGGTCCCCCCCTGGAATATCACAGAGCATTAGGAGAAGGGAGGCTCAGCAGTGGGCCTAATTATGTGCCATGAAATGGACACATTCTTAAGGGAAATCTCAAGACATGAGTTTAAGTTCCCACAGAGGAGAGAAAGAAAGAGGAAAGCAATCATTTCCCCCCGTGATAACAGCTTACAGCAATGTTTATCTGCCCCATTTGTAATGATGGATGAGTACGAGTCGATGAAAGATTGCTTTAGCTCTTTTCCACTAGAGTGCTCTATTGGGATGAGACAGACCCTTTTAATTGTCCCCTTGTGTGTGGAGCTGTGCGCCAGGCAGTTGTCAGGTTATGAATATGTTTGCCCTCATGCAATGAAAATATATTTTCCATGTATGCAGATCTAATGATGATCATGATTTATGTCAATTAAACTGTTCTCACAATATTTTCAGCATGTACTTACATACAATAATTGCCACTTTTCATATATTGTAAAAAGTATTACCATATATTTCATATATTTCAATATAGCATATTTTGGAAGAAAAATAACAATATATTGGCATGTATTGTAAAATATATGTGGAATCGTTTTATATATTCAAATATATTATTTAATATATTACAGTATATTTTTCAATATAGGTCATTATACACTCAGTGGCCACTATTAGGTACACCTGTTCGTTAATGGAATTATCTAATCAGTCAATCATGTGGCAGCAACTCAATGCATAAAAGCATGCAGACATGGTCAAGAGGCTCAGTTCAGGTTCAGACCAAAAATCATAATGGGGAAGAAATGTGATCTAAGTGACTTTGACCGTGGAATGATTGTTGGTGCCAGACGGAGTGGTGTGAGTATCTCAGAAAGTGCTGATCTCATGGGATTTTCACGCACAACAGTCTCTAGAGTTTACAGAGAATGGTGAAAAAAACTAAAAACATCCAGTGAGCGGCAGTTCTGTGGGTGAAAACACCTTGTTAATGAGAGAGGTCAAAGGAGAATGGCCAGACTGGTTCCATCTGACAGGAAGGTGACACTAACTCAAATAACCACGCAACAGTGGTATGCAGAAGAGCATCTCTGAATGCACAACACGTCAAACCTTGAAGTGGATGGGCTACAGCAGCAAAAGACCACACCAGATTCCACTCCTGTCAGCTAAGAACAGGAAAATGAGGCTACAGTGGGCACAGGCTCTGCCTGGTCTGACAAATCTTGATTTCTGCTGCGACATGCAGATGGTAGGGTAAGAATTTGGCGTAAACAACATGAATCCATGCATCAATCCTGCCTTAATGGTTCAGGCTGGTGGTGGTGGTGTAATGGTGTGGGGAATATTTTCTTGGCACATATTAGGCCCCTTAATACCAATTGAGCATCATTTAAATGCCACAGCATACTTGAGTCTTGTTGCTGACCATGTGCATCCCTTTATAGCCACAGTCTACCCATCTTCTAATGCCTACTTCCAGCAGGATAATGCGCCATGCCACAAAGCGCACGTCACCTCAAGCTGGTTCTACGAACATGACAATGAGTTCAGTGTACTCCAATGGCCTCCACAGTCACCAGATCTCATTCCAAGAGAGCACCTTTGTGATGTGGTGGAATGGGAGTCGCAACATGAATGTGCAGCCAACAAATCAGCAGAAACTGCATGATGCTATCATGTCAACATGGACCAGAATCCCTGAGGAATGTTTCCAGCACCTTGTTGAATCCATGCCACAAATAATTCAGGCTGTTCTGGGGGCAAAGGGGGGTCCTACCCAGTACTAGAAAGGTATACCTAATGAAGTGTTCTTTATAATCTGCTGTGTGATGCACAGAGATGGGCACAGTACCCTAAATGTGGCCCGAACCAGGGCATCATGTAACATCAACAAACTTCACTTGATTTGCACACAAAACTATACAGTCCCAATCAAATCCATTTCGATTCCATGAAGAAAATTAAATGTGAAAAACTCCAAAGGGGTAAACACTTTTTATACCCACTGTAGATCCCAGCATCCTATTTGCCTATTTTGTTTACTTCTTCAGCACAATGTCCAAAATCCCTTTTCAAACTGTGAAATTTATTTCATTCAGCATCAGTGTGAACAGCTACCCGGAGCAAGTGAAACAACTTTGCAACGTTTATCCCTGCAGGAGGAAAAACCTGCTGAGAAAGAGGACGGAGGGGAAAAAGAAAAGGAGGCTAGGCCTCCTGGTATGTTGCTGCTCTTAACATGTCTCTATGTACACAAGCCCTCCCTTTCTAACCCTGCACTGCACACAATACTGATCAATGCACACAATGACGAACTGGCTTAGTTTGTTTCGGTACCTCCTGTGGACACACCCCTTTAGACAAACTTTCTGATCCTGCAACCTGATTAATAAGCAAATACATTTTCTATTACCCCTCCCCTTAGTTAAATGTAGCCAAACAGATTTCTGGGCACTAGAAACAAAATGGCTGCTGTAGTCTTTGGTCATGGCAGCCAATTTAGTGCACCATGGGGGTTATTCATAAAACTTTACCACCACGGTAAATGTACCACCTGTTTTTTCCACATGGAATAAAATAGGGTAGATTCATCCTCGATAGTAAATATCTATTCTCTTTTGAGCCTAGTATGAGTATGAAGCACACATCAATCAAATATGTGTGAATTTTGGTGTCTGTCTGAAACAAAAAGGTGGTACATTTATCGTGGTGGTAAAGTTTTATGAATAACCCTGCCCCCGCCAGCTTTTAATGTGTGATATTCTATAAAAGCCATGCAGGCCAACAGATTCACCCTGAGGCATCTGCGTATGCCCCTGCTGGCTGAACAGCAAATTGCAGTCTACTTTTCTTCGTCAGCCAATGAGGTGACACGTCTCTCCCTATGTTCCACAGAGTGGACCGTACCACCTGCTGTACATCCTGCACCTTAACGTCTGTCTGTACTACGCAGCGTCTGCTTACCAGGGGATCAGATCCACCAAACGGGTTTATAATGGAAAGGGCAATGCGTGCTTCCCTTTCTAATATTTCTAAATTTTCTCATTTAGTTTTGTCTAGCTTCATAGACTAATTAAAATCCTTGAAATTAAGTGTATCCTCCTATGAAATGTCAGGATCAAACATTTTTGAACAAATTCCAAGAGAGGTCTAGTCAGGGTGGTTGTGGGACATGGCCAGTGAAAATTCAACAGGGTTGGGGGCAGTTCCATTTCGATTCAATCAATTCTGCTCAGCACCCGTTTACCATCTGGCCACCACGGGACAGACGTACACTATCGGTCAAAAGTTTTAGAACACCCCCATTTTTCCAGTTTTTACTGAAATTTAAGCAGTTCAAGTCCAGTGACCTGAAATGCTACAAAGG
Organism: Aldrovandia affinis; assembly: GCA_029706075.1. Classification (NCBI taxonomy): domain Eukaryota; kingdom Metazoa; phylum Chordata; class Actinopteri; order Notacanthiformes; family Halosauridae; genus Aldrovandia; species Aldrovandia affinis. The sequence goes on from JAINUG010000187.1 coordinate 1,805,059, forward strand.
TAAGCCGAAAACTGCCAGAGGTTTAAAAAAAAACTTTAGGTTACCAAAAACTGAAAAATAATGTCAATTTTTTGCCAGTGAGTAGAGTTTCCTACACCATCAAAGGGCACTTGGAAACTGGAGGAAACTGACAGGAAGAGGTCTGACAGACCCAAAGCCACAACAAAATCAGAAGACTGAGAGTCTGAGAGTTTTCTGAGAGTCAACAGCTTGCGTGATAGGCAGCTCACAGGACAACAGCTTCAAGCACAACTTAACACTCGTTGAAGTAAGGAAGTCTCAGTTTCAACCGTGAAGAGAAAACTTCGAGCTGCAGTTTTGACAGGTCGAGTGGCAGTAAGAAAGCCATTGCTAAGATGGCAAAATAAGAAAAAGAGGCTTGCCTGGGCCATGAAGCACCACTGAAGACTGGTAGAAGGTCTTATGGACCAAAGAATCAAAAAATGAAATCTTCGGTTCATCATGCAAGTTTTTGTACGCCGTCGAATAGGCGAAAGCATGGTTCTTCAGTGTGTGACACCAACTGTCAAACATGGAGGAGGAAGCATGATGGTCTTTAATTTAGATTACATTTTGTTAAACAAAACGATTCAATTATTTCTCTTTTATCTCCGATTGTTTATTTGTTCTATGCTTTAATTTCAGAGTACATTGAAACATTAGGTGTTCTAAAACTTTTGACGAGTAGTGTACTTCCGTGCCTCCATGGACAGCACGGTGGCCTACATGATGATGAACAAGATCCCCAAACTGGTCCAGAACAGTGCGCAACTACACCTGGGACTCCCAAGGCATGGTGGGTGAGGCCTCGCGTCAGCCCGCCATGTAGCACACTTTACCTTTGAGCGTACTATTGCAGCTGTTTTCATGAAAAGTCCATGATTAACATGCACGGGTGACTCTCTCCACGTCATTTCCATGCATCACACTCCCTTTCAGGCATTCCCTTGCAGGCCCCCCCTTGCATTACTACATCTTATTATAACGCATCGCATTGGAAAAAATGGAAAACCTGCAACGTTTTGATGTGGGCAGAGACCCACATGAGATGCACTTACCTCAGTATAACTGCACTCACTTTGATGTCATGCAAAGTTCTCTGAAACCCCTCTGGTGTTTATGAGCCAGCTGTACATACAGATACATTTTGGCAAAAATAAAAAAGAGAATGTGATGGCGGGAGGCATGGCAGATGAGTGAAGAGGGCTGCTCCTCCTCTTTTGGCCACGGTTACAGCTTCCAAACCTGGGAAGCCTCCAGCACCATGGACAGCAGCAGGCTTATCTGCAGGCATGCACAGCTGAGGCTGATTTGTCATCAGACGTGGGTGAAACATTTAATTCAAATTACTATAACCTTTCAGACGCCAATATAATTCCTGCAGATTGCTGACAATTTTAGAAGAAACATCTATTTTCTAAAAATGATCTTTCATGCGATTGCACATTTTGGCAAATAACATGTTTTGTTAAAGATTCTCAGGATTTTCACATTTTACCACTGATTTTACCTAAAGAGTTTTTCGAATACGTATTTGACCCAGGTGGAATTATAATCAGCTTCAGCAGTGTTCTTTGCTTCCTTCAGGCCTTCCTGTGAAAGCACAGTTTGAGACGAGGCATAGAACGATACAGCCACTTTGAATTTAAGCTCTCCACAAATCTCCAACCCTCAGCCTTCAAGGTAAGACATAGACTACTGTCTATTTGAATTTGTTTGTTTCATGTTGATAATTTTTTGCACACCTTAAAGTAGACGTTTGTCCTGCAGCTTATTTACCGATACATTTTGCCAATCACCAAATATGACAGCTAGACTTGGTACTGCATCACACAGGGGGTTACCAAATACTTCCAAGACTCTTGTTCTGATTTATCTGCCAGACATACAGGTAACTGCCAAAATAAAGGAAACACCAACATGGAGTGTCTTAATAGGGTGTTGGACCACCACAAGCTGCCAAAACAGCTTCAATGTACCTTGGCATAGATTCTACAAGTGTCTGGAACTAAGTTTGAGGGATGCAACACCATTCTTCCATGAGAAATTCTGTTGATGGTGGTGGGAAACACTGTCTCAGGCGCCGCTCCAGAATCTCCCGTAAATGTTCGGTTGAGAGTTGAGATCTAGTGACTGAGATGGCAATGGCATACGGTTTACATCATTTTCTCATCAAACCATTCAGTGACCACTCAATGAGAGCATTGTCATCCTGGAAGAGACTCACTCCCATCAGGGAAATGCCTCACCATTGGATGAAGATGATCACTCTGTATGGCTTTGTATTTATTGGTGTTTACCTTGTTACCTCTAAGGGGCTGAGTGAACCTAAACCATGCCAGGAATGCACCCCACACCAGAGCCACCAGAACACTTAAGTTTTTCCTTTATTTTGGCAGCTACCTGTATGTGTCCACATTCTTGCCTTTCATCAGTCAGGACAGCAGCATGGAGCTGTGATGAGGTCGAGGTGGTTGAGCTCTTGTACCAAGCCTACATTGGTACTGTCCGATTCCTTAAGCTACATAGCCTCAGCAATACCCAGGATTGCGTTTTAGTCGTGGTTCTGTGTGGCTCAGTTGGTAGTGCATGGCATTGGCAACGCTTAGGTTGTGGGTTCAATTCCCACTGGGACCACATATACTGAAAAATGTATACATTCACTACTTACTGTAAGTCGCTTTGGATAAAAGCATCTGCTAAATGGCATATATATATATATATATATATATATATATAGTCCCACCGTATTGAAGCAGTGCAGACTGGTTTGTCAACAGCAGGTGCAGTAATGCCACCTGCTCACACGTGCAGCCCTGATTCATCGATGACCCCATGCTGGCCTACACGTTTCTACGTTTACACAGAAATAGAAGATGCCAAACAGTCTTCCCGGAAAGCCTTTTCTTTCGTGAACGCCGGCGGTTTTCACACAGCGAGCGTCCACAGGGAGCGGCGGCGCACACACATTTCATTCAGCACACGATGTCTCGCTGTTGTTGAAATGCGCTATTTTGTTGTCTTTGCAAAATTACTTTTCTTTTCATTGCTGACTTCTGAGATGTTTACCCTGGGTGCAAGCAAAACATTGGGATTGCCGGAGCAAATTTGATTAAGGGGGAAATTACTACATTTATTTCTAAACAAAAGTATCAGATCTGTTTAATTTGAATTCCATATCATTGCATCAGTTGAAAAGTGTATCATAAAAATTATTATTCTATATCTCAATATAGAATTTTCTTTCCACAGAGGATTGAAAGAGACATAATCTTAAAGTTTCTCACCCACAGATGTGCGACTGCATTTTGTAAATTCTTTAAACCAATAAAATAACTGAATATGAAGTGTGCATTTTAAAACAGCGTTGCGCTATATTCATTATTGGAAGGCTCACGAAAGCGTATTGTGATTTACACAAAGCACAAACCTGCTCTTAGGGTATCCAGGACTTCTTACATTTGACTTAATGTGAATTTAGACCAGTTATTTAGCATTTTCCTCAACTGTTGATTTAGTAAACATGCTGAGATCAATTGTTGTTTTTTAAAGCCACCTAAATCACTTTTTATGTGCTCAATGCTAATTTCCCCTTGGCAAAGCTGCATAAATTCATGCTAAAGGAAACTTAGTTTGTCTCAGAGTCCAGCACTTTACCTATGACTCCGAATGGCTCTTTCCTTCTTAAATAAGATGTACCCCCTCTTCCACTCCCCCCACCTCAGACGAGTTGGAGCTGTTGGAGCAGATGCCCCTCGTCATGAGAATGGCCATCACCGTGGATATCAACCTCACCACCTACCAGAAGATCAACCTCTTCAAGGTGAGCCCCACAAAAACTGGACCCTCCTGGCCCCGCCTGACCCCTCTCCAGACACGGCTGGGGCTCCTGAGTGGCTCAGTCAGTAAAGGCTCTCACCATGAGTGCAGGCTGGGCCTTATAGCTGAGGCATCTCAGGTTCGAGTCCTGCCATCAGCCAGCTATGACCAGGAGTCCACATTGGTGGGACTGTCGACCTCATTCCACCAGGGGTAGGGGGTGGGTTTAGTTCAGACAGGGTTCCCCAGGTCACCCCTAAATTACTTCCTCCCAAAAACCCAGCTTGCTACCATGCGTCATCAGCGAGATTTACTATAAGCCTCTCCTCCAATTAGCACTCTCTCTTCTGCTGTGCTGCCCGTATACTCTGTGGTTCAGAAATGGCCGCTGGGGGGGCGGTGGTTAGCATAGCGGTCTAACACACTGTATTTTGGCTGGTCCGATATGGTCTGCACTGCCTGTCAGGGACGCGGTTCAAAACGGGTCTCTACCCCCCTATCAGGGGCAGCATTTGTCCGCCCCAGGGGGAGGGTGAGCCGGTTTGAGTCTCCAGAATGTGAGTGGGCGAATTCCGTCTCGAAAGAGGAGGTGTTCGCTGCCCTCAGTGAATTAGCTTACCTCGCAGGGATGAGCGATGGACTCGTGTGGGGAGGGTAAATCTAAATAGAGGGTGTAATTGGCTGCTAAATTGGGAGGACGTGGACCGCACGCACACATGGTGAGTACCTCCAGAGGCACGTTTGTGAGATAAAATTGTTTGAAATGAAACATAACACCAGAGCTTGGCATGCAAACGTGCGCCCAGGTTTTACTTTACAGAGAGGTGAGGGACCATGCGCTGCTCCGTGTCATATAGTCCCATCAATCAGACAAAATGTATATTTTTATAATCAGCTTAAACCTGGAGCAAAATCAAAAACAAGACCAAAATGCTTTTCATAAATTGTTCTTTTGCTTACCATTTCTTTCAATTTATAAAAATAATAAAAACAAATTGCACTAATGGAGCCTACAGGAGAATAAGACTAGTGCACTTTGGTTGATTTATAGCTGTAGCCATGTGGTCCTGCACCAAACTCCATTTGGCCCAAGACATCTTTGGCTTCGACGGGAAAACACAACTGTATCAATGTTTTCCAGCTAAAATGGCTGTTGATCTACTGCCCTCTGCTGGTGAAAGACTTGGTGGAGAATGTGTAAAATGTGTGTAATTAAAGTCTTAACCAGTCCAAGGCCATAGAGCAGGGGTGTGCATGCTGGTTTTTGTCACAGCTTGATCTTGATCAATTAAGATTGGTGAAAACACGTGTTTAAGTATTTTCTTTTATGCGTTTGTTTCAGGGCCGTGATAACCAGACGAACGTGTTTGCTTCAGGGCTTTGATAAGTGTGCAGCGTGCAGTTGCATTAGCCTGGATGAAAGATGAACTGACCAATAAGAGAGGAAGAATGGACCCATGTGTGCTGTTCCTCTTCCTCCTAAGGAAACTGATGAAGGCCAGGGGCCCAGCTGCAGCAGTGGCGGATACTGACAGGAAGAAAGGCATGGCTCTGTTCGCACCCAAGCCCCTCCACCCCAAAAATTCTGGACGCCTTCTGGGGGCCTCGGGAAGGTCAAGGTACCTCCCCTCGCCCCTCTGCTGCGCTGTGCTATTATTTTATGACCATTTACCATTCATCGTTTCCAGAACCATACGATACAGAACACAGATGGGGCAAACAAGCCTCACAGAATACAAAGCAAACAAGGCAAGCCCAGTCCATTATAGGGTATAAGGCAAGCGAATTAAGATGCTGGACAGGCAAACAGACCACAGAGCCCCCGAAACCAAAGGACATTGCACTCGGTCGATTAGCCTACTGCTGCACTCCCAAATGTGAGAAGAAGAAAAAAATCACTGGTGGCAAATAAAATAAAAAAAATGCTTTAAAGAAATGTTCTGGAATGTTGCACTTATGTGATTGTTTATTCTCTCTCCTAGGACGTCTTAAAAAAATATAACGGTAGGAAGATGCTTCACTGTGACCCTGGAGGTAAAGTTCATAATTCCCCAATTCTTCACTTTTTTTGTTATGAAATGTTTTCTTTATTGTAAAATTATATAAACAAGACAACAAAACAAAAAAGACAAAACATTTACAAAATCGATGCCTTATCCAGAGTAGTGAATCAAACATGGTAGGAACTGTGCGAGATCGTTGAATTAGACATCATTACTTTTTAACACCGGGAAGGAAAAAACAATTTCTACTTTTTTTTTTTTTTTTTTTTGTTTGTTCCTTTTGACAGAGATCTAGACAATAGATCAAACATGGCTGGCCAGTTGTTTTCTTTTTAAAAAAATCTCCTTTTGACAAAAGACAATAGACCTCCGTTTCAGAAAATCTCCTTAAAAACATCTTTGGTGGAACATAACATCTTTGTGGAACATAACAGTTAGATAGCCCAAACTAAATATAATACAGTTATCATATTCGAATCCCCTTAACAGACACCAAATTTCTCACCAAGACAACCAAAATACGCTATCAAAAAAAAGAAGAGACCGGGGCCTATTCCTCGCAGCCGGCCAAACAGCGGACAACCGCGCCGAACAAAACCCGGAGTACAATTCTTCACTTTTTGATGTATTTATTACATAGTCACACGCCACGTGACAAATCCCCAGAGAAGAGCAGAGCAGCCGATGGAAAGAAGTGGCAGAGGAGTAAGGTTTGCCAATCTCCGGACCGGATCTTATTTTTCCGTCTCTCTCCCAGACCCGGGAGAGAGAAAGAGAGAAGCAGCGGGAGAGCAGGTTAAATAAAACAAACATAAAGTGCAAAGTCTTCACCCTACTCGCTGCAAAGCTTTCGGGCAAAAACTATTAAAATAAACAAAACTAAATTAAAGCCTGCCTCCTCCAAGGGGAATGCCCTTCTGGGGAACACACAACGAACACAGACAGTCAGCGGCTTTCCACACCGCTTCCATGCATCCGCATCCACAGCACACCGCACCTCTTCAGTCCAGAGTTCCACTATAACCTCACCAGGCACACACATATTCAGTGACTTTAAGTGCTTCCCAAACCCATGCACACAGAGACACTCAAACTTTTCAGTCGGAGTTGTCTTTCCGCACGCACGCACGCACGCATACAGACCCTCGCCACTCTTTCAGTGAGAGTTCTTGGGCCATCGCCCAGAGACACTCTCCCCTGATTTAGTGTGAGTTCTCTTACCCAAACACACAGAGACTCTGGTGTGAGCCCTCTCGCTCTATTCACAATCCCACCGAGGGAGAGAGGCGGACACTCTTTTAGTGCGACCTCTCTCCCTTTCCCACACACACAGGAAGCACTCTACTCAGTCACTCTTAACGAACACACAAAACTACACACACCAACTCCACCTCCCAGAAGCTTGGATTACAGATGCGCACCACCATACCCAAGAGTCACATTCAACACCAACACTCACAAATGACACGCCCACGTGAACGACAACCAACAAGTCTATGATACGCACACATGAATGACAAGACCAACAACAACTGTCAATACACACATGAATGACAAGACTAACTTTGTTTTTTCACAGCATGGCTGTGGAGGCCTTTGGAGCAGTGGAACTTTCCAGGGACAGGTTTGGCACTCTCACAGGGTGTGAGATTGAAAACTGTTGCCCAGAAGGTTGTTCCAAAGGCCATAATTAGTCAATTATTCAATCAATGTTAATTAGCATGGATAGCAAGTGAGAATTCACTTGACTGATTGTGTTTGTGTGTGAGAATGTGAGTGAGTGTGGTGTATGTGAATTGTTTGATGTTCAGTGATTATGATTGGGTGAGTGAATGATAGACAGGTGATATTTCTCATGCGTCCCACCTGAGCCAGGCAGAAAGTTAAACCTATTTAAGAGCAGGTGGGGTGAGTGGGGAATCAGTGTTGCCACCTTTGAGCCACTCCCTCTGTTCTCCCGATTTGGTGGACCACGCCATCCACAAATATATTTGACCAATTTTCTCCCGATTTGGTGGCCATACTGCAAGTTTCATGCTGCAACCCTGGGATCGGCTGCAACAAAGCCTTTGAAACGTTGCCCTCTTTGTCTCTTCTGATTAGCTCATGCTAATTTTGTATTAGGCTGTTCTGTAAAAGGAAACAGTACTCATTTACTGGAATTCAGTCTTTGCATAGGCACAGAAACAAAAAGTACTGCATTGGCCTCGCATTTCTGGTAAATAAGTGCCAGAGTGTGTTGCAGGTAACAACCACCACTTCAGCTGGGGTGCTGAATTAAGGAGTTTTTTTAAATTTGTAAATATATTTTTTAATACATTTATTTCAGATTTTTCCCTGTTTTTCTCCCAATTTGGTTGCCAATTAAACCCTCTATTTACTTCAATTCCCCACCCTCACGAGTCCGTCGCCCGTCCTCTGGGAGCGAGACACACATTCCTGGCCGAGTGTTCCCGCCTCTTTCGAGATGGGAATTTTTCCATGGACTCCTTAACCTTCTCCTCGACGGACTCGTGCCGGCTCTCCCTCCCCCCTTCCCCGGAGGCGGACAGCCAAATGCCGCCTCCGATCGGGCTGACGACCAGGGCCGGTCTGGTAGAGACGCGGGTTTCGATCCGTTAGACCGCTGCGCCATCCGCCAGGCTAAAGGAGTTATTTTTGTCCCACTAAATTGCAGAATGATTCGAAGGCCAGCTTGTAAATTTGTCTAGGACACTCGGAGCCCACTAGCCTTTGTGACCAACGTGTTCATATCCCAAGAGGTTTTACTGTATACATTGTGGCAGCCCAAGGGGTTGACCAAGGAATGGCTACCTGGCCTTCAACACATGGGAGCCAGAAACTACATTTCCCAGCAGGCCGCAGTCCAACACCTGAACGGAGTCAACTAACAAACAGCTGAAGGCCATTTCGAGGCCTATTTAAAGGACTTGTTCCTGTCACATGAGGACATGAAGGAATTCCAAGTATTTGGAATGTAGAGAGAACCTGTGAAGTCTGTTGACCAGCCGGGATTTGGAGAGAGTTTGAAAGTGACCTGGATTGTGTGAGGACCCCCTTTGTATATCGACTACTGGTCAAAGGAGTCGCACACCTGGATGGGGACATCGGATCACAGATAAAGGAAAACGGGCTACTTTCATGGACCATTTCAGCTGAAGACAAAGAAGCTTTCAGTTAGATCATATTAACAAGCATGCACGTAGGAAGGAAAAATAAAACACAGACACAGTCCTTTTAGTTATTCTAAACATCTGCAAGGGGGGAGGGGACAAAATGACCAAACATATTACGATTATTGTTATCACTATTAAATTGAATTTAATGCAATCATGCCAGGATACTTCAGGACAAAGACAAAAATATCAGTACATGACAGCCAGTGATGTTAAAAAAAAAAAGATGCAAAAAAAGCATACACAATTGATATGAGAGCAGCGCTTTGTGAACCACAATAATGGGTGGAACCATCCAGTGCAGTCACTCGATGATTTGAAGCAATCCTAATGACTGTCGGTGAATAACACTCGTTCGTCAGCTGCAGCGCTAGCCATAGCGGGTACATGCACATATATGTACTGTATGCAGTAAACTACACTCGTTCGCCAGCGCTAGCGAGTACACAATAATAATACAAAGCAAGACACTTTATTTCCAAATATGGGAGGCTACGGCACATGGCCGTAGGGTCGGGGGTTGGGCTCATTTTCGGGAGCCTCCCCGGGAGGGTTGGCATGTCTGAAGTCAGTGATCGATAGCACAGGGTGGAGCTCCACCCATTATGGGATTCACATTGCCTCACTCTCCCAACACTACCTAAACTGCACCTCCACTGAAAAACAGGCAAGCTGGTTAGCAACGACCGCCTATTCACCTGGGTGTTTTTGCATAAACCTACAACAATATGCTTTACATGTACAATTCCTTTCACTAAATTGTATTTTTTCTTGTTCAAGGGAAACACAGAAGTGTAAATCAATAACACTGCAGTAGCTCGGTTCGGATCCTTGGCTATTCGACAGACCTTTAAGGCCTTGACTATGGCACTCTCAGCCTTGCATCCACACAAGGCCTGTATTAAAGTTGAAAAACTGATGTGGGCGGGCCTCCGTTACAACGTTCGACACTGGCCACGGAGACCGGGGTTCGATTCCCCCATCCCAGCCAGAGTTGGCTCTGGCCGGGAGTGCCACCAGGGGCGGCGATTGACTGTCCACCCCAGGGAGGGGGAAGGGAAGCCGATAGGACGTTTGCTGCGCATAAGAGTGGCCCTGTAGTACTGGGTTACGGTCAACGGCCTGGTGAGTGCTGTCTCGGAGGAGACGTTATTTTGCCTTCGTCACTACCGGTCGCAGGACTACGGCAGTGAACTCACATTACTAGGGGGGATTGACATAAAATAGCAGGTCTAATTGGCTACTACATTGGGAGAAAATGGGATAAAATGAGAAACAAAATCTTTAAAAAAATTATTTTTAAAAGCTGATGTGGGGTCAGCGCAGTAGGGGCTGGGGGCCAACACATTCAATGTACAACTCCTGTGAGATCTCTTGGAAAGTGATTGGCAGAAAATATTGACATTTTTAAAAAGCTGAATAAAATTTCCCAAACACTACTAAAAAGTTGAAAGTTGGTGCCAGAATTTAATTAAGCACACTTTACTTAAATTACTTCACTATGTACGTCCAATCAGGTGTCAGAGGGAACAGCTTTAACCTGGGCTCAGCAAAACCTCCTAAGCAATCTGCTTATCCTATATCTATGCTCAGGGCACACACAGAGGATGGGAGGTACAACCATAGAAATAGAAACAAACTAGAGTGGGTCTGCTCTTTCTACAAAACAATTATATACAAGAGCTGTGGGCTGCTGGACGGGCTCCAATTGGAATTTTCGTTGGAAGTTCAAATGTAACCGGCCGTCAGTGAATCGCTGAATGCCCGGTCATTGCCACCTGCGTGCGTGTGTCCAATCAGGTGTCTGTATCAGACAGGACAGTTTTACCCTGGGTCCAGCACAACCTACTAACCAATCTACTCAACCTATATCTATGGTCAGGACTCCCAGAATTCTAAGCGTGGTCCTCCAGGAACAGGAAGGATGGAACTTCAGGACGATTGGGAGAGAGGAGGACTCCTCTCTGACGGCCCCGTTCATACATAAAAAGATGGTGAATGGCGATTCTGTCGGGCACTTAAAGATGCATACATGTACATACAAAACTACACATCTACCCTAAAAGCACCTGGCAAAAATATATGTCACTAGCAGGTTCATTCTGAAAAGCTTATATGTAACCCAGTAAACTTACGGTATTTCAATAGTATTTTCAGTATTTTCATAAAGTAATACTTGATTTGAGGATTAAATGCACTCGGGAGTTTGGCAATAGAAGAATACATTAGATATATAACAAAATATGCTAAATTATTTTTCCAGTTCACAACTGAGTAAAAAACATATACTAAAGGATACGAGAACAAAACAAGGAGGATTTGAGCACCTGTGGTATAGGTATAAATAAAAAAAAGTGAGCTTTTCTTTTAATGAGGCCAGCTGATGAAGAGGAGCTGGATTTGGACCATCCAATGAGGCGAGCTGCTGGAGAGGGGCTGGATTTGGACCATCCAATGAGGTGAGCTGATTGAGAGGGGATGGATTTGGACCATCCAATGAGGCGAGGGGATGGAGAGGGGCTGGACTTGGACCATCCAATGGGACGAGCTGATTGACAGAGTGATTGAATTTGGCACTCTCCTTGAGGTGATGTCTCAGGAGTGTTTCATACTCTCCAGGTTAACAGTCAGCTGCCAGTTTAAAAAATACTTCACACCTGAAATACTCAGGTGAATCCAAATATCTTATCCAAATAATACAAATGAAATATAACTGTGTGGGAGATTACAAAGCCATCAGCTGTAGTAGATGTTTGCTGATCTGGTGACAGTTTTGTCATGCTTCCGTCATGCTTGCGTTTGGGGGGGAGCTGCAATCGCTGCTGGGGAGGGAGACATTTTGTGCTGCGGGGGCTATTAAATCTTCTCTGTAGTAGCTATTGAGGGTGGGACACTTCCATTTTGGGTCATGGGGTGTGACAAGTGCTCTCTGGAAACAACATCTCGATGACATCATTTAAGATGGAGTGAGCATTCAGCTGTTTTGGGGTGGGGATGTTGGAGCGGCTGGAACGGGACTCTTGATCTCAGGTTCGGGGGGGTGGGGAGGTGGGTCAGGGTGAGGGAGTTCTGTTCCCCCATTTCAGCCGGGCTGAGCACTCAGCTCTGATTCGATTGGCCGGTAGCTACGGGGATGGGGTCATTGGGCGGGCTCAGCTTGCCCATGTTGAAATAGGTGACCACTTGACCAGGGATTTCAGCCAACACGCACTGGGCCAGTGCTTCCTTAGGGGCCTGTGTGAAGAGAGGAGAGAGGAGAGTGTGAGCAGGAGAATCCACATCTCACAGCTGGAAAAACTGGCAGAGACACAGGATGGGAGGCACAACCATAGAGCTAGAAACAAACAAGAGTGGGTCTGCTCTTTTTTACAAAACAATTACATGCAAGAGCTGTGGGTCATTGCCAGGCCACTGCCGCCTGCGTGCATGTGTCCAATCACGAGGTCTGTATCAGACGGGACCAGCCGAACCTCCTAACTGACCTACTCATCCTATATCTATGGCCAGGACTCCCAGAATTGTAAGCGTGGTCCTCCAGGACAAACAGGGAGGATGCAGAGAGGGCAGGTGAAGCGAACAGGAAAAGCTTAATCGGCAATCCCTATTAACAGCTTAAATTTCCCCCAACTTTACAGTAATATAAATCTTTAGGGTAAACTTTACTATTTTTTTCATAAAACTTTACATTTATTTATATTTACCCTCTCTACACGAGTCTGCCGCTCGTCTCTACGAGCTAATTGCAAGCTAATTGTAATGCTTCCTTCGAGATGGAATTCGCCCACCCACGTTCTGGAGACTCCTTACGTGCTTCACAGCCATCTCACCCTCCCCCCTCCCCCTGGGGCGGACAGCCAAATGCCGCCCCCGATCGGGGCTGAAGACCAGGGCCGGTCTGGTAGAACCGTGTCCCTGACAGACAGCGCACACCGTATCGGACCAGCCAAAATACGGTGCGTTAAACCGCTGCGCTATCAAACTTTACATTTGTTGAAACATGCGTACAGAATGAAGTGGCCGTGCTGGGAGAGCGATGATGGGTCAGGCGCGTGCAGTCAAGCAGGCGACAGATGAAATGAAGAGGCGATCGGACTCGTGTGTGCCAACAGAGGAAGGAGAGAATAAAGTGGTGTTTCCCCTACGTGTCTATAGAGCGTCGGGCTCGTGCGGGGGCTGTAGTTTGTATAAGCTGAAGAAGGAGGACACTTGGGAAGGCAACTCCGCCAGAACACACTGGGCCAGAGCTTCCTTTGGAGCCTGAAACGAGACGGGGCAGAGCGGATATGCGCCGGAAGGATGCCAAAAAAAGAAGAAAGTGGAGAGAATCACCTTGAGAAAATTCTACATTTGAACGCATGGCTAATAAACGCATTGTTCACAGTTTGGGAGTGAAAGTGTTAGAGCAGCGGTGTTGACTCTTGCCCTTGGAGAACCGCAGGGTACACTGGTGTTTATTCAACATGCTTTGTGTTCAATAAATAAATCAGCAACAGATTCAAGCCCAGGCAACCAGGTTAACTGTGTAATCAACTGCTTTGGTTGATCAAATAAGCAGAGTAAAAACCAAAGCCTGCACACTAGGGCTGACCCCATTTAGTCGACTGGTCGATTGTTTCTTCGATGGGCTGTTGGTCGACCGAGATTTGTTTTGGTCGAGCATTCGCGCGAAATAAAATATATATATATTTTTCATTTACAAAAATTCTCCACACGCAGCATGAGACGCCTAGATTCGCTCCACAGGTCGGCGTGCTTGTCAGTAGAATAATCCATTCTGGATGCTGCGGGTATGGCAGTGGCAGTCCTTCACTCTTAACATAGCTAGGCCTATATATGTTCTCTTTAAATTATATTAGGCAGTTAAGGTAATAGTAATGTTGTGAATAATTCTGCAAAACTAATACATGTAACATTTTATAATAAATGTGTTTTGCTAATTGTATGGTTTATATATTTACAACTAACATGCATAACACCCCATTTCATGTAGCCTATATTGTATCCTTCTTGTTTTAGGCACGCGAATGTGCATTTTAATTGTAGCCTAAGATTTAAGATTAGTGATTTAGGCATACTTTAATTACTAATTTCGATATAACCTAAGAACATAAAAATAAAAAAAAGCAGTATGGCAGCATTTCGTTTTAGTTGCGGATGAAGTGGAATGTAAACTTTGCAAGCGCGTTTTCCAAGGCAGGGTTTATCATTAATAAAACGAGGAGCAGCCTTTTGCCAAAAAATGTGGACAAGCTAGTGCTCCTGTGCCATAACGTGAAACGACTGGGGAAGGCCGGGATGGTCTCCGACTCGAGTAAGTTATTTTCGATAGGCTATAGCCACTTTATGTTCAGCTTTAGGCTACAATTTAACACATTAGGCTATGTGTGATCATTAGTTTGTTAGCCTATTTTTTGTAAAAGAGATTTTAAATCCCAATGAGACCAATCTGGTTAATTAAATAAAACATAGCCTATGCATTAGAATGTGTTATGGTTGTGGTCAAATAAAAGCATCAGCCTATTATGTGGCCAGAATGGCAACGGCAGAATCTGCAAGGGCAGCATGAGGAGGAGGCTCGGAACGAAGTTTTTTCTTTCTTTCAGGTAATCTTGAACTCCGGCTCCATAAAGTCATTAGCCTATTGTTATTCATTTGTGTCATTCACTTAAGAAAGTTATAGAACATGAGACAAGCGCAGTGTGCATATAGTTGTATTTATTAAAACAAATAGGGTGTGTCATATAGGAAAAACTTTTTTTTTTGACCAATCGGAAAAAACGTACGACTGTTGGTCGACCAAGATTTGTTTTAGTCGGGGACAGCCCTACTGCACACCCTGCTTCTGTGAATGCCAGTCCCATGCTGTGTATTAGTGCAAATGAAGCAGGGAAGCGAAAAAGCTTGATCAGAGCACCGGAAACAGCCCAACCCACAATATCTCACTCACATAAGCACATGTAACATTCCCACAACATTTCGACAACATTGGGAGGACTACATTTAAAAAACACTGTTGTAGAGGCTCACACGACAACATCACATGAATAATATCACCCCACCACACCTATGTCTGCTAAACCCCACCTCTGTGCACCAAGCCCTGCCCCCAAATCTGCCTGACCCCGCCTATGTTCACCAAGCCCCCCATCCCCCTCGCGGCTCCACTCACGTTATGGAACTTCCTGTAAGGCACGAACTGCACGATGTCGCGTATGGCAGTCTGGCCCGTGGGCGCCCGCAGGCGGCCATCGTCGCCGTCCAGGAACTCCATGGTGCTGAAGTCGGCCCCGCCCACGCCCACGATGATGATGGACATGGGCAGGCGGGAGGCGTTGACGATGGCGCTGGTCGTCTGGTCGAGGTCCGTGATCGCGCCGTCCGTGATGATGAGGAGGACAAAGTATTGCTGCCGCCGGGAGGGGGACAGGGGGGCATTAAAAACCCAAACAGCAGTTCTGGTTCACAGTCTGACGATATGTTTTACCCTTCCTCTCCAACCAATTTACAATTACAACTTACAATTTAGTTATATACTGAATGATGCTTTTATTTTTGTATGATGCTTATATTTCTCTGAAAGGTGACCTTGAGTGTCCTGAAAGGCGCCTACAAATAAAATATATTATTATTATCATTATTATTTGGCAGGTGCTTTTATCCAAAGCGACTTACAAGAGCAAGAGTGCATTCATATGGTTAGAGATCATAGCTAGAGCTATCGAACAGTAAGTTACAGTCTAATCATTTGACATTGCAGACATTCATGGTTCAAACCTGTCATACAAAGGGAAGAGAAAAGTTTTGATACTTTTTTTCTTATGACTTGAAGTGAAGTCTGAAAAAGTGAGTTTTTATCATCAGGTTTTGCACGCTTCCCTTTGCCACTGGTTTTAAAGGCCTTTCACTGCCGAGTTCACCAAGATTCAATGAAACGTAAAAAACGCCCAGAAGGTATTTTTCCAGACCATCAGCAAAGCCATACAAAATTGGCCACAGGGAGCAGAATGTGGATTCTGACCCAGGCTCAGTTTCTCGGGGCATAGCTTAAAACTAGAGATGCACCGATCGATCGGCCTCTGACCGGAAATGGCCGATTTTCAGCTGATCGGCCTCAATCGGTGACTTGATCCCGATCACCCACATAGCCGATTCTGTGCGCCCGGTTGGCTCCTCGCCCCCTCTTTTCACGTGACGTGCGCGCACCCGTGAGCCAATGCAGACAGATCAGATGAGCGCAGCGCTGAACACTTAAAGCTTTCAGTTTGTCATACATGTCAATCGAAAATAAGCCGCGGAGGAACAACCTCAAAAACGTTCGAACGAACGACCAACCTAATCATTTAGGTTGACCAACTCGTTTTTCTACAGTACCGTAGGTACCGGGTTAATTAATAATTAAGTTCGTTGGCGCTAGTTCGGTTCCTCTGAACCATTTTCCATTAATAGAACATGGTGGTAGTGCATACACTTGACGTAATAATGCCCTGCTGAAGCACTGAATTGCACTGAAATCATTATGTTCGCTAATGAGTGACGTTATGAAACAGTGCTATTCACTCATACAAATCTAACTTATTAGACCTAATGATAAATTCATCTAACGATTTCTAGCTAAACCACAGCTGTGCGTTTCCACTATCAAACAAACTCAGAAACAGCAAGCATCGCTCTTTTCCAATTACTCCTAGTTTGAAACATTTTTATCTAGGCTTTGAAGCTAGTTAAAGTCGTAGTCGTTAGGCTACCTGACTCACGCAAATAACGAAATTCTGCTGAAGAGCGGCTTGTTTCAATGCCTTTGACAAGCTCCGCAACTGAAACATCCGCCCTTATATCGCTACAAGTGTTTTCCATTGCACTATATAGAATTGGGATCTACTCTAATCCACCTTTAGCAAACAAATTAGTCTAGCGCATCATAGGTTCTAACTAACCTGTATTCCATTAGCATTGTCGCAATAACTTTCTGATGCACATCAAGTTGAAGCCATATAATTATTTAATGGAAAAAGGGCTTGTGTCATCTGTCATCAGAATATAACGTTAGTGTTTTAAATAAATATTTCCGGACTAATGGTCTGTCACCATGTCAGTACATTTAAACTACTCTTGTTTCTTTTGATTTATTACTTCAAGGCTACATGCCACTGTTGTTGGATTCTCTTTTATTCATCATTTAATTTAATTTGCACAAAAAAAGAAAAGCTCTGTCCAGTAACCTGGAACACTTTTTTTATTTTGAAATGTGTTTTAGTGAGACCTACCTCATGCTTCTGACCTACCTCAGAATTGTCAATCTTAATTTTCTATTAAAGCAAAGTTACAAAAATGTTTGTGTAAGTTGTCAATTATTGTTTTTAGGAAAAAAAATCGAATCGGCCAAAATCGGTATCGGCAAGTCAGACTAATCAAAAATTGGAAATCGGAATCGGCCAAGAAAATCGCAATCGGTGCATCTCTACTTAAAACCTTAAAACAAGCTTTTCTAGATGATCACCAAAACATTCAAACATTTTAAATTCGTCTTTTGAGAATTTCGAGAACTTATTTATTTATTTTTAATTTAATTTGAGGACAGGTTTTCAAGGAGCATGGGAACTTGTTTGGTGGAGGCGGTGACTTTTGTCGTAAATGTGGCCGTACTCACAGAGGCAGTCTTCTGCTGCGCTGCCTGGGCGCTGAATTGGGCCACGTGGTTGATGATGGGGGAGAAGTTTGTGGGTCCGTACAGCTTGACCTGGGGCAGACACAGTCTGTACGCCTCCACCACCCCCTCAATGCCTGAGAGGAGAGGATGAGGAGGCCGACAATGACTCACGTTAACAACTCTCTGTGGCACTTGGAATATTAGGTACAAAATATATTAACCAGGTTCAGGTGTGTGTAAAAGGAGTGGAACAGGCGGTACCTGCACAGAATGGATTGGAGGGGTTGAAGTTGAGAGGAAACTCATGGGAGACCTGCAGAAACACAAACACCACCTAAATGTGAGCACTTTCTCCAATGCTTTTTTTTAACACATTAACACTGCATTTATGGCTGAGATGCTACTGCAGTAATGCCCTTGTACCACCAGGGGGCAAAGAACCCACCAAGCATGTTCAACTGTGCAAGCTGTCCTCATCTCACCAATCTCAGGCCTGGACTACAACCCAATGATACATTGCTGCGCTAAGCAAGCACATTTCGCACCATTATTCCTGTCCAATTTACCTGCCATCTGGGGGGGACCTGGGCTCCGAAGCCGAACGCGGGGAACATTTTGTCGCTGTGGAGGAGATGTGAGAGAGACGGGACAGAACTGTGAGACCAGGTCTTATTTCACATCACC
The DNA here is from genome assembly GCA_029706075.1 of Aldrovandia affinis. Taxonomy (NCBI): domain Eukaryota; kingdom Metazoa; phylum Chordata; class Actinopteri; order Notacanthiformes; family Halosauridae; genus Aldrovandia; species Aldrovandia affinis. The sequence goes on from JAINUG010000187.1 coordinate 1,823,388, forward strand.
CTTGTGCATTTGTGCCCATAAACACCTGTCAGCATCACTACCATAAGGTACTGTCCTAAACCGGACGATAGCAGGTCATCCTCTCTGCTCAGTTTGATCTGGTCTTCTGTTCGGATGGCTCACCTGTAGGTTGAAGGGTATGAACGTCCCATAGAAAGGCCATGAAATACCCGCAGGGAGGACACGGCTAACATTCAACAACCTACTGGTGAGATCATGGGGAGCAAAGACACGGGGTGGGGATATCACCGTTCCGCCGTGAGGAGAGGGAAGTACCTGTCATAGTCCTGTATCACCTGTCCCACTGACCAGATGGCCGACAGGTACTCATTGACCCCCTGGGGACTGATGAAGTGCAGAGAGTCAGGTGACCGAGGGTCCCCATTCGACCCAGTGAAGTCTATCCCCACCTGGCCACGAGAGAGAGAGAGAGAGAGAGAGAGAGAGAGAGAGAGAGAGAGAGAGAGAGAGAGAGAGAGAGAGAGAGAGAGAGAGAGAGAGAGAGAGAGAGAGAGAGAGAGAGAGAGAGAGAGAGAGAGAGAGAGAGAGAGAGAGAGAGAGGAGAGAAGAGAGAGGAGGAAGAGAGGGAGAAAGAGAGGGAGGAGAGGGAGAAAGAAGGAGGAGAGAGAGAGGGGGAGAGGGAGGGAGGGAAGAGAGAGAGACAGGGAGGAGAGCGAGAGAGAGATGAGAAGGGGGAGAGAGAGAGAAAGAGAGTCAGTGCATTGTCATTGCAGTTTCAGAGGGGCACACACACCCTACAGTACATTTTGGAATCAAGTCACTTTTTCAGATGCAAAGTCAAAGATTCATGTGCAGAGTGAAGTCCCAAGTTGATACGTTCAGGTGAAAAAAAATAATCTTTCCACATATCAGTTCAAGATGAGTGGTAGTACACATTGTGACTAACAAGACTAATATGAGCATTATTGCACTAAATGTATAACTTCAAGCAATCTCTAATGTGACAGAGTTGCTGCGATACTTAAGACTGGACTCACGGTGAAGTTGATTTGGCAGCCCCCCATTATGTAGTCCAGGAAGGTGTACTCCTTCACCACCTGGGGGTAAGGAGAGCTGTGAGAACAGAGCAACATCACAATATCTCACACATACACACACACACACACAGACACACACACACACACACACAGATCTAGGGCTGTCCCCGAATAAAACAAATCTTGGTCAACCAACAGTCGTTGTTTTTTTTATTGGTCAAAACGTTTTTTCTATGACACACGCTATTTGTTTTTATAAATACAACTATATGCACACTGCGCTTGTCTCGTGTTTTATAACTTTCTTAAGTGAATGACACAAATGAGTAACAATAAGCTAATGACTTTATGGAGCCGGAGTTCAAGATTACCTGAAAGAAAAAAAAGCTCAGAGCTCATGCTGCCCTTGCAGATTCTGCCACATAATAGGCTGATGCTTTTATTTGACCACAACCATAACATATTTTAAAGCATAGCCTATGTTTTATTTAATTAACCAGGTTGGTCACATTGGGATTGAAAATATATTTTGCAAAAGAATTGGCTAACAAACTAATGATCACACATAGCCTAATGTCTTAAATTGTAGCCTAAAGCTGAACATAAAGTGGCTATAGCCTATCGGAAATAACATACTCGAGTTGGAGACCATCCTGCTTCCCCAGTCGTTTCATGTTATGGCACAGGAACACTAGCTTGTCCACATTTTTTGGCAAAAGGCTGCTCCTCGTTTTATTAACGATAAACGCTGCCTTGGAAAACGTGCTTGCAAAGTTTACATTCCACTTTTTTTGGATCGTCCGTGACTAAAACGAAATGCTGCCATTCTCCAGATTTTTTCTTTGACATTATGTTCTTAGGTTATATCGAAATGAGTAATTAAAGTATGCCTATATCACTAATCTTAACTGTAGGCAAATCTTAGGTTACAATTAAAATGAGGGGGCGCGCATACACTGAAATAATAATAATAATAATAACCTTTTCCTTCCCAGTGTTACAGGTATGGTACGCAGCTTCCTACAATGATATCTATCGCTGTATACTGCACTGCGATCTCTTGCGCGATCTATGATTGTTCCTACCATGTATTAATGCACATCTTGTAAGTCCCTCTAGATAAGAGAGTCTGCTAAATGCTTAAAATGTAAAAATGTTAAATGCACATTTGCGTGCCTAAAATAAGAAGGATACAATATAGGCTACATGAAAGGGGGTGTTACGCATGTTGGCTATAAATATATAAACCATCGACCAGTCAACTAAATGGGGTCAGCCCTACACAGATCCACACACACACACACACACACACACACACACACACACACACACACACACACACACACACACACACACACACACACACACACACACACACACACACCACACACACACACACACACACACACACACACACACACACACACACACACACTAACCCTGTCTTCAATCTAATTACATGGTTGAAAGAATTCAGGGCATGAAAACAGCATGTAGTTATACTCTCTACTCCCCTACTAAAGAACAAGAGGAGGGAGGACACAAATAAACAGGTTTGGGCCCAACAGTGTACACATGCACACGCGCACACACACACACTGAGCAGAATGTTAATCATTAACCTTAATATAATAAATCCCCCCCTCATTTACAGGCCTGGAAAAACACAAGGGACTGTGCAGCCAATCAGCTGTGAGGAGGCTGATCACATAGGGGAGGCTTAGCAGGGGATTTGAACAGAATGCCAGGCTTAACAGCCCTGCGTTTCTGGAGCCCTCTCTGATCCAGCTGTCGGGATGTGAGGCGGGGCCGCCATTACCTGGCACAGCTTCACGCTAATGACGCCAGAGTTCTTGTAGTTCTTCTTCTTCTGCTTCTTTTTGCTGTTTACACAGTCAAACTCCGCCTGCGGAAGAGGAGGCGGTGATGATTCAGGCTTTTCCCATAGAGGTATATGGTACTAATGTCGTAATCATGGTAAACACAGTTTTCAGGACAGGCTGAGACAACACACACAAGCACAGAGGCACTGTTCTCAGACACAACCGGGCCTGATGCGGCTACACACGATGTGGTGAGTCAGCGGAGGTTTCACAAGCGGTGAAAAAAACAGGCAATGTGCTTATCACATCGTGATGAAGATGCGGTACCTTAACTTACGCAATGGCTTAAAGTAACTCAAAGAATCTCCCATAAAAATATTTGAAAATGAAATGCACAATAATGAAGAAATGGTGGTAACTGAAACTGTGGTTAAATTACAGTCCCCAACACACAATAATTAGCACACAACGGCTAACAAGGCATCTAACACACAGCGGCTAGGACATGTCATGGAACATGCAGTAACTAACACACAGCGGCTAACACTTCATCAATCTAGGGGTGTGACGGTATAACACGAAATTAAAATATGAAATAGTACTATCATAAACGTAACATAGTACCGTGATAGTAAATCACGTGGCAAAAGCTATTTTCATGCAGGCAGTTAATTTCATTACTGTAGGGCAGTTCACAGAACCATGCCCTGGAATAACTCGAAAGAATGTGAACTGCGTTTATGATGCCAGCAGAGAGCCATCAGGTGAGATGCGTAAACAATAGTATTGCCCCAAATGCCATACAGCCCCCACACTAGTAAAAGCAGTCCTGCGGACTCTGGCAAAACAGGACACGGAGGAGGCTGTTCTCAGGACTGTTGACCACATCGCTGAGTTTAATGTGGTATAATGTAAATTCATCATTTACATATACAGTACAATCATGTTGGAGAGGTGATGTCATGAGCAATGGGTTGGTGTCATTGATGATGTGGGACAGGTGGCGCTTACTAAAGATCTCAGAACACTGTTTGAAAGTGAACAGTGGAAATGGAAATGATCTACGCATCAGCGGCCATCTGTGAAACTAATAATCAACGTGATATGCTTACAGAAATAGCGCAGCGAGTAGTTCCGTTGTTCGGTGATTGCGTCCTTATTTGGTGTTTTATGGTTTCCTTTGATGTGTGGGGATATAGGGGGGAAAGTGGTATGCTTCGGGAAGATTCGCTCTTACGACCTCCTGTGCGATATTTGCGTATAGACGTTTTGACAGTCTAAGGTTACTGTTAACAGCACACACACATAGAATGTTGGTTAGGTGCACTGGTTAGTCACTTGCCTATACACTAGTGCCTTTGCAAGATACACAATGGTATCCTTGGTATGTTTTACACAGGTCAAAGGCACGTCCGCATCTCATATAGATATAGCAACACGTATAGACACACTGCGCGAGCTGAGAGACTATAGTCTCTCATTTGCATATACAATTCTATAAGTAACTCTTAACACAGAGAAAGCTAACATTAATTGGAGTCAGATAGAGTAATTGGACATAACGATAGAGTAATAACATCCATTTAATCTCGTTCCAGTATCACAAGGTAAGACTACACGCTATCCTTCACCTCTCGGACACTTCCGCCTTTTGGTGTTTGAGTGGAATCCTACAGAATTCTACATTACCCTACTAAAATGTCTAAATAACCCACATTAAATAATATAACACTGGACCTGGGGTGTCTGCTAATGTCATTTAATCCCACCACCTCTTTGGCTGTTCTTGCATTTTGTTTTGTTTACAAAGCGATTGTGCACCTGCAGACAGCTCCCTTGCATTTCCCAACCCTGGTAGGTAGCTGTTATTAGCTAGCTAGCTATAGGGCATAAATCTCAGTTTGTAGTCCCTTATAAAACTTGTGATGTCCGACGCTGATTCTGATGCCGAGGTGGTCTGTAATGACTAATTATATCCCCCCAAAAAGCAAACTCGTTCATCCATGTGGACTCTCTTTCAATAAAAAAAAAGATGGTGGTGTTGTTGTTGAGAACGGATCTCCCACCTTTAGAGAATGTGGGAAACATAATGGCCAGAGGAGGGAACATGTCAAACCTTGCATTCCACCTGCATGAGCATCATCCTTCACATTATGCCACAAAAAAGTGAGTAGCTAAATATAGTACTAGATCGGATAAGCTGATAAACGCGATAAAACAAAATGTTTCTTAATTCGTTAAGTCAATGATTTAAATTGATTTAAACATACAATTACAAGTAGTGAACTACATTCAGTTCCATTTTTTGCCTTATTTTTCAATTAAAGTGGTATATAAATCTGCAAAGAGCCATACAATAAACAGATTTAGTTGTAAACTTTGTGTGATACCTTTTTTTAGCTTAAAAACTGATACCGTGATATACGATTTTCAAACAGTGAAATTGGGCAGTACGATTTTCATATAGTGAAAATTCCATACCATCACAGCGCTAACACATCGAACATGCCGTAATTAACACACAGTAACTAACACAACGCGGCTAACACATGTCATCGAATATGCAGTAACTAGCATACAGTGGCTAACACACAATCATAAACACACTGATGGGAAAACACTAATTAATGCACCATAAGTAACACACAGCAACTAACATACCGTAACTAACAGTCACTAAGGCACCATAACTAACACTGCAAGTAACATACTAGAGCTAACCCACAGTCCAATAACACACTGCAGCTAACCCGCAGTAACCAACACACATTGTCACACATGAACACACCGCGCCTAACACACAGTAATAACATACTGTAACTAACAGTAACTAAGGCACCATAACCAACACAGTCACTAACACACTGCCGCTAACACACAGCAAATAACATACTGTAACTACCACAGTAAGGTACCGTAAATAATACACAGTAAGTAATATACCGTGACAAACAGTAATTAAGGCACTAACTAACACAGTGATTAACACACTGCGGCTAACACACAGTAACGAACATACCGTTACCAACAGCAACTAACACACCGCAACTCATAGATATAAATACGTAGATGCCTCATTCACCCAGTTCAGATGCATCTACACGGCCGCCATATTGGTGCAGGCAAGATCCGTGTCTAAACAAATGCATGTGTATTGAGAGATGCCGATTTCCCCTGATAAAATCTACTGCCACTCGCTTAATTCTCAATCAATTTTCATGAAATTTGGCTTGTTATAAACGTGATTTCCAAATTTCACAACTGTGAAGTTTCCTCAACAATTTTCCGCAGAACCTGGCTGTGAACACGGTACGAAGAGGAATTAGCCTATGCAAAAATGGCACAAATTTGTGCAGCCTTTGGCTGTAAAAATAGGAAGAACCATAAAAGAAAGGCTAGTGGGATAACTTTTAACAGGTAAGAGGCTATTTCAGTATTTCACTGTCACTTAAAGCTGATGTTGAATGACCGACAGATATCGCCATGATGATGATAAAAAAACATATAACTTTAGCTAGTTGTCAAACCACAGCATGACCAAGTGGCTATTGACTATTTTGACCAGTGAAAGTGAAATTTACTAATCATCTAATTCGTTGTTGCGGAAGCCACGTAAGGTGTGGATATATCCATTTATTATAATCTCATCGTCCCCCCAACACACACACACACACACACACACAGACACACGCACGCACACACACGCGCACACACACACACACACGCACACACACACACACGCACACACACACACACACACACACACACACACACACACAAACACACTTATCAATTACAATATACCAATAAAACAACAAATTAGATGACTATCATGTAAATATTACTTTGTCACTTGGTCATGCAGTGGTTACAAGCTAATGTTATATGCTTTGTTATCATCATTGTGATATCTGTCAGTCATTCATTGTCAGCTTTAAGTGACAGTGAAATACTGAAATAGCCACTTACCTGTGAAAACGTATCCCGCTAGCTTTGCTTCTGTGGTTCTTCCTATTTGCACAGCCAAAGGCTGCACAAATTTGTGCCATTTTTGCATAGGCTAATTCCTCTTCGTACCGTGTTCACAGCCAGGTTCTGCAGACGCATCGCTGCAACATACAACAGCATCCAATGCGGCATCTACCTATTTATATCTATGCCATAACTAACAGTAACTAAAGCACCGTAACTAACACACAGTAATTAAGGCACCATAACTAACACAGCAACCAACATACCATGACTAACAGTAACTAAAGCACCGTAACTAACACCCTGTAACTAAAGCACTGTAACTAACAGTCACTAACACACTGCAGCTAACACACAGTAACTAACATACCATAACTAACACACAGGAACTAAGGCATTGTAACTAACAGTAAATAAGGCACCATAACTAACAGTAACTAAAGCACCATAACTACCACCCTGTAACTAATAGCGTTTTTCTACCGGATGGTACGGTACGGCACGGCAACCAATCCGTGCTCCCACGTTTTGTCGCTTTTTCCACCACCAAGCAACCCGTACTGAACATAAGTACCCATGCTAAATTTAGCTACTGCTCTGTTTAGGTACTAAACGAGGCGAACAGGGACCTAAGGGTGGAGCTAGCAATACTGCAGATCATTGATTGGTCAAGCTCAATCGTCACAGAATCGTCACGCTAAATCTCAGGCACAACCGCCATGTTTTGTTTTTTTTTAGCTTCACTTCGATTATTAGTAGGCTATTATTCGAAAAGTATTATATAGAGTTTGGCATTATTGTCAGGTTTGCGTGATTCTACAAGTTAGGTTTGTGTTACGAAAACTAAACCCAGGTCTGTGAAACCAAAGGATATAAACTGGACACGTTTTTTTTACAATCTTGCACCATCATAATTCGACACTCGCATTTATTTATTTATTTTTGCTTGTAGCTAGGGCTGCACGATATGGGTAAAATCTCATATTGTGATAATCTTGCTACATAATGGGATTGCGACATAGCACGCAATGTAACAAAACACATGGGTGGAAAACTGATCATTGATATTATATGCAGGGGCCCAGATTAGGGTAACAGTCATACTTGTCAAAGGGCAAAAGATACTTGTCCTTCCTAAAAGTTACTTGTCCTTGGTCTATTCACCTTCCAATTTTCCTGGAAAGTGCGATCTCTGCTCTCAGAATCTTATTTTCGCTGAATTTTCAGTTGATCTTCTTTGGTTTTAGCCATTTTATAGGGGGGTGGACTTGCACCCTCAATAAATCTCCACATCTTTGAAAATGCAATCACTACAACGTATGTAGCCCAAAGACAGACATGATGGTTAACGTTATTTATTTTCTACACGGATATTTATGTTTGACTTGTGCAGCGTGTGCTCATGGGACTGTGTAGCAGTGAAGCACAGTCGGGACTCGAACGAGAGATTTTTCCATTCCCAACTAGAGTGTGGTATGGCATCTAATGTAACAGCTAGCTAATAATTCCTAGATTTAACTGAGCAGGGATGTGGGTATGATTTGTGCTTGGACTGTAGGACGAAGATGAGAAATCACTGCAGGAAAATCACAGCGATTATTCAGCCTGGCGGGAGGGCTCACTGAACTGAATATAGACAGTAACTAGCTAGCTAGTGTTCATGGATATTGCTTGCTAATTCAAGGCTTGGTAAGTGTTAAATCAGATATGACAGATATCGATATCCAATGTCCGTGAACGCTTCAGAAATATTTTTGAATATCCGTGCATGACATGTTTGTTACGATGTGAGTGTAAAACAGAAATAGTTCCAGCTGGCTAATAAAAAATTTAAAAAATCCTAAATTCACAGTCGTCAGCAGGAAGAGCAATTGGAATTCGAAGGTCGTCCTTCTTAATTTTTAGTTGTCTGAGACAATAGAATGACTGCTAATCTGGGCCCCTGATTATATGTGTTACAGACATCATAGAATAGGCATTATATTAAGTGAATTAAGAGAACCCAAACAATACCATTGTTCCCAATATTTGATTAGCCTACTGAAATGTTTAACATTACTCAGAACAGTAGAACATTATTCAACTGTTTCTGTTGAACTTCTTAATCACATTCCTGAATGAACACAGCTGTCCTACTGTTTCTTTCACCATTGTGCCTTCGAGAGTTTTTTTGGTACGGCTTGTATTTTGAAACGCATCCGAGATTGATGCATGGTTGTGCTGGGACTGAATCTGGGATGTGATTTTGGCAAATGAGTTCTGGGAGACAAAGCTAGTTCGCGAGTATGTGTGGGAAACAAATGTAAGACAAAACATGCCCAGCGTCAAGCGTTGCTATAGATTTATATCGCAAACTTTGGCGGTATGATATTGCAAATGCTCATATCAGAATACAGATCAGAATACAATATATCGTTCACTAGTACTCATAGCTTGTGCTGGACAGATTTTTACAGGACAAACTATATAAAAGCACAGAGGTAAACACAAAGACAAATATAGCCAATGTTTTAATTTTTATATGATTGAAAAAATGTAGGCTACTGATATAAGGAATATGAGGTATTAAATGCGATCTTGGTAAATTGCAATTCATTGGAGGACCAACGCCAAATAATAAATATGAAAGATTGTATGTGTGAAGTGTGAAGTCACTGCATGGTATCTCCTGCGCTCGCTGCCCCCGACTCCCAAACACCTAGGCAGAGGTAATACAAATGTAGCTAATGTTACAGGGAAAGCAGTGTTCTGCTTTATGAATTTGAGCTGGAATGTTTACAATGTCAATATTAATGTCACCACAGCGGTCGCATTCTTTTTTGTCACTTCAGATAACTCCTCCTATCTAACTCCTCCTATCTTCAAGGTTCTGTTGTGCGGTGGAAAAATGACACAGGCTCTCGACCCATGAAGGGGATAGTTATGGTTACGGATGGTTACTGTGCCGTGCCGTACCATGCTTTTGGTGGAAAAATGCTATTAGGCACTGTAACTAAGGCACCGAAACTAGCGCGCAGTGAGTGCAGTTCTGGGACTTACTGGTGAGCCGTGAGCAGCTTCCTGCAGGCGCTTCATGTTGGTCTCGAAGATCCCGATAAGGTCATGCGACCCGTCGCTGTCGTAGTCGTAACACTCCACCTGCAGCGCAAAGCAGGGAAACACACTGAAGATGCACATTGTAACTCACACACACACTCACACACTCTCACACACTCACACACTCACACACTCACACACTCACACACACACACACACACACACACACACACACACACACACACACACACACACACACTCTGATGGCAACGGCCACTCAACATTGCACACAGGAGGGACAACAACAACAACAAAAAATGCATTATGCAGGAGAACAGTTTGAGTCTTTCACAATATTTATGCCTTTTAGGTTTAACTTAGACATGCACTTCAGAGTTAAGTCTTTTCTTTACTTTGAAGCCTACAGGATGTGCTGTTTCTGGGGGGGAGGAGGAAGTGCACACCCAAGACAATGCAAACACTGGAGAGAAAACGACTTCCTAATGAATTAGCAGCAAGTAAGCCTGAAGAAGTGTGCCATGGGTTCTTCTGACAATTTAGTAATCCTTTATATGGAAAATGATGACCAAGTCATTTTAAAGGCAGACCATTCAGAGTGATTTGCACGGCTGCCATGGCAACACTAATACCCTGTACACCATGAGCTGCTACAACAACAACACAGGGCAAGGTCCATCCCACTTTCTGCCTGGGCACAACATGGAGAGCAGGGTAGTATGCAGTATGCAGACGGATTCTGAACTCCCAGTAGATGGTCAGCTCTGTAATCTTAACGCTGAAAGTTCTGTCTCCCTACCGCTGAAGATGAAACATTACAATTTGATGCATCTTCAGAAAAAGGGGCATGGCCAAGCACAATACTGTTACCAGCCGAACCCCCTGTGGCTAAGAAGCAGGGATGATGGACGGAACGCAGGAGCTGAGTATCTGGTGAACATAAACATCTGTGTATATACTCTACTTTTTTTATTATTTTTTATTATTGTATTTAGCATCTGGTATTCGATATACTATGATGTTCTGTATGTCTGTATAGCTGCTAGGTTTTTACTCTGGTTTTTAAATATATTTATTATCCAGTATGCTGTTATGTCCTGTATGTCTTCACTCCTGTGTTCTTTCACTCCTGTACCATTGCTGCTGTGACAAACCAAATTCCCCCCCCCCTTCCCCGGGATTAATAAAGGCTATTCTATTCTATTCTACTGACGTTCTCCTGGTCTGGAGACCCTTGGGGCAGGAAGAGTGCCCTCTGGTATCATGGGGGAGGGGTGAGGCGGGGGACTCACCTTGATGGGCTTGTCCAGGTCACCCGCGCAGAGGGACTGCAGGGAGATGCGGAAGGGGCGCCAGCTGGGGTTCAGGTTGTTCTTCACCACCTGTGAGAGTTAGAGGAGGATCAGGTCACCGGTCACACCATCCACTGCTCTTTACCTGGACATCAATTGCTGTGCACTGCACACTGTTGGACATCCAATCGCTGCACACTGCATACTGGAGGACAGCCAATTGCTGCGTACTGCACACTGTTGGACATCCAATCGCTGCACACTGCATACTGGAGGACAGCCAATTGCTGCGTACTGCACACTGTTGGACATCCAATCGCTGCACACTGCATACTGGAGGACAGCCAATTGCTGCATACTGCACACTGTTGGACAGCTAATCACTGTGTACTGCACACTGCTGGACAACCCATCACTGCACACTGCTGGACATACAATTGCTGCGCACTGCACACTGGTGGACATCCAATCGCTGCACACTGCATACTGGAGGACAGCCAATCGCTGTGTACTGCACACTGCTGGACAGCCAATCACTGTGCGTTAGTGGACAACCCATCACTGCATACTGGTGGACAATTTTCCCAGTTCAGTGTGTGGTTAAAAAAGGAAATAGAAAGAATAAAAATAAAAACAAACCCTTACTACCCTTCTTCACAATTTTGGGTTGTGAGTCAAAGCTAAGGACAAACGTTGACTGAATGTAGGCCAAAGTGTTGATTTCATGTTCAAATGTGAGTAGATCATGTCCTCAGGGAGCGGTTCTGAATCTGTGGATCATGGGAGTGGCTCAAATGGCTTGCAAGATACACGTAACATAATAATTTACTGTATACAGGACTGTTCATTGACATTTACAACATTCAAATTGAATATTGTACTTGTTACTGTGGAAGGAAAACATTTTTCCTGTTTGTATTAAGTTGGAATGCTAGAGAAAGATCCACAGGGGGACACACAGACACTAGTTAACTCGGTGTGAAGGCCTATATATGCTCACGCAACTGCGACGCAACATCCTCTGCAACACATTGCGGAGGTTGCGTTGATGTTGCAGAGGGTATTGCAGAGGATGTTGCGTACCTAGCACAAAAATCTAACTCGCAACATGTCCCGTAGATGTTGCACAGCATTGATTGGTTGGTTGGTTAGCGAATGGAGGCGGAGCTGTCATGGTCATAGTTCATCGAGCTAGTACATCATTTTTTTTACATTTTACATTTTAAGAATTTAACAGATGCTTTTATCCAGAGCGACATCCAGATTAGGGGAGAAAGATAAAAGCAGCAATTTTTTTTAATTCTGTGAAAAGACCATCCTTAATTTCCCTTAATACGTTATCATTATTTTCAAGAGTCGTCTGCTGGTTCCTTTGTTCCACCTGAATTTACTGTATTATTTTAATGCTATAAAGGTGAGTTGCTCGCACACAAGCTGCTTTCATGACAGGCGTACTTCCTTACGGTTTTAAAGTCTATTGTACTGACAGTACATTAAACTTGGAGATTCTGAAAACAACAAACAATCGACTGTGGTCTTCACGCTTCTAAATTATATATTTAAGGTTGCAAATATCCAGATGTTTTGTGTTGTGCTTTAGATTACATATAAATGTAACATGTCACTACAACACCTTAATGCACAGAATATTCAACTAACAAAACAAAGAAAGAACAGGTTGCATATCCATTTTTTTAAGCATATAGCAAACGCTCTTATCCAGAGCGATTTACTAGATGTGCATTAATACATGGTAAGAACAATCATAGTTCGCACAAGAGATCAGTGAAGTAATACAGTGATAGACATCGTTGTTGGCAGCTGCATACAACAATATATACAACAACAACTGTATATATCTATGTCAACGTTAGCTAAGCAAAACTATCGATATCTAGCTAGCTAGCTAGCTAGCAACCTGGTATCACGGCCAAATAAAGCTCGCTAACAGTAGCTAACAATATTGATAGCTAGCATAATGTGTTCAACAAGGTATAAAATGAACCAGCTTCAGGAAGTGTAAGGACACCATGTTGTGTAGGTTGCGCAGAAGTATGTATTGCCAAGTGCTCTGCAACATGTTGCACAGGAATGTCGCGTCGCAGTCCCGTTGCAGTCCCGTTGCTTACGCAGAAGCATGTACAGGCCTTGACGCTGCAGTTCTGAACAGCCAGGCTAACAAAAGGTTTTTCGCGCCACAACTTCAAAGGAACATCTGTTCTTTTGTGACGTTTTCTCACAGCAGGAAACCTCCTTCCTATTGGTTTATGACTTTTGCAGATTAGCAGTAACTTCCCCCTGTTCTACCTTCAGGTAACCCCATAGCTCCTATTACCCTTAGGTTAACGCCCCGTTACCTCCCTCTTGTCGCTGTTCCCTCCCTTTCCGTTGTGTTTGTGATAAATATCGCGTTTAAATTTGAAGGCGGGAGATTTGCTGTCCTGCGTGGCACGGGTCTCCGTGCAGCTGTGCGTAATACAAGCTTTTAATACTGTTTAAATAAATTCTCTCCGATCCTACTGAGTTTTTTCCCCACGACATTACGTACACTGCAGTGTACATGCAGTCGTTTTGACACGTTCAAAACAGTTCAATTCCATATTTGAACACGTCAGGCAACATTAGTTTCAAACCTGCAGACACTGCGGCCCTCCAGGACTAGAGACTAAAGTTTGGGAAACCACAGGAACCTTATTGGAGGGGGAACAAGGAAAGAGGGGGAGAGGGGGACAGCTGCGGGGGGTCAGACCATGGGAAAGCAGGCAGGGCAATACCTCTGTCCTGTGGGCCAGCTGCCAGCCTATCTCCGTCTGCTTGTAGAACTCCAGATATGGGTCCGACTTTCCAAAGAAATCCTAAAGCACACAATTTTGCATTTAGATTTGAAAGCTTCAATTTGAGTTATCGCATGCCCCACCAAGCCCCCTAATACACACCAAAAGCTACTATATATACATATATATATATATATATACATATACAGTATATATATGCATACATACATACAGTGGGTAGACAAAATAATGGAAACACCAAACACCATACAATATATTAATATTTATTAATGGCAATGTGGGTAGAAGGCTTCCTTTGGCTTTCTCCAAACATAAAGCCTTCCAGGCCTCATATGACCACATTACTTTCTTTCACTGCTCAGAAGTCCAGGTTTTCTGCTCATTACACCAGGTTAGGTTGGACATTGGCCTTGATTACGAGCAGTTTCTAAATGGCAGCTCTACCATAAATATTAGCTTTGTGAAGCTCATGATGTAGTTTGTGTTGAGACTGGGTCACAGAGGTGTAGATTCAGTTCTGTGATAATTTTTGACGCAGTTTTTTTGTGGTTTTAGCAACTATCTTGTTAAGTGCCCATCTATCCATGTTGGTGAGCTTCAACTTACAACCACTGTTCCTCTTTTCTCATGCAGTATGTCCTTGTTTCTTTTTTGGCTTGTTTGATTTTCCACACTGCTCCCCTTGACACATTCAATAATTTTACAGTTTCTGTGACTGATATACCAGCAATTCGGTCACCAAATATTATGATCTCTTTCAAAATCTGTTAGATCATGTTGCTTTAGAGGATCACATATTAAATTGTTGAGTTTCAAATGCCTATTATAGCAGAAACATATTGTTATCATTCATATGAAACACTAGCGTAGACTCCTTTTTAATTGTGATTTAGTTACTTAAAAATATGATTCCTTCATTCAGTGTTTCCTTTATTTTGTCTACCCCCCTGTATATATACTACATTTATACAATTTAGCAATATTACATTTGCTGGTACAACAAATACAAAATTAAGAATAGGTCATTTTATACATATTTAACATTATTAACACAAGGGCGTTGCATCTATTCTGAAAGATTGTGCAATGAATGCAGTTTCTCAACAGTTTCCGCCTCACCTTGTTGTCCAGTTTTCTGGCTTCCACCTCAAAATTCGCCACCCTGTTGTCCTTTATCTCCTCAGCAAAAATCTACAAACAAAGGAAAATTAAAGTGGCAATAAAAAAAATGTCATAACAGAAACTGAAAGTATGGGTATTGCCTAACACTTTAAATAGGGATCTATGCCAATTTCTCATTCGGTTTTAAGGATGAAAACTGAGTATTTGGCTGTAAGGTATGTATGTAAGGTACTGGAGGTAGCTTGGAAATGTTGGAAGAATATGTGGAAGTAAAGTCACTTATAGCTTAAAATCTACTGTGAGCAATATGTGGATATCATCCATAAAAATAAATAGCACAAATACAATTTCCAACAAGTTTTCTCTGGGATTCAAAGCCAAAATACAGATGTTTTTTTAAATATGTAAAAATATGAATGGTTGAATGACCAATGCTACTGTTGTTATTGCTCTCACACACACACACACACACACACACACACTCTCACACACACACACACACACACACACACACACACACACACACACACACACACACACACACACACACACACAGCTCAGTAGTAATTAGTAGTTACTTTATGTCAACCTTTGTGACCCCTGTTTGATTGATGGCCTCCAGGTGGCCTTTGGGGTGTCCGATGACCCCATGACCGATGTGTGAACCAAGAAAGAGGGAGGGTTTGGGGGTGGAGGGTTCACAGACGCTTCGTCACCGTGTGTGACGTGATGCCCTCAGCCAGGTGGTCAAGGGTTGATGTCTCTGCGTGGCTGGGTGTGTGTGTGACGAGCGCGTGGTATTAGGCCATATCACAAGCAGCCAAAGTCATCCCGGTGTCCGGAATTAAAAATAGGTTTGCTAGTTACATACTGTAGTTGTCGCTTTTGTTTATTAATGTTACCTAAATGTATGAGTAAATTGTACAGAAAAAACACACCAAAATTGACTATTGCGCAAATTTGTATCGCTTTCGATAAAACCCGCTACTTCATTGCGATGGCATACATCATACATCACAGGATGCGCAGATGAGGACCATTTCTTTCCTTTTTTTCTCTCCCTCTCTCTCTCTCTCTCTCTTTATTTGATCACTGAACACTACTGATGTGTTGATGCGCTATGGGCAATGATCGTATCCAGATTGAAGGTTTAGCTTGCTTCTTTTGTGAATTGAATTATAACCTTTAGAAATATATATTTTTTTTTAACTGCGCAATAAATGGGGCATTCTTCCTCTCTTCCTTTCTCCTTCTCTCTCTACCCCTTTAGCTGTCTGGTTTAGTTGGCTATTTACAGAAGATGAAGTGAGCAGACGTGAGGTACTCCAAATCCACATGTTATTTTCAATTGAATCAGGATGATGATGTTACCCATTTGGTTCAGATAAACTAATTCAGCCCAACTCTGCTTTGTGCTGCTGGCTTCTACGATCCAACACAAAGCACAGTGCAATTTCTTGGTCCACGCAAACAGAAATGTACAATTATATTGCATATAATTATATACTGTAGGATATGCTTGGGATGTTGCACAATATATAAAACATTATAAACAGAAGTACAATCACTATTTGCACTTTTCTTGGGGGACGTCTTTGGCACTACAATTTATAGAATTCTACCTATAGCTCTTTGAACATTCCATTTTGAATCTGAACAAATATAACATTTTAGGCAAATTGATATGGCAATAACTAGCAATAAGATTGATAGATCTTTACTGATGTGATTCAAAACCTTTTTTTTTTTTTTTTTTTTTTTGAAAACATTTTGTTTCATGTCAATGTGTTTGAAGAGCTCTACATCGATCATAGTGAAAATAGTTTTTATTATAAGCAGGGAGTCATAATCACTGTACATGCATAGGATAGATCCAGCTATAACGATAATCTCATGTTTGGTCTTATGACACATTCTTTCACAAGATGGATATATAGGCTATTACCATGATTTGAACCAAATGTTCTTCAGCATCTCTGTCCAGATGGTCAGTATTTACCTTCTGTGCATTTACAACCGTCGCTGTCACAGGCCAGTTTTTCTGGTCACTACAATATAACTTTGACTCATTTATGGCCGACAATTGTTTGTTATAGGAAAAGCAGAGTACGTTTGCAGTATCATCTGCAAAAAGATGTTATATTTAAAATGATTAAACTACTCACCTCTCTCACAAAGGATTCACAGCAGATTCAATGCTGCGATATAATTAACCTAACATTAACATTATATTCTGTAGGGCTGTCCCCAACTAAAATAAATCTTGGTCGACCAACAGTCGTCCGTTTTTTCCGATTGGTCTAAACTTTTTTTTTCCCTTTCATATGACACACCCTATTTGTTTTAATAAATACAACTATATGCACACTGTGCCTGTCTTATGTTTTATAACTTTCTTAAGTGAATGACACAAATGACAAACAATAGGCTAATAACTTTATGGAGCCGTAGTTCAAGATTACTTGAAAGGAAAAAAAAACCTCTTCATGCTGCCCTTGCAGATTCTGCCATTGCGCATGTGAAGTTGCGGTATGGCCACATAATAGGCTGATGCTTTTATTTGACCACAACCATAACAAATTGTAATGCGTAGGCTATGTTTTATTTAATTAACCAGGTTGGTCTCATTGGGATTTAAAATATCTTTTGCAAAAAAATAGGCTTACAAACAAATGATCACACATAGCCTAATTAAATTAGCCATAGCTTAAATTGTAGCCTAAAGCTGAACATAAAGTGGCTATAGCCTATCGAAAATAACTTACTCGAGTCGGAGACCATCTGATGGCCCCAGTCGTTTCATGTTATGGCACAGGAACACTAGCTTGTCCACATTTTTTGGCAAAAGGCTGCTCCTCGTTTTATTAACAATAAACCCTGCCTTGGAAAACGCACTTGCCAAGTTTACATTCCACTTGTTTTGGATCGTCCGCGATTAAAACAAAATGCTGCCACACTCCAGATTTTTTCTTTGACATTATGTTCTTAGGTTATATCGAAATGAGTAATTAAAGTATGCCTATATCACTAATCTTAACTGTAGGCAAATCTTAGGCTACAATTCAAATGCACATTCACATGCCTAAAACAAGAAGGATACAATATAGGCTACATGAAAGGGGTGTTACGCATGTTAGTTATAAATATATAAACCATACAATTAGCAAAACACATTTATTATAAAATGTTACTTTTATTTGTTTTGCAGAATTATTCACAACATTCCTATTACCTTAACTGCCTAATATAATTTAAAGGGAACATATATAGGCCTAGCTATGTTAAGAGTGAAGGACTGTCACTGCCATACCCGCAGCATCCAGAATGGATTGTTCCACTGACAAGGGCGCCAAACTGTGGCACGAATCTAGGTGTCTCATGCTGCGTGTGGAGAATTTTATTTATGTATTTTATTCGCACGACTGCTCGACCAAAACAAATCTCGGTCGACCAACAGCCCATCGACCAAACAATCGACCAGTCGACTAAATGGGGTCAGCCCTAATATTCGGACTCCTATCCCACCTACTTTGCTGTTCTCTTTCCTGGAGTTTCTGCCCCACCCTCGCCCTGAGATTACAGACCACTCCAGCACTGACCCTCCCCTGGTTCCTGTCCAGACCATGATGCAGACTTGAGGCCTGGATGAATTGTCCTGCTCTTCTGACCCCTCTCCCCCTCACCACATGCCACAGGATTTCTTCACACCTTAGACTTTCCTCTCACCTTCAGCCTATCTACCACTATTGATACCCGGGTTGGCCAGCGGAGGATGGGCTCCCCCTCTAGAGATTTCTTCCCACTGGGGAGTTTTTGCCTCGCTTTCTGGCTGTTTGGGGGCTCAAGCCTGGTATTTTTCCGTTTTCATATTTTCTGTCTGTTTCTGTTTGCGCTAGGCTAACATCATCCCCTAATTCAGTTCCCACTCAAATCAGATATATTTTACTGCATTTTAAGGTAAAGCTACATTTTCAGGGAGGACCTATATTCTGCACGCCATTACTTTCAAAATACTTTGTGCCTGCAACGGTACACACTTCGCTCTCCAGTGAGACTAATATACCAACCACTGATATTGCAAGACTTCAGTGAGTGACATCATGATCATGAGTTATAACTCGCTGTAAAGAGCACATCTCAAACACACGAACACCCTCACCGTGATAGTGCCTTTTCCGGCCGGCTTCTTGTTCTTCAGAACCAGAGGTCGGGTCAGCTTCCTGCTGGTCACAATCTGAAACACAAAGTCGGACGGAGTCAGGTTTAGCAACACCTAGCCTAACGAAAATACACAGGAGCTTCAATTTTCAAGTTGAAAAATAACCAAACAGGCCTGTGCTCACAGTGGGGTTTGTCCTTTAATTTGACTTAGAAATGTTTGGAAATCAAATTAAGAATGTACTTGTGAGAGTGTTTGCTTACTTTTTCAATCCACAGTGGCTTGTAATAACATGAGTTTCATGCACACTGAAATTAATGGAAAAAATGTGAGATAAATCTATAAAACATTACAATAATTCAAAAATGTAAACGCTTGTTTAAACTCCCCACTCAAAGTTGCAGGCAACTGCCAAAATAAAGGAAACACTTGAGCAAATTAAGGGTTATGTCTGTTATGGTGTTGGGTGCATTTTCCTGGCATGGTTTAGGTCAATTTCTACACTGTGAAGCCACATGGAATAGGACTAATATTCTAAACCAAAACAATATTTTTCCAGATGTGGCCTGAATCAATGGTTTCCCTGCTTTCACTCAGCGAAAGCGAAGGTATTTCTGCACATTCCAGGAAGAAGTGTGGGGGGGATGATACCTAGTGCATGGAAACCTGAGGCTACAAATGTATAGGTTACAAATCAGGTCACAGGGCCTTCCAGCATACTACTCCACCTTGCAAGCACTCTGGGAACAGCCTGCGGGCTTGACTGACTGCTCACGAGTAGCCCTCCAGGTAAAAGTTTATTTTCTTTTGCTCAGGTTACACCCCAGTTTATTGAGATGTATCAGTATATGTTCCATATTCATACACTATATATACAGTGCCCCTTTAAAGTCTACCCCCCAAAAAAATTCTCAACATTTCTGAACATATCCATGTTTTATTAATTCACATATGCATATCCATGTTTACGCACGTGTGTGTGTGTGTGTGTGTGTGTGTGTGTGTGTGTGTGTGTGTGTGTGTGTGTGTGTGTGTGACAACCATTGCATGCTGAATGAAACGGGTTACAGAACACATTTACGGATGGATGGTAAGGAAGTTGCTCTTGCAAAAGCCAGACCAAAGGTTGATCAATGGCTAAACTGTGGCTGTAGAGGACCAGGGCTGCCCCTCAATTGCCTGAGTAAAAATGATCCTACCTGGCCCAGAGTGCACTCCAGTTCTCCCAGGAAGTCGTCATCACCGAGGTCAATCGTTTGGTTGTCAATGTCATAAATCCCAAACTTCAGCTTCTGCACCAGTTCGAAGTAGTAATCCACAAGGAATCTTTTTGCAAACTTTGGCTTGAGACAATTCTGGACCTTTTCTGTGCGGCCCACCTGCAACAGACATAGTGCGTCAAGTTTTCTGCCTGCAACACAGAAACATTTTCTTGTTTATCAACAGCCCACATGATTGCTCCTCAAAGATAGTCAAAGTGCTTGGTTGGAGGCCAATCAGGACAAAGAGAAAAATATGCCAAGGTGCTCTTCTATATTAAAATGTCTATTGTGTTATCATATATCCAGAATGGGAAGTGGTAAAAAGAGTGTGATGTGATTTATTTCAGTACAGGCAGTCCCCGGGTTACGGACGAGATCTGTTCTTACGTCTGTCTTTAAGTCAAATTTGTATGTAAGTCGGAACAGGTACATACAGTTCTTATTAATCGTCACTTAGTTAAATGTTTGTCTTAGTATAGTATTTATTTGACCTTTCTGTGCATATAAAACACTTTATAAACACAGAAAAAAACTCAAAATACAATAAAACATCTTAAACATAACATTATGTACATAATACTACTGTAATAATAACAATACTGTAATATTAATAATAATAATACAGTAATAATAAAAGTAACTATGTACATACAATGCTGTACTGTAAAAAAAAACATTACAGAAACGCTTCGAGCCTTTTCTTGCACTAAAGAAAGGCTAATAGGCATATTATGCTGATTTTGGTCTTCTATCCAAATTATCAATAGCCTTTCCATCTCAATAATTAAACCACTGCGTTGCTTGGTAATAATCGTGGCATTCATCAGGGCATGGCCTTTCACATGCTCCATTATTCTCCCTTTGCCTTTTAAAATAGTTTTTTTTAAACCGATTGTTGACCGGCTGTAGCCTAATGTTTCCCAATGGCTGATGGCGTTTCACCTCTCTCCGATCTCTTTATTATTATTTACTATTATCTTTACTTTCCATGGTGATTGTTTTCCTTTTCTTTGATGCATCACCAGCAGTTGCATGGGATTTACACTTTGGAGTCATCCTTGTAAGGGTAAGAGAAAGAGAAAGAGAAAGACGGGACCGTGATCTGACTTAAAATAACGGACGGTGATCTGTTCCTTGAGCCGACGAACCGCTGAAACTGCGCAATGTTTGTACCAACCATTGTATTTAACTCAAAAAAAATTACATAATAGGCCTTATGACAGTCCATTCGTAAGTACGAGTTGTCCGTAAGCCGGATGTTCGTAACCCGGGGACTGCCTGTACTGAGGGAGTGAGTTATGGGAACTTTGATGTTCCCTTTCTGTTTCCGTTTGGGAAGTGCACAAAAAAGGAGAAAGGGTTTCCTTTAGCTTATACCCAAAAATCAGTGTGCGAGATGAATTATATACTTTGTTTAACAAGGCCAACAACACGCTTTCCGGAGTTTTTACAATTATTTAGTTTACCTTGCAGGAACTTGGAACTACATTCACTTTCTTCCACACAGACCTGAAACAACATTCACCCTCTCACACACATACTTCGAACTGCATTCACTCTATCGGAATCGGACACAGACCTCATACCACTGCGCTCCGGTGCTGTTCATCAAGAGGACGCACAAGGGGTCTGATTTGGAGACCACGTCCTTGTCCAGCAAGTTCTCGCAGGAGACTGTCAGCTCCACTTTGGTCACGCACTGAGCAGCCATCAGAGCTTACCTTAAAAAATAATAATAATAATAATGAAAGTCTCCAATAAGCTTAATTAATTAGCTGCACAACTAATTAATCATGAAGGGGGAAAAAACTACCAGCATGATACATTCATTCATAAGGGACTACAAAGAAAATAAGTACATTTACGAATATTAGCTATTCCTTTAGAGGAAAAACGTTCCATCTGTTATAAAAGTACTAACAGTGTAACTCAATCACAATTTAATAAGGGAACTGATTAGCTCAAAAAAGTATGATATACAACTTGTGATCTAGTTATAAACATGAAGATATTATCGCAATTCATAGATTGTGTAACGATACACTTATTTCACGGGAAGCCAGCCGAACAGTGTGTTTCAGGGTTATATTTTACAAACAGGATTACTATGCACCGCTATTGGATTATGAGGTTGTGATGGATTTGCTTGTTAACTAGGTCGCTATCTACGTGTATATTCTAGCTACATTGAGGGTGATGAGTCGGAGAGCTTTTGACAATCTCAAACACTTTTACCAGGAAATGTCTTCCTTTGCTACTTTCGTTGGCCAGCTAATTACATCTTTTTTCCACCATCTGACTCACCCCCGTAGTTTTCCAAACAACTAGCGACTCCGCTCACTTTAATTGACAACAAACCATTTTACACAGCTAACTTTATATTTGTACTAACTATATTTGCTTACTTGGCTAACGTTAGTTCACAAGTTAGCAATAGTATAATGGGTAGCTACGGAGATTTCACAGCGCCGGCTGTAATTGCCACATTACGTTGGCGAATTAGAAATGCAACGTCGCATATACAAAAACGTATGTAGGCTAGCTGATGGAATTTACCTTTGATGGTGTTAGCTGGGTCTACGAATGAAAAACAACAACACACAACTAGCTAATCCAAAACCGCCCTTAATGCCTTAATACACTTGAACGTTAATTAGCCAAAAATGGTAGCGCTAGCTCTCAAAAGTAGTGGACAGCGTCGATCCAGCTGTGTACTGTAACTCCGCTGCATCGCTACGAGACGTAACGTCGCTAAATTAACGAGACTGAGAGACACACGCGCAAGACTGGACAAATTTAGCTCGCGCAAGATATAATTATTTCCTTCCCTGAGCAAAGTCTTAGAGACAGCGAGTAGGGCATTTATTTTACTTACCAATCTAAGCAAATCCCGAATTTGAGAATACAAAAACAAGACAAAAAAATCAAAATAGTCCAACCGAAACCGAACCCAAACCACATGCAAAAACGGGGCTACGCCCAAATTCTACGCAGACGTACTACTTAAAACGCGAAGCTACTCCTGTGAGTTTCGCTGGGCCCTCCGAATCAGTCCACCTCTGGCTTGTAAAACCTGAAGTCACGCATACCACAAACAAAGGGCGTGTTCTGCGAGAGGAAGGCGTAGCCTATTCTGTATATAGTACTCTATACGTATGTCTATGGGTGTGTGTGTGCGCGAATTGTGGTCATTGTAACGGGACAATTTTTGTTATTTTTGTCATTATTTTTGTTGTACGACTACAACCAGGGTTGGGTTGTAACGGAATACATGTAACGGCGTTACGTAATCAGAATACAAAAATCAAGTAACTGTATTCAGCTCGCGTTACATTTGAAAAACGAGTAATCTGAATACAGTTACTTTAATAAACCTGAAGTGAATACATTTTGGATTACTTCTTGGAATTCTTGGTGGAAAGTTTTCCTTACAAACATTAATGAGCTGATATTCATTACTAAAGTTACAGCATGAAATTACCACGCCTACATGATTATCATCACACAGCTCACGAAAACTACAGCCGCTGCACAGAACCAAAAAACTGCGTTAAAAAAATGCGTTTAAAAAAAGCACGCGCCCACACTCAGACAAACATTGATAGGGACAAGATGGAAGAAAAGTCAGCTTTTAGTTTGTGGCGTTATCGACACAATTTCCAGTTTAAAGAAGAACATGGGAAAAATCTGTCGGTCCAGTGTACCTTGTGTCTTCCAGGAATAAAGATACTGTCGGCATCAAAGGACTCGACTTCGAATCTTAAAAAGCACTTGGAGTAAGTCGACGTTAGCTAACCTTTAGTTTAATGAACACAGTTCTACAGTAATTTGCCGTTACCTGACCTTAGCCTACGGTTTGAGGCATCGCATTAACTGCTCTGCTAATTTTATACTGCTTTTTATTGTTAAAACGATTACATTTTATTTTATTCTTTTTATTTTTCCCAGTTTTCTCCCAATTTGGTAGACAATTGTACTCTACTATACGTCAATTACGTTATGCACTGCCGAGCATTCGCCGCTACACAGCCCGCCAACACTGGCACTTTTCTAAGCCATATCCCTTACAAGTCGCTGTTATTCCAGTGCCAAAAAAGTTTCAAAAGTTATTACATTGTTTCAGATGCTGTGTTTGAGTTATGCTCATGATGAGCCATCAAAACAGTACAAGAACTTGCCTTTCAATATCCCTTTGCTTTTTATTATGATTAATTTTGAATCTGTCCATTCTAATTCCATAACATGTTAATGACGACGACTACAAAAAAAAATGCAGATACAATGTTGCATATATTTAGCTAAATTGACATCTCAAATGTATTAGTATTTATTATTAAATGAACAGAAGCTGACCTGACCTCAACACAGTGGAAAGTTGAACATGACATCCTTTTTCAAAGTGTAATGCATAATAACTATTTAAATGTATTACTGATCAAATAAAAAAGTGAACATGGCGTGTGCAAAAGTTTGAGCACCCTTTCAGTACTAAGTAGCACCACCTTTGGCTATATAACAGCTTCCCAATGTCTCCTGTACCCCAAAACATACCTGTTTACGTTACAGTTTTGAGACATGTAACTGTATTCGTATCGGATTACTTTCAAAGCCGTGTAATCAGTAATCAGGCACTAATTACATTTACAAAGTAACCCTCCCAACCCTGACTACAACAAACACACAACTTGCATAAAAGCGCAAAAACAGGGCTTTTCGCGCTGTGCAGCAGCACAACCACACCAGGGGAAACCTTATTAATATATAGATGATCGAATGTATAGAACCAATGAGTGAGTCGTGCAGTGCAATAAATCCAGTATATGGGATAACAGTTCGGTTAGAGTTTTTACATTATTAGACACATGCATGGAATTCTATCTCTGCTCAAAAGAAAACGATACACTGCAGGTGTAACGATACACCAAGACTGCAAGATTACTGAAACAAAGACCAAACTGATTTAAAAAAATGATTAAAACAGTAGAAAAGAAAAATAAGAGCGCTCCCATAATTAATGAACAATTGGTCAAATAAATGTATATGTATAATATATAATATATATATCCCAATTGCTGACGGAGCCTTTTATAAGTACTGCGTCGGTCGTTTGAAGTCATTGTCTTTTCTGTATTGGCTATACAAACCATTAAGCATGATTTATTATTATTATTATTAGTAGTAGTAGAATAGAATAGTAGTAGTAGTAGTAGTAGTAGTAGTAGTAACCTTTATTTATCCGTTGTGAATGCCTTGTTTTTTTGGATGATCTGCCTATTGGATTTCACTCAAGGTCCCCTTTACTGCCCCTTTTTGGTTAATCTTTTCATAGTTTGTCAATTATATGGATTAAAACTTTAATAATATTGAATTGTTGCTTATGCTAGCTAGACTGTTCAAGCAAAGGTACTGGGGGAAAGGTCACTACAAACCGCTAAGTAGACAGGGATCAATTTGTTTATTCCATAGCCAATAATATGAAACTAATGAACACAATTAAAATATATGATACAAAAACAAAATCGTTCACTGACGCAACACCTTGAAAAGTGCTGGTGTTTAATTTTAAAAAAATGCTGCTGTAGCCTACCCGAATAAATTCCTCTCGGAACGATTTTACAACAGGCCTTTGTTTCCCATCGTGGGTACTGGGAGGGGGCACTCTCTCTACACAGCGATTTGTCACAGGGCTGCCAGATCTGCCATATAAAACTAAGGCCACTGACTTCTCCCAAATTCCGCGAATACTCCTCGTTGGATTGAGAGAAAAGGATTCCATTAAAACATTTTCCTAAAAGACATAAATATATAAATAAAAAACCCAGAGACAGCTAACGTAAAATAATTTTGAGATACAAAGTGGACTTGCTACTGAGCATAAACTCATGTTTTTTTATTACCGATTAGTATGTGCGTGTTTTTATTTTTGCGTGTTCCATGTTGTTGCGTTTGCGATGTTAAAACTCACTTCTCATTTTGGCCGTCGAACGTCGTTTCTTGCTTCTTTTCTCATTCATGTATGATTGGTCTCATATATCGTGGAATTGTGAGACTCGTCTGGCAACCAAGATGTGTACCTTTTAAAAGCTACTGTGAGTAATGTTATCGAGCATTCATCAGCTGGCCGCTGCAGTGGAACATGGCAGGGATCATACTAATACGGTCAATTTTAGGCTCACTACTGACTGCCAGCAAGCACGTCAAGACCAAAGGATTGCCCAGACAATACTGGACTGCCCGCAAGAAGCCCATTCTAACAGTAATCCACTTTTTTAATGAACTAGTTTGGTTCCATCTACGGCTGACCGCTGTAATGTAAACGTTCGCTAGCAAGATTGGTTTATGGAGCTAGCTTGGTATTCGGTTTATAGTGTACACTTTTCCAATACGCTGTCTAGCGTAACTTTAGCTACTTTACGGAGCTTTTAAAGAGGCTAACCTAGCTAATGATGTCTGCCTTTGCAGTTAGTCAGATGGCCAACGTTAGTATGACTAACTTGGTTAGCTTGCCACTTTAATTTGGGCAAGTTACTTGCAACACCACATAAATCGATTTGTCTTTGAAAGTGATTATAGCGAGCTATAACTACGTATCTAGCTGGTGCCAATAGGTCGTTTACTCTGGACTGTTATCTACCTGGGTAGCTAGCGGTCAATCTATATAATTACTTTCTCATCTACCTGTTAGTGTTATTCATTACTATATATGTCTTTCTGTATTAAGTGTTCACTAACATTGAGTGAGACTACCGTAATCTGTACTCTTGCCACAAAGCGGCTATGCCACCTAAAAGTTTCAGATGCGTGCAACGGGACCAAGACTGGAGAGTTGTTTTGTGTCAATTTGGGGGGAATACGTGCCTTTTGTAGGGTAACTGGCAAACTGCCTTGGTTTAAAGTTGCCTCTGAACTCTCGCAGTGTGCCGGCTACTCTCGGTCAAACGAGCGGCTGACTTCATTCAACGATCTGGGGAATGTGGTTTAAGGCCAGGGCTGATAAAGTATATTAACCTTCAAGTAATCAACGCGTCCCCATTGTTTTTGTAGCTGTGTACGGAAGTTGGCCTGTGCCAAATAGAAGGCATAAGCAAACTTCGGAGTTGGTCATTGAAATGTGTAAACGTATATTAGGGTCTCGTGGTCATTGTCCTTGTTATACAATATTGCCGATGTATATTTAAAGCAATGGCGCTATACAATAAATGCGTAAAAAAGTAATTGCAAGACGACATAGTTTTGTAGTGTTCTCATTTACAATGCTTTTAGTTGTGGTAATTTGCAGAGTTTGGTACACCCTTTCCGCGTGTATTATATTTACTTGTCATTTGCATTGTGAATTGTTCTTGTTGTCAATCACTGTAGGTGGTGGTGGGGGTGTGGGATGAATCCTAAATGGGTTTCTTGTTTCAGTGGGATTAATCAAGCAGAGATTCAGGGTTCATTTGCACAAAAATGAACTAGTCTGACATAATTGGACAAGAAATTATACAGTAAGCAAGTGCTATTTAGTTGGTTGGTTTGTTAGCTTCTCCTTATGAGAAGTTACATATTGCAATATTTTAGGATTTGTGTGTGTTTGGGGGAAGGGTGAAGGGTGACCATGCATATTTTGTGTGTTGTAAAATTGTAAAACGCTGGATGGACTACTGGACTTTGCCTTTTTTTATTTTTTTCCTGTCAAAACAGTGTGGAAGAACTACATTCCTCTTGACTTTACCTGCCTTGTCTTATCTTGGAAATGAAGCCTATAAGAGACTGCACTATACCACCGTGGTCCACGCTCTAGACAAAGGTAATATTCTAATATTTTTACAAAACGAATGTGACAACTGGTATAACGTTTTTCACGCCAGAAATGGAATTGTTTTGTATAGCATGTCAAAGTACGGTTTGCTTACAGTACTTGTCCATATTGGTGCATGACTGACAGCAATACACTGATCTTTATTAAGAATGAAGCCTTAATATGTTAAGGCATATTTATAATGTGTGGATGGGCCCCACGGTCTGCTATCGAATCCAGACTGTGCCAGTGCCTCTGTAGACCTCTGCTGTAGACAGCAGCCTGGTCGCTCAAGGAGGTAGGGATTCATTTGGTGTCTTTTTGTCGCACACCAGCGACTCCCGCGGGACAGTCAGGTGCTGACAGCCTGCCGGTATAAGGCTGTGGCACAAAGTGCCTTCTTCCGACTCATGTCTGTACAAGCTTAACTTGGAAAGAAACAGCGGCTAAAAACGTGGTTCGGAGCAAAGCACGTACTTGTTTGCGCTCTCCCAAATTGACAGTGGCGGTCGCAACGAGCACGACTTAGAATACGATTGGGCGTTCCAAATTGGGAGGCAAAAGGGTGCAGCTTTCATGGCCCTGTTGCAGGGAGTTTGTGGGTAAAATAAGTGCACTTTGCCTGCCTATCGCATGTTTCCAAGCCGAGGAAGACCTGGAGCAAGCAGACTACCTGTACAGCTGTGGAGAGACCGAGAAACTCTACCAGCTACTGCTCCAGTACAAGAACAGGTAGCTACACTCCCACCTGAGTGGTCTGATTATTTTTGAATCCACCCAGAATTGATAGCTATATGCCAGAGGTCCTCAAATCATGGTCCTCGTGGGCCGAGCATAGCTGTTTTTCCACTCTCCCTTTACCTGGGAATCAGGTTTGAAGTCACTGACACACAAATCTAAATTCGGTCCTGATTTTCCTTTTTCTCAGGTAGTTAATTGTACAATTAATGCAATTGATTGGCCAGTGTTTTCACACCTGACTCCCAGGAAAAGGAAGTGTAGTACAACAGCCATGCTCAGCCCACGAGGACCGTGATTTGAGGAACCCTGCTCTAAAAGTTATGTTTGGTTCTGATGGTTAAAGTCAGGCCTAAGGTTCTACAAGCGATAGACTTTTATAACCTCTTGGCTTTTGTGTAAAATATGAACCCTCCTGATGTGGGGTGGCTGCTTTGGGATGGTGGGGACCGGGGCAGAGTCCTGATTTTACCCTGTGGCTGGTCTCTATGTACCCTGCGTCTGGTCTCTTTACCCTGTGTGTGGTCTCTCTTTTCCGGCAGCGAGGACGCAGAGTTCCTGTGGCGGCTGGCCCGTGCTTCACGGAGCTTGGCCGAGCAATCGAACGTCGCCGCCGCGGAGAAAAAGCGTCTGATGTACGAGGCCTTCGAGTATGCCCAGAGCGCTCTGGAGAGGAACGAGGGCTGCTTCGCCGCTCACAAGGTTAACGAGCGCTGCTGAGGAGAACCAGACTTTACGCGCCGCAAAACAAAATGTGTTTTTTGTTTCACTTTTATTTTAAGAATCATTTTATTGGGGCAGCTGGGTGGCTCATTCTGCTTAAGGCACTGCTCTAGTGTGTGGATGAGTCCTGGGTCTCATTGCGCACCAGAGACCCCTGCTGGTCAATCTGGCACCTGCAGTCTGTCTGCACAAACTGGCGGACTGCGGAATGAAAAAAGCAGCGGCTTAACTTCACACGTTTCGGAAGAGTTGACAGTGGATGTTGCAGCAATGAGTACAAGCACACATACATTGGGCATTAGTGTTTAAATAATACATTTTAAAATATGTGTATGTATATATTATATATATATACAGCTCTGGAAAAAATGAAGAGACCATTGCAAAATGATCAGTTTCTCTGGTTTTACTATTTATAGGTATGTGTTTGAGTAAAAATGTTTTATTCCATAAACTACTGACAACACTTCTTCCAAATAAAAATATTGTCATTTAGAGCATTTATTTGCAGAAAATGACAACTGGCAAAAGTTTAAAAAAAGATGGTGTTTTTAGAACTTTAATAATGCAAAGAAAACAAGTTCATATTCATATTCAAACACAATACTAATGTTTTAACTTAGGAAGAGTTCAGAAATCAATATTTGGTGGAATAACCCTGATTTGTAATCACAGCTTTCATGCATCTTGGTATGCTCTCCACCAGTCTTTCACATTGCTGTTGGGTGACTTTATGCCACTCCTGGTGCAAAAATTCAAGCAGCTCAGCTTTGTTTGATGGCTTGTGACCATCCATCTTCCTCTTGATCACATTCCAGAGGTTTTCAATGGGGTTCAGGTCTGGAGATTGGGCTGGCCATGGCTGTGTGGCATGGAGCATTGTCCTGCTGGAAAAAACAATCCTCAGAGTTGGGGAACATTGTCAGAGCAGAAGGAAGCAAGTTCTCTTCCAGGATAACCTTGTACGTGGCTTGATTCATGCATCCTTCACAAAGAAATCTGCCCGATTCCAGCCTTGGTGAAGTACCCCCAGATAATCACCGATCCTCCACCAAATTTCACAGTGGGTGCGAGACACTGTGGCTTGTAGGCCTCTCCAGGTCTCCGTCTAACCATTAGACAACCAGGTGTTGGGAAAAGCTGAAAATTGGACTCATCAGAGAAGATGACCTTACTCCAGTCCTCTACAGTCCAATCCTTGTGGTCTTTTGCAGACCTCAGCCTGGGTCTTCTTTGCTTCTCATTGACGAAGGGCTTTTTTCTAGCTTTGCACGACTTCAGCCCTGCCCCTAGGAGCCTGTTTTGAACTGTCCTCGCCGTGCACTTCACCCCAGCTGCCATTTGCCATTCTTTTTGTAGGTCACTTGATGTCATCCTACGGTTGTTGTGACCTTCGAATGAGTTGGCGGTCATCCCGGTCAGTAGAGAGGCGTTTTTGCCCTCTGCCGGTCTGTAGCTTTGTTGTCCCCAATGTCTGCTGCTTGACCTTGTTCTTATGAACCGCCGTCTTTGCAATTTGAAGGATAGAAGCAACCTTACGCTCACTGTATCCCTCTGCCAGTAAAGCCAGAATTTAACCCTTCTTCTCCTCACTCAACTTTTCTTTTCAACTCTTTTGGCATGGTCAATAGTTATTTTTTGATTACAATTACTTTTGAGGTACTACTAGCACTGTTTTTTGCCATCCAGCTGGTCCTATTACAAGAGGATAGTAATGACCACAGCAGTGGTTTTTATACTTTTCCTCGTTAAATAAGACTTGGTTCAGGTGATCACCTAATCAGTGCTTCATTAAGTAGAATGAGGTGTGCTTGTGTTGGAATTCAACAGACACTGGAATGGAATGGCTGCCATACATGCTGATTTAAGAAAGATTTGGAGTGGTCTCTTAATTCTTTCCAGAGCTGTATATATATAATATATATATTAGTGCTGATCTTGCATGCCATCAAAGTGCTCTCTAAGATAAAGATGGCACAAAACCAAACGAATAAAAGGCAGGTTAAAATTGCAATCCAGAGACAATAAAAAAAAAAAAAATATATATATATAATAAAATGGGTGAGACTCACTTGTGCTATCAGCGACTCTCTGATTCAAGCAAATCCTAGTGTTTTTTTCCCCAGCTATGGAAATTAATGTTTTGCCTGGTTCATAAGTGACTGACCACAAATGTGTAGCTCTGTCCATTATGGGCCTCCATGGGCCTCCACCCATTACCAAGCCTCCTTTTCCCGTAGCAGCGCACCTTTTTCCTCATTTAGTCATCATTCAGGTTGTGATTCATCATTCAAGGGCGCATGCTTGTCTGCGCTCTCACGAGTTAACAGTGGATGTTGCAGCAATGAGTACAAGCACACATACATTGGGCATTAGTGTTTAAATAATACATTTTAAAATATGTGTATGTATATATTATATATATACAGCTCTGGAAAAAATGAAGAGACCATTGCAAAATGATCAGTTTCTCTGGTTTTACTATTTATAGGTATGTGTTTGAGTAAAAATGTTTTATTCCATAAACTACTGACAACGTTTCTTCCAAATAAAAATATTGTCATTTAGAGCATTTATTTGCAGAAAATGACAACTGGCCAAAATAACAAAAAAGATGGTGTTTTTAGACCTTTAATAATGCAAAGAAAACAAGTTCATATTCATTTTAAACACAATACTAATGTTTTAACTTAGGAAGAGTTCAGGAATCAATATTTGGTGGAATAACCCTGATTTGTAATCACAGCTTTCATGCGTCTTGGCATGCTCTCCACCAGTCTTTCACATTGCTGTTGGGTGACTTTATGCCACTCCTGGCGCAAAAATTCAAGCAGCTCAGCTTTGTTTGATGGCTTGTGACCATCCATCTTCCTCTTGATCACATTCCAGAGGTTTTCAATGGGGTTCAGGTCTTGAGATTGGGCTGGCCATGGCTGTGTGGCATGGAGCATTGTCCTGCTGGAAAAAACAATCCTCAGAGTTGGGGAACATTGTCAGAGCAGAAGGAAGCAAGTTCTCTTCCAGGATAACCTTGTACGTGGCTTGATTCATGCATCCTTCACAAAGACAAATCTGCCCGATTCCAGCCTTGGTGAAGCACCCCCAGATAATCACCGATCCTCCACCAAATTTCACAGTGGGTGCGAGACACTGTGGTTTGTAGGCCTCTCCAGGTCTCCGTCTAACCATTAGACAACCAGGTGTTGGGAAAAGCTGAAAATTGGACTCATCAGAGAAGATGACCTTACTCCAGTCCTCTACGGTCCAATCCTTGTGGTCTTTTGCAGACCTCAGCCTGGGTCTTCTTTGCTTCTCATTGACGAAGGGCTTTTTTCTAGCTTTGCACGACTTCAGCCCTGCCCCTAGGAGCCTGTTTTGAACTATCCTTGCTGTGCACTTCACCCCAGCTGCCGTTTGCCATTCTTTTTGTAGATCACTTGATGTCATCCTACGGTTGTTGAGTGACATTCGAATGAGTTGGCGGTCATCCCGGTCAGTAGAGAGTCGTTTTCGCCCTCTGCCGGTCTGTAGCTTTGTTGTCCCCAATGTCTGCTGCTTGACCTTGTTCTTATGAACCGCCGTCTTTGCAATTTGAAGGATAGAATCCTTACGCTCACTGTATCCCTCTGCCAGTAAAGCCAGAATTTAACCCTTCTTCTCCTCACTCAACTTTTCTTTTCAACTCTTTTGGCATGGTCAATAGTTCTTTTTTGATTACAATTACTTTTGAGGTACTACTAGCACTGTTTTTTGCCATCCAGCTGGTCCTATTACAAGAGGATAGTAATGACCACAGCAGTGGTTTTTATACTTTTCCTCGTTAAATAAGACTTGGTTCAGGTGATCACCTAATCAGTGCTTCATTAAGTAGAATGAGGTGTGCTTGTGTTGGAATTCAACAGACACTGGAATGGAATGGCTGCCATACATGCTGATTTAAGAAAGATTTGGAGTGGTCTCTTAATTCTTTCCAGAGCTGTATATATATAATATATATATTAGTGCTTCTCTTGCGTGCCATCAAAGTGCTCTCTAAGATAAAGATGGCACAAAACCAAACGAATAAAAGGCAGGTTAAAATTGCAATCCAGAGACCATTAAAAAAAAATATATATATAATAAAGTGGGTGAGACTCACTTGTGCTATCAGCGACTCTCTGATTCAAGCAAATCCTAGTGTTTTTTTCCCAGCTATGGAAATTAATGTTTTGCCTGGTTCATAAGTGACTGACCACAAATGTGTAGCTCTGCCCATTATGGGCCTCCACACATTACCAAGCCTCCTTTTCCCGTAGCAGCGCTCCTTTTTCCTCATTTAGTCATCATTCAGGTTGTTGTCATTCGACCGTTCAAAGCATGTTTTGTCTCGTGTGCTTCCAGCAATGCTCTGGGATCCTAAGGACGATCTTTTTTTAATGTAAATCGACATACATTTAAAACATATCTTCCTTAGGATCCCAGCTATTCAATTCCAAGATTCAAGGGCTGCAGTGTCTACAGGCATTTGCTTCAGCCATGCTCTGTAGACACCTTGAAGCCTTGAAGCTCCTTGAAGCCTGGAATTGAGTAGCCCTGCCATAATGTAATTGTTTATTTTAAGTCTATTAGGGCATCTATATGGCTTTGTTGTATTTTTTCCCCCCTAACTGTTTTGATGACACTAATTATTGCTTTATTTTATTTAAAAACAGTGGTATGCCGTGTGCCTAAGCGATGTAGGAGAGTATGAAGGAATCAAAGTGAAAATAGGGAATTCCTACACAATAAAAGAACATCTGGAGGTAAGCCTTTCTTTCTAACAATCAGTGACTTTGTTCAAAATGGTTCCAGGTGGGGGAGGGGCTGCTGGGAATGCTCATCATGTTAAGGCACTTCCAGTGTGTGGATACCCCACAGTCTGGTATCAAATCAAGTCTGTGCCAGCGCAGACTGTGGCCCGGCATAATTGGCCATGGTGTGGCCAGGAAAGGAGGTTTCAGTCGACAGGTACCAGCGGCTCCTCTGGTCAATGGAGCAGCTGCATTCTGCCTGCGCCGGCTGTGCACGAGGTGCACTCTGTCTGACGCAATGGCTGCGCAGCTCAGCCGGTGGACTGCGGTGCCCATGGAAAAGTGTCAAAAGTGGCGGCTGACGGAACACGCTTCGGAGTGGAGCATGTGCTCGTCCGCGCTCAACGCCCAGTGTATAAACGAAACTGGGCCTGAAAAAGATTGAACACAAACAACAAAATCTGAAGTGACAAAGTGAGCAAGTGCACTGCTAACAGGGCTTCCATGGGCCATGAAAATCCTCAAATTTTGAAAAAACGAACAAATTAACAGACTAGAAAGTTCTGTCAGTGGTGTACAACAAAGCAATTGGACTAGGGCTGAAAGAGCTGGTCATTTTCAGGGATACCAGAGCCAATTTAATCTGACTTTATTGATGGTCTACAACACCCGCACTGTCTGTTCTCTATGGGTCATTGAAATTGGGGGGAAATGCGATCTTGAAAGACCCGTGCCTTGAAGTGGCACATGTAACCATGTCCTAAAACCGACACCGACTGATCAAATCAAGAGAGTTGAGTCCTAGATCTCTTTGGTTGGTTTGGTTTGCTTACAGCAGATATGTATAAATTCAAAATGGCTCTTCCCCACTCCCTTCCCCAGAGAGCCATTGAGCTGAACCCGAAGGACGCAACTTCCTTCCACATCCTGGGTTATTGGTAAGTGCTCCAATTCCTATCCGCTCCTCTCTGCGGTCTGCCGATGCTCTGGAGTTGATTTTTATTTTCCATTTAGTGTAGTATTCTGATTGTTTGTCGTCATTGTTCTACTAAAATTGATCTACGGACGAACATTACCCAACGACCCGCCCTTGGTCTGCCTGGAGCCGTAGATTAGTCCAGGGAGACAAAACGTCACCTAAATTGCCTGTAAGATCTGTGTCATATTTGCATCGATTCATTCAGCTGACACCTTTGTCCAAACGGACTTACAAGGCCGTTTCGGAAAACGACACCGTAAGTACACACAATGAGGGTAACTGCATTCCCCAGATCAGAGTGGACAGTAACACTGTAGAAACTAAGGGCAAAGGGGATCTGACTCCGTCATTACACAAGTGAATGTGAAAGTGGGATAGTAAGTTTGTGAATATGAATAATTTTAAACGATGCCCGAATTCTACTCCATAATCAAGTCATAGAGCTATGATTGTCACCCAAGTGAGAGTGTGGAGTGACCGCATCATCCTTGCAAAAAAATGCCTGTCATGACTAGAGCCCATCTTTATTAAGTGTCTGAGTTGGGAGTGCTGATCAAGGATAAGGTTTCCCGTGGCCATATCCAAGCCTTATCCATTATGAGCTAAAAAGGCGAAACTGTGTGGAGGTCTCCTTTAAGTGCGGCGAGAGAAAGAAGGTTGTTTTCGCTCACCTTCTCCATCTCCCCCTCTCAGGTGTTTCGCCTTTGCTGAGTTGCCGTGGTACCAACGCAAGGTCGCTGCTGTGATCTTTGCATCACCGCCCACCGCCACATACGAAGAGGTGACTCTGACATAGAGGCGGCTTGCACTCAGGGAGAGCCAATGCCATCGCACTGAATGCGCCAGAATGTGGAAGAGCCAATGCCATCGCACTTCGATGTGCCAGAATGACGAAGAGCCAATCCCGTCACACTTTGATGTCCCTGATAAACAGTATATATAAATGTAACAAAGCCATGAAGGCACTGTCCTAGTGTGTGGATGAGCTCCACGGTCTGCATCCTGTCAAGGCACTGTTCCAATTTGTGGATTTCTTCACTTTTATTTGATTGTATTTTTTATGCCAGGTACTTAAATCCTTGTGTATGTTTTAACAGCTGACATTGAAGCATCAGCCTGGTTCAGGATATTAAACCTAAGTTGTGTAGAGCGGTTTAAGATGCTTAATCTCTTCAGGTTCAGCAAAAGGAGACTTTTCAAGGGGGGAGAGGTTCATTTAAGATAAGATAGTGCCTTACAGAATCTGCAATATTTCTGCTGTTGTCAGCTGGTGAAGGGGGCCAAAGTACGTGGATGTGAATGTAAATTTCACTCAGACTTTAGGCTGATGGTAATATGAAGGCCGGTTTCTTATTTAATGTATACAGACTAAAGTAAACTGATGCCTGGCCTGATGGGGTATTTCTGAAAGATGAATTCACTGTGTCTCATTGTTTCAGGCTTTGGAGTTCTTCCTGAAAGCAGAGGAAGGTATGTTTAAAAATTTTTTTTTTTAAAATCCCACTTCATTATGAACATTATACGTAAACAATGCCCCCCCTTCCCCCGCCACCCCCCAGAATGTGAATTCCCCACTCCACATCCCCCACTCAGATTTCCAACGTTCAAAGATTTGAATGTTTTGGCATACTGCCGTCATCGGCGAAGTGGTGTTGCGACAATAATTTCTTGAAGCTAAAGATTTCTTTATCTACACGTCTGTTTTTTTACTTTTAAATGAAACGTTTTTATCGTACCCATCTGTTTTCCTATATAAATAATAAAACTATCTTCCAGGGCCAGTAACTCCAGGGGGGGGGAGAGGGGAGGAGGTGTTGGCTCGCACACAGCGGCTCGCCTGTGTTTAATCAATTTCCTCCCCCCTTTTGGCACAGTCGATCCCAACTTCTACAGCATGAACCTCCTGATGCTGGGGAAGACCTACATGATGCTGAAGGAGCAGGACAAGGCTGTTCTATGGCTGAGCAAAGCCAGAGACTACCCCGCACACAACGAAGAGGACCGGCAGGTACAGGGACCAGTGTAACGACCAAATGTTCCCCCCCAGCTACCGGACTGAAGGAACAAAGGTTCCCTAACCGACAAACGCAATGACCGAATGCTAGCATGCTATTCACACTGTCAGAATCATAGAAGTGGTCCTGGGAGCATGCGTTAAATCGTTAATCTGTTGACTGACATAATCGTCACTTGCATACAAGAGTACAGTAACATGCCGGATTGCATGTTGAGTTCCAGTATGTGGGCAGAGGGGGGTTGAGACCTAAGGCTCAAGCGCTGAGTATCTTCCTGACGCAGGTGTGCTTGGTCTGAACGTAGTCTCACCTTCTCACTGCAGGTTCACAAGGACGCCCTCGATCTTCTGAAGAAGATGCGTGGATGAAGACGGCTGTCAACCACGACCAGGCTTCTCGAATTCTGAGGGATTGCCTGACACATCGGGGGAACAGTAGCTCTACATTTACCATCATAGTGAGGACTTTGGTACCAATTTACATTAACCTCTCTTCCTGGCCGTGAGGCCGTGAGCAATGCAGGATATGGTAGTCCTGCGTTACTGCATCCCTCACCTCCGCATATGCGGTTGCATTTGCTGTGAAGCATGTAACCGCACACAGTAATGTACTCTGCTGTAAGTGGCTGCTAACCCTTCCTTTTTTAGTGATTATGACCACATTGTAAATGCCTTATAGAGGTGCAGTTGTTATAAAGTTACCTGAATTTTAAATGGCTTGTATAAAGAAATGTAAAAAAAGAATAATTTCAGAATAATGCGTAGACATTGGTTTGCAAACCTGGGTGTAAGTATAAAATTAATAAAAACATCTTTTTTTAATTTTTTTGTCGTACGTTAATTTTGTTCCCTGCATCTGAATGCCAACACTAGGCTCTGGACTTTTGGGTTGAATTCTGAATGGCAGCCGTGACACTTCACCCCCTCCCCTTTGTTTTGTCAGTATAAAAGCTCCATAGGGTAAATTCATCCAGTTACAACCAAATAACTGACGAACAATAACAAGAAATGAATGATCAGATACATTTATTAAATATGGTTCTTTCCACAGGCAAGTTTCAAAAAGAAAAAAAGAAAAATAAGACAACCTTTAAAAAAAGTTTATTTTTTATTGAATGGAGGGCGGATCTTGAGCCAGGGGCACGCAGAGGCTCCACCCTCCACACCTGTCACTAAAAACTTAACACAAGGGGATCCTTTATTTTCGAACCAAACTAATTAATAAAAATGGGCAAAGGCAGATAAAAAAATAAAATATTCAGATTCTCTGTATGGATCGTGCAAGGTGTGTGTGTGTGTGGGGGGGGGGGTGTCTGTACAGCGTTGAGTCGTCGCCATGACGATAAGCTGTTTAGACCGCATCCCATTATCGGAACAGACTCCCAGTCAGTGTTTGCAATGTGTTTAACGCGATATGTTACCCTGCTCACGGACGAAAGCCAAGCTGTGCCCATGCGGGTGTGGCTCTGAGGGCAATACAAAAGTTATATATCCCATTTCTTACTTTAGATTCCTTTTCATATAAACGTTTTTATTTTTTTATTTTTTTCGTAGTTAGTTTTGCTCAGAAGGAAGCACAATATCATTTTAAGTAGATTTTTTGTAATGGTGAATTAATCCTTCAATGTTATATAAACTTTGTCTCTGGAGTAATTACAAATGTCCAGTTTCTTGCTTTAATCTTGTAGTCTTGTTGTATATACTGTGAGATGGGGGAGGGGTTGTTGGGATTATTTACAAGATTGATAAGTCATTTACAGCACCCTTAGAAGTACTTCAGGGTTCTGTAAATCTGAAGGATTTGAGTAAAACTTGAAAGCATTCAGATGGAAAGTGAGACCTGTCATGAATAGCAAACAAAAAAGCACCAGGTCAGGTTTTGGAACAGTTCAAGTGTCACTTAATCGAGACACCGAGATCGAAACGACAGGGATGGAAATGCCGTTTTGCTTCAGATGGAAGGAAACGGAACCGCAACAGAGCAGCATCATCCAGGTGGCTTTTCTGCTGCACCAGTTGCCTGACAATTCACGCCAGGGGCGAGCACTGGACTTTTTATGCATTTTAAAGACATCAACTTGTTCAGACGCCGGTAAAAATGTAACACTCCTGCAGACTCCTGAGAATTTCCACCAAAACATGTCACATGCCAAAACGTAATCGTATGATTTAGTTCCGAATATTGGCAAAAGTGGATTTAAAACTGTCAGCACTCTGCAGGAAGTTTACAGGTGGTGGAAGGGTTAAAGTCATTTAGAATTTGAAAAATGTCCTTTACCCCTATGTTACGAGGACCGCAAACTTTTCCCCACCCCAGCAAGACAAAACTTCTCATGAAGCCTCGTGGCTCATGCTGACGATGGTCAAGAATCAAAGTTATAATGCGAGAGTTTTTGAGTTTGCTTCCGTTCAAAACGAAGCAGCGTATTTTCAAAGACGCTGTTTTATGGGGGAAGGGGGAGGGAGGGCGAACCATGCTAGAGGTGCTCTTTGTACGCGGTGTAAACCTTGCAGTGTGGAAGTACTGGAAGGCGTGTGAACTGCATGTTTAGACCCCCCCCCCCCACGGTGTTCCTGTGTGACCTTATTCAGCACCACTGAAACGCTGGTTTCAGAACCACGACCTCACACACAGGTCAGTTGGGGTCTCTCACTGAAATGTGAACAGCATGACATCACGGTAAACTTAAATGCTGAACACCGTATTGAGCCCATTCGTCGGGTGCCGTCTGGGAGAAACCCAAGTACTCGTAAGACGCACACCAGGGAAACGCTTTGGTTGGCCACATGAAGTACACACGCAAGGTTGACAGCCCTTTTAGACCGGCGGATATACATATAAAAAATAAAATAAAATAAAACGATTGGCGTGTTCCAGCCGGGCTCTTTTCTGAGTTTTACTAAAGAATGCTTGCTTCCCTTCAGGTGACCAACACATCAGGTTTGGGAGAGT
Organism: Aldrovandia affinis; assembly: GCA_029706075.1. Lineage (NCBI taxonomy): Eukaryota > Metazoa > Chordata > Actinopteri > Notacanthiformes > Halosauridae > Aldrovandia > Aldrovandia affinis. The sequence goes on from JAINUG010000187.1 coordinate 1,863,821, forward strand.
GCTACGTTACATTTTTTTGTTGCCCCAAAACAAAACAAAAAGAAGCAAAAATAATAATAATCAACAACACTGTAATAAATTAAAAAGGTAAATAACATAAGAAAAAATAATGTGAAAACAAGAGCGCTTGCTATAATGGCTTGAGTAAAGCTTAAGAGAGTCAGTTATCTGACCTGCCACATTGAGATAAGGCCCGCCTCTTGACCCTGCCTCTTGACCCCCAAACCCGTTTGTGATACCCGTAAAGTCTGGGACAGTAAGGGGCTGTGGGCTCCGCGCCCAGGACATTGTCACAGGACAGTGAGGCTTCACCAACGCACGTCAGGGCGGAGCCATCGTGTGCTGTCAATCACGTGACTGGACCAATCTAATCAAAAAGGGCTGCGCTCTCAGCAACATAAACACCATGACTGGTTCAAGTCGGTTAGTCTGCGATAACGGGATTGGTTTCATGAGGCCTCACCTTACCAACGACTACAATATTGTACAATTTAGATAACGTAACTATCCTGCATCAAAGTTACAGGGAAAGAGAAAACAACGAATTGCTCATGCATACAGAGTCCATAAATGTTGTACAATGTCTCTGGCTTTGTTGCTTTTCTTTTTAATTGCAAAGCAATTTTGCCTCTGTCCAATCAGACCCAAAACCCGACTCAGGACAGTGACCTTAACCCCACGCCCTGTGTGTTAGTCCCCTCCCCCCCTGCTCTTTGTGTTCACATGAGGAGACCATCACACATCGCTGCTGCTGGCACCACACAGACAGACTGGTTTATCAGATTCTGCTGAGCATATGGACTAGCCCAGTGCTAGCAATGGCCAGAGTGAGGCTTCACGAACACCAGGAACCACTTGGGGGGGGGGAGGTGAGCCTCTGTGATCTGAACCAAACCACAGCATTTTGCCTTGGGAAAGCAGAGCCTCTTGACTGGTTCACACGGCGCCCGGCAGCTCCGTCCACTACGGGGTTCATGAAGACTCGGCCTTCCGATCATTGTCCGAACCTCAAGCAGATTTCTCAGGTGCCGACCCTCTGAGCGTGCTCATGTACGCGGGCAGGGGCTAGGGGACCACGGTAAACCAATCAGCTGTACAAAACAACGATGACAACACTGCTTCAGTCATGAGAAATAGAACGAGAAGAGATGAGGGCCGCCTGGCAACAGGCCCGTCCAATGAGTGTGGGGGGGGGGAGTGAAGGCAGGTTTATTGTTTTCGGTTGAGACAGCCATGCAAGTGCAGCGTTGCCGTGGCCACAGTACACAGGAAGTCCGAGAGGGGCCGGAGCGAGGCCGCGGCCCCCGAACATCGCCTCCAGGGCTCTATAAAACTAGAGCCGTCAGGCGGGATTCAACTATAAAACCCTTTCTTTGTTCTTTTTCTAAAAATCAGCCAAACAGAAAAAAATATAGACTGTATATAGATTCCTGCTTTTAAAAGAGAAGAATAAGCTGAAATGTTTTGCATATTTATGAGGGATGTAGGGGGGAAGGGGAGGGGGAATGGGGGGAGATTGCAAAACAAGGTTCCGAAGGAAGTTTTTAGTTTTAAATGACAAAATAGCTTATGTACATTAGTAGTTCACTGTGCAATTTTTTCTCTTTTTTTGTTTGTTTTTTGTTTTTTTACTTGGCTGGGCACGCTGCGGGGGAAGAGCTTCTCTCGAGATCCGATCGGACGATGTCCGTGAGACGGAGCCCCCGTCGGAAGGGCCCGTCCTACTCTTGGCCAAATCCTTCCGTTTCCTCGATGGCAAACAGCAGCTTCTCTTTGAGCTGTTCGAAGCTCTTGTACGGAGGCAGGTCCAGTCTGTTAAAGCTGTGGCAGGAGAAACCAGACTTTTGTTACACAGAAAAATCACACATCTCCAAATCACACATCTCCTTATCACACAGGAAGAAACTCACCAAGTGTGACTCCGGGGAAGCCATGTGTCTTTGCCCACCTTCTCTATACAGAACTTCTGAGGACCGTTACTTCCTACAGAGAGAGAGAGAGAGAGAGAGAGAGAGAGAGAGAGAGAGAGAGAGAGAGAGAGAGATGGAGCCAGGGGTACAGGAAGGGAGGGGGAGAAGTAGCACTTCTGCTGGAAGTGGAGCACACTGCTGGGTCTGTGTGTGTGTGTGTGTGTGTGTGTGTGTGTGTGTGTGTGTGTGTGTGTGTGTGTGTGTGTGGAACTCACCCATGAGCTCCGCGAACCCCCCCAGCGGCAGACGACATGTCCCAGTCACAAACTGCATCAGCCGCAGACGCACCTCGTTGTCCACTTCCTTCACAAACTGCACAGAGAGACATTGAGAGAGTTTGACACTCACAGAGAGGCTTTCAGTGTGACTCACAGAGAGAGAGGCTTTCAGTGTGATTCTCACAGAGAGAGGCTTTCAGTAGGACTCTCAAAGAGGCTTTTAGTGTGACTCACAGGGAGAGAGGCTTTCAGTGTGACACACAGAGAGAGAGGCTTTCAGAGAGAGGCTTTCAGTGTGACACACAGAGAGAGAGGCTTTCAGAGAGAGGCTTTCAGTGTGACACAGAGAGAGAGGCTTTCAGTGTGATTCTCACAGAGGCTTTCAGTGTGATTCTCACAGAGAGAGGCTTTCAGTGTGACTCTCAAAGAGGCTTTTAGTGTGACTCACAGGGAGAGAGGCTTTCAGTGTGACACACAGAGAGAGAGGCTTTCAGTGACTCACAGAAAATGGCTTTCAGTGTAACTCTCACAGAGAGAAAACCATTCATCATTCAGCGTCTGCTCTGTGGTGCATGAGCCAGCGTAAGGAGGTATAATGAGTCAGCCTGGTTCCAGCTCTACAGTGGGAAAGGGCTATAATGAGCCAGCCTTGATCCAGCTCTACGGTGGGAAGGGCTATAATGAGCCAGCCTGGTTCAGCTCTCCGCAGCTTTCTGGCATAAAATGGCCGCCGTGCATCGCCCAGGGGGGTGCTACACATTGGCGGCGGTTTGAGGGGAGGTCACTGTAAAGCATTTTGAGATCTTGAAAGGTGCTTTATAAGTACCATTGTACCATCCATTGTTATCATGATGGATAATAATAAACCATAAGCTATGATGATTATGTTATGTATTAAATAATTCATTAATTATTTCTTGACCTGCCACTAAGAGCAGGGCTTTTCCTGTCGGACACACTCACGGACAGCACCCACGCAAATGAAGCTGGCGGCCGTTAGTCGGGTGGAAGAGCGGGCAGAAGGACACACTCGCACAGCGTCGCTAAGTGGCAGTGTGGATGGCCGCGGACGGTGGTCAGTGACACTGAGCCCCAAGGAAGGGTGTGCCGTACCTGCCAGAACCAGATGATCTGCTTGCTGTTCCTGGTGTAGTGCCGGTAGACCGTGTTCCTCTGCCAGTCCTGCAGGTCCACCTCCTGCATCCCGCACAGCATCACCTGAATCACACATATGCATCCGGGTGAGTCACATCTTACACACGCACGCACGCACGCACGCACGCACGCACACACACACACACACAGGTGAGTTACCTAAGAGAAACATACACGCACACGCACACACACACGCACACAGGTGAGTCACATGTTAAGACACATACACACACCAGTGAGTTACACCTGATACACACACACACACACACTCACACACACACACACACACACACACACACACACACACACACACACACACACACAACTGACTCATACCGAATACACCCTACCACATATCACACAGCATCACCTATACCACACGCTGAGTTTCACACCGGAGATGCACCTGAACCACACACGCACATATTAACGTGTGACTTAAGATGCTTGATTGAGTACATTTGTTATAAACAGAGGGGAAATGCAACTCACCTCCAGCTCTTTCTCATCAAAGTACTGCAGCCACTGCAGTGGCACCACCTCGTTAAACCCGTCCAAGAACGCTTTGGTTTGTTCCTCCACACCCCGAGAGAAGCGCCACTCTGCCATCAGCCTGCGGCAAACAGCAGCCCAGTCAGCAATTACTGTGTAATAACCGTAGCACAATAGCCATGTTGGTACTCAAAATCCTCGAGTTATTACTGTGTAATAACCAGACAGTCCAACGGACCCCCATTGGTAATTACTGTGTAATAACCAGAGGACAAAGACAGTGGTTACTCTGGAATGAGATTAAAACCACTTAGAACATGCTTCAGGTCAGCTACGGTTAGCCTGATTGCGAATTCCCCCAATGTACCGGCCTCTGTCAGGATATTCCTTATTGATCCACGTTTCTCTTTCACAAAATGTAATCATCTACACGTTGTATAGCTTTTAAGGCTACTTGGTGGGATGTGAGGTTTCAAATGTTTCTGAAATCCAACGCTTAAGACAAAGGGCTGTTTTTATTTATACATTAATACATTCCAGCATGTATCTACATTGCATAAACAATCTCATAAGACAACCTCTGTACTCCAGAAATGAAAGGGTAACTTATTGTAAACTCAAGGTTACTGTAAATACAGTAGCTAATCATTATTATGTTTTTTATTTATTTAACCAGGAAGTCCCATTGAGATCTCTTTTACAAAGGAGACCTGGCCAACAGCAGCAATAAAACATACAGTATATCATACATAAAAACATAAAAGCGTGCATGATAATAAAGTGCTTTGATTGGAGGTAATACAACATGTTATCAATGGGGGCCCAGTCTACAGAAAACAATGACAATCTTCCTGCAAAGAGTTCTGTAGCAGGGATTTGGCAAGGTACTTTTCTTTAATAAACAATAAACAATAAAGCAATAAAACAGTAAAATGACGCATGCCCCCTCCCTTACCCGATGTATTCCTCTTTGTTCTCCTCCGTCACCAGGACGTTGGTGCCGTCTGGCTTCAGGTCATGTGACGTGATCTTACCCAGGATCTCCATGTCTACAGAAAAGTACATCTCCAGACCGCACTCCTCGATGTTGTTGTCCCTGTAGAGAAAGAAATTTGGCCATAAAACGAGTGCAATAAGATGACATCGGAGGCCAAAGTGCTGTTTTACAACCACGCCTTTTTATTTCCATTCTGAAGAGCCAGAAACAGAAAGAAAAGAAACATTCAATTAAAAGCATAAGATGATACATATTTTCTCGTATCTGAGAGTTTAGCATCCTATCCATGATGAAGAGATGGGCTGTTAGCCTTCTGTTAAGAGTTTTGACACGGTTTGTGAAAGGCAGAGTCATTGGACCTATAGTGTCCAAACAGGACTAATAAAAAGTAGAAGTAAATGTAGGGCCATGCCCGGATTCCTGATCTAGATGAGGGAGGTGCAGAACTTGGGGTCAATGGCCTCCAGGTGTTTTAAAACGCTAGTGAGAAAGAGAACGGGGTGAGAGAGTTCGGTGGGGGTGGGGGGGGGGGGGTTTAGTATACCTGATCCAGATGAGGGAGTTGTAGAACTCGGGGTCGATGGACTCCAGGTCTTTGATGGTGAGCTTCTTGTTCAGCATGCGCTTGTAGAAGGGCAGGGAGAAGCCCGTGTCGATGAACTTTCCGTGAAAGAGTGCCTGTGGGGGGAGAGGAGGGATGGAGGGAGGAAGGGAGAAAGAGAAGGAGTGAGAGAGAAGCAGAGTATATGCGGTGAAAACCCGCTCTTAAGCTGTTTTCCATGGCAACAAGGCATCCAGTGCATGGGTATGCATGAAGCTACCTGCCATGATGTGTGTGCGTGTGTGTGTGTGTGTGTTAATGTGTATGCCTGTTTGTGTTTGTGCTGCTTGTGTGTGTGTGTGTGTGTGTGTGTGTGTGTGTGTGTGTGTATGTGTGAGTGTATGTGTGCGCATATAACCACTTGCCATGGCGATGAAGCGGCCAATGAAGCAGAAGTAGGACAGGTGGTCGGGGTTGATGGTGGAGGCGGGGTTTATCTGCAGACAGTAGTTGTTCTTGCCGGCGTACTCGAACAGGCAGTACATGGGGTTGAGCACCTCGTGGGACAGCAGGAAGAACCACTCCCTGGGGAGGAAAGAACACCGCACATGGTCAGGAAGAGTGAGCGTACAGGACCGCACATGGTCATAACCTGAATACACCAACACCAATCCACTCTTACAATTAGACCAAAAAGTTTAATATAGGTTCACATGAACAGTCTTCAGCTGTCATTCATGAGCTTATGATGCAGTGACTGACCGTTACACCTGTAACATTTACAAGGAGTTTGTATGAAATCCAGAAACGGATGCGGCCCTTCTCTCCCACCCCCAGGTGTGATAGTGTTAGTGACAGTGTTGTGAAAGTGCAGGAATAGGGGTCACTGTGCCAACTGACCTCGCCAGGCCACCGTAGTCCAGCCCCTCCTCCCCCCTGAAAATAACGTACAGTCTCCTCCTCAGGTCATATGGCTTCAGGGCCATGATCTGGAGAAACACACAAGCACGCACGCAGACACACGCATACACAAACACGCACATACACACGCACATACACACGCACGCACGCACATGCAGACGCATGCACACACACAAACAAACACACGCACACACACAAACACACGCACGCACGTACACACACGCACACCCACACCACATAAACACCTTTCAGTGCAGTGCTCATCTACTATGATACTGTAAATCCAAGATGCAGTGTCTGACAGTTACACCTTTAACATTTACCAAATATAACAGATAAGCCAAAAAGACTGTGTGTATGTGTGAGAGAGCATGTGCATGTGAGCATGCTTGCATGTATGTGCGTACATGTGTGTGTATGTGTGGGTGTGTGCGCATGCATGTGTATGTGTGTGCGCGTGATTTACCTGCTGAAAAGAGTCCTCAAACAGCGTCTGCCGTGAGACAGTGATCTTCACATGGCTGGGCAGTGCATTTGACTGGACAGGGAGGAACGCGCAGGAGAAAAAGCATGTCACGGGTGTGTGTGCGCGCAGTACAACATCAGACTTCAAATGAACCCAACTAAACAGTGAATAAAATCAGTCGTGTTCACCTGGCACAGGTAGCGGAAGTGGGCCAGTTTCCACCTGAAGCTGCGCTCATACGCTATCTGTGGCCCTTTGGTTCTGGAGAAAAGAGGAAATGACATCATTTTTACACTACATTAAATTATATTACATCACGTTACATCACAGTCATTTAGCAAACACTCTTATCCATGGCGACTTAGGCAGCCTGCATTGATTTAAAATACATGTATGCAGCTGGATATTTACTGAAGCAATTCAGGTTAAGTGCCTTGCTCAAGGGTCCAACGGCAGTGCCTCATCGGCAAATCTAACCTACAGCCTTTTGAGTTACAAGCCCAGTGCTCTAACTGTTATACTACACTGCTCCCAAATTTTAAGAGGTCAGTGACCTTGGCACTGGTTCCTTCATAGCCATACATTTAATTTCATAAGACAGTTGATGGTCCTCCGTTAACGGAGCCGGTACAGAACCTCACGTCCGACCCATACTCACACGGAGGACTTGCCGGTGCGCGGGTCGCTGAAGGTGGTCGTCCGCGTGTTGTGATCCACGAAGTAGCGCACCCCCTCGCGCGTGTACCTGATCTCCCAGCCCTCAGGCAGGGGGTCCTCGTTCTGCAGCCTGCCAATTGGACGGGCGCAATCAGCCATTGACCAACGGGAGGAGGCGGCTCGGCATAGCGCAACTCCGTCAAGAGAGCGGCTATGACTTAGGGGGGCTTCTCACGCTTGTTAGAAAAAAACTTAAGATGACAGCAAACATCACCCCAACGTTTAGGGGGGTGGGCACCCTGTGAGTCAGGGGTGTTAAAGTCACAAAAGGCAGACTGCATGCAGGTTTTTGTTGCATTTCACCAATCTGCTCCCTTCTTCAACCAAGGAGGGGGAACTAACTGAAGTCACGTTTTGCAGTGCATTGGTTGCAACAAAAACCAGCATTGTTTTGTCGGGGGGGGGGGGGTCTCACCCTTGTGTACGGGGGTCCTCCCACTGGGTGGTCTTGGTGTTGTGGTTGACAAAGTAGACCCGGTCGTTGGAGTCCACGCGGCGCTCTGGAGAAACCAACGCACACCACGCACACACAACGGCTCATGTCTGAACAGCGAGGCCCAGGGCCTTGACCCGAAAATGCGAGAACGCGGCGAGCTATCCAAATTACATCCAACTCGTCACGCGCGCTAGCTAAACTAACACACGCTAAGCCTGTGCGCAGTCCACTGTCCGATCAACAAGAGGGAGGAGGAGGAAGGGAGGGAGGGAGGGGAGAGAGAGAGACACACATGGGTGGAGAGAGGGAGAGAGGAAGACAGAACAGAGGGAGGAAGAGTCACAATTAAAATACATTTATGCTTTCTTTCACTAATTACCCTTATGTAAATATCAAATAAATATGCTCAAATAAAGCAATTATTTTGATGTCCCACAAAAATCGAATATCATTTGAAAGTATTAAATATGAATTTGTAAAAAAATCGAATATATTTAGTGGTTCTTAAACAGTTAATGAGTTATAATTAATCGAAAATAATGTTCATAATAGTCCAATATATTACTTTATAATGTTAAGGTGTAAATATTTGTATCATAATATTCAAATAGTTTAAAGAAAATAGTTATTTTCTGGAATATGTATTCAAATAGGTATGAAAAAGAGTAACGGTCAGTGACTTACAAATGATATTTGATTATTGTTGAATAACAGTTACTTTCTGATATATGTATATATATTTTTTTTAATAATAGTTACTTTCCACAAAGAACACGTCGAGTGATAGGTATCCCGGGTCTGGATGTGACACACTGCCCTGTACAGGGGCCAGGCACAGATATAGGGGCAGTCATTTCCAAAGTTAAGCTTTAAGCCCTGTGAGATGCAGCCGCATTGGACGAGGGTGGAGATCATGTGACCTACGACATTCAACTCACCCCAACCAGGAGGCAGGGGACCCAGAGGGTCGTTTTCCGCCGACATCATTGAAGCCTGTCCGGAGAGGGAGGAGGGGAAAAAATATAACACATCCATATAAGCAGGAAGTATAATTACATCACATCCTGTTTCAGAAAGGTGGAGGAATTGACTAACAAATCAATAGCAGGAAGAGGAATTACATCACAGAATTACATTCAGAGAGGTATATATGCCATTTAGCAGACGCTTTTATCCAAAGCAACTTAGTAGTGAATGCATAAATTTTTCAGTATATGAGAGGTGTAGGAATGGACGGACAGAGCAACAGCAGCATAGGAGAGCAGAGTTTCAAAAACATTTGTATAAGCAGGAAGAGGAATTACATCACATCCTGTTCATTGCTGCAGTGTGATTAGCTGAGAGCCAGTAAGGTATGCATTACTGAGTAGAGTATCTCTGGTCTATTGAGCCTGTAGAGCAAGGCTATTCAATTCCAGGCCTTAAGGGCCACAGTGTCTGCAGGTATTTGCTTTAATCACGCTCTATGCCACCTGATTTCACTTATTAGCTGACCTCCTGGACCAAGGTGGTAAATTAACTAGTGGAATTAGGTGGTGAAGAGCATGGTTGAAGCAAATGCCTGCAGACACTGCGGCCCTCGAGGCCTGGAATTGAATAGCCCTGCCATAGAGAGACTGGTTGACAGATTAAATACTGCCATTTGATTGGCTGAGAGACAGTGAGGTGCGTTGTTACCGAGTAGAGGTATCTCTGGTTGAACTGGTGCATAGCTCCCTGCAGCTGGCTGCGCTGGGACTGCCACTGCTCGAAGTTGCGGACCGACTCCATGGTGGGGCGCTGCCAGGTGGTGGTCCTGGTGTTGTGATCAACATAGTAGATCCGCCCCCGGTCATCCACCCGCCTCTCCCAACTGTGTGGGGATACAGATATCCAGCAATCGGGGGGGGGGGTATTCACCAATCAGAGAGGAGCCAGCAGGGTACATTAACTTCCACCAATCAGAGGAGAGATAGGGGGACACATGGATATCCTCCAGTCAGGAGGGAGATAGCAGGGTGCATGGACTTTTACCAATCAGAGGGGAGCTATAGGGACACATGGATATCCTCCAATCGGAGAAGACAGCAGGGTACATGGTCCTCTACCAATCAGAGGATAGAAGGTGGGGTACATGGACCTCCACCAACCAGAGGAGCGAAGCCATGCTAACACACTGTCCCGTAATCCCAAAAATTCTGTAAACAGCAGCAGACACGGCATGATGATCTTCTTCAGCCCACGTTAGCATCGTTCCATTTCTGTCCTGGAGTAACTGTAATCCGATAGGCTCAGCAGACCACTTTAAATTTCCAACGACTCCAGAGAATTGGGAAATGGCTGAACTAACACAATTAGGTCCAGTCACTCTAGAGCAGTAATTATACACCCACCCCTCCCCCCCTCTCCATGCGGATTCCCCCGGTGTCCTGCTGTGCACTGCAGACTCACCCAGAGGGCAGCGGCTGGGGTCTCTCCCACGTGGTGGTTCTGGTGTTGTGATCCACATAGTAGGTCCTGCCATGCAGGTCTTTCCTCTGCTCCCAACTGCAGGGTTCAGACACACACAGTCTAAAAGTCACAATCAAACACACACAGTGTTAAATACACAATCAAACACACACAGTCTTAAAGTCACAATCAAACACACACAGTCTTAAAGTCACAATCAAACACACACACAGGGCCCCATTTTCATGCCGGCTAGTGCTGGCGAATTGCCAGTTTCGTCTGTCGCAAACTGAATATTTCCCGTCTCCGCCGAGTTTGGCAATTTCATGGTGCGCAATGAAGGCGTTTGCATGACTATGGGTTGGGCAACGCAATAGGGGATGTGACAGTGAAAACAGTCGGCGTTGTGCAAGTTTGGTGTCAAATAGAGTTTGCGTTAACGTCCAACTACACCACCTCTTAGCGCAAACGCTGGCGTTCTGTGCAATTTGGTGACTTTATTGATGCGCACATGAACATAAGGTTATCTGAAATCACATGAGAATGTTTTGTGAATATCGTTAATTTCCCCCCACGTTGAGGCAAATCGTCCAATCCATGGGTAACTTGCAAGCGTAATCAATTAAGCTAAAAACTATTTCACCACAGCTTGTGGTTATTCAATGCACGGACGTGAAAGACTGAAGCCAGCAGGCCATCCATCGCTACCGTTCTGCCAAATGCCTGTAATGTTCAGTAAGATACACCTGTTAAATAAATACATGTTTGCATGCACATCGTTTTTATTATGTGAAAGGGTTTTATTGCTTTCCATTTAACAATTACATTAAGTTAGAAGAAAATAAACATTGTTTTTTTTAGTTGGAAAGCCTACAAATAAGTAAAAAAAGAGATGGTAAAATAAAACACTTTCTTTTAACAATGTAGGTCTCAAAACATAAACTCAAATCATAAAAATGTATGTGCGCCTTGTTTTCCCCCTCTGATTCGCGTGCCAACTTTTCCGCAGCTCCTGGCTCTCCTCTTTTGAGGAGCGCTCCTGGCGCAACCGGGCAAAACTGTCATCCATGTGAGGAAATTGCCAATTTGCTATAGCGTTAGCACACTGGTATTTAAAGGGATAGAAAATAGGTGTTCTGATTGGCCATTATGAAACCAAACCCCCACCACACCCACATGTATTTTTAAAAAGTTCATTCAACCTCTTTTACAACTGCGACGGAGGTGCGCTATCGTCCTAAGTAATGAAATTACCGAAATTGCGTTAGACGATTTGCGTCTGCGTTACTGACACCGTCCTAATTCACCAAAATAGGGCCCATAGTCTTAAAGTCACAATCAAGCACACACAGTCTTAAGGTCACAATCAAACACACACAGTCTTGTGTGTCATGTGCTGGTATGTCTCTTATCCAGGCAATAGTAGGGGTTTCTGCTGGTATGTGTCAGTGCTGGTATGTGTCTTACCCAGGTGGTAGGGGGTCAGTGCTGGTATATGTCTTACCCAGGTGGTAGGGGGTCAGTGCTGGTATGTGTCTTACCCAGGTGGTAGGGGGGTCAGTGCTGGTATGTGTCTTTTACCCAGGTGGTAGGGGGTCAGTGCTGGTATGTGTCTTACCCAGGTGGTAGGGGGGTCAGTGCTGGTATGTGTCTTACCCAGGTGGTAGGGGGGTCAGTGCTGGTATGTGTCTTTTACCCAGGTGGTAGGGGGGTCAGTGCTGGTATGTGTCTTTTACCCAGGTGGTAGGGGGGTCAGTGCTGGTATATGTCTTACCCAGGTGGTAGGGGGGTCAGTGCTGGTATGTGTCTTACCCAGGTGTAGGGGGTCAGTAGTTGTATGTGTCAGTACTGTCTTACCCAGGTGGTAGGGGGTCAGCAGCGGTGGTGCTGCCCGTCTGTGTCCCGGGCTTGGCTCCCTCTGGCTCGTTGGCGCCGTTGTTTTGGCCCTCTGCGTTTGAGGCCACTGCAGGCGTGGGGGAGGAAGAGGAGGATGAAGAGGGGGCGGCGGCACTGCTGGGCGGGTCAGTGGGAGGGGCCTCTGGCACAGGGGCAGATGAAGATGCGGAGGCGGAGTCAGAGACTGGGGTGGCTTTGGCTGCCGAATTCGACGAGGCACCCTCGTTGCCTTCCTCTGAGCCGCCAGCAGGGGGCAGCACCTCTTCAGCAGAGGAGACAGGAGCAGGGGCAGTCTCTCCATTGACTGTGGGAGATCAGACAGGCGAGAATTAGAAAACTCCAGCATTGCATTGTGGGAAACAACGGTGGACAACTTACGGGGAATCACAATTTCAAAATAGAATACCCCACTGGCACGGTGGACCACTGGCTGTAGTCATTAAGCTCATAATGAATAATACAATGAGCCCAATGACTACAGCCATTGAGAAACTTTCATTTATTCCAGCTTTCCCACACTAGTGTCCAACATGCATTTCTTTCCATCCTGTAACCAGTAATGTATTCTGTAACCCATTTGTAACTGAGAAAAGCAAGCAATAAAGGAAAAAAATGGCTCCAAAACATAGTAGTGCAACATTGAAATTCATTATGAGGCGTGATCAAGGACAGTACTGTGGCAATGGACATTCTGTACTATCATAGAGAACTAGAAACTTGTGTTACCAGGCGGAACCTCCTGTAGTTAAGGACCAGGGAGGACGCAAGGAACGCAGGAGCTGAGTAACATATAACATTTGCCATTTAGCAGACGCGTTTTTCCAAAGCGACTTACAGTAGTGAATGCATACATATTTCAGTATATGTGGTCCCAATGGGAATCGAATCCACAACCGAAGCGTTGTCAGCACCATGTTCTACCTACTGAGCCGCACAGAACCACTCTGTACAGTATCTGGTGAGTCTACAGAAGGTTCTGGTAAGGTGGCTTCACCCTTTAACGCATATGCGCACCCCACTCACCGGCCCCGTTGGTGATCTGCGCGTCAGCCGGTTTGAGGGTGGGCGTGTCCGGGGGCGTGTCCATGTGATGGATGGGGGAGGAGCCGACGTCGCTGTTGCCATTGCCGTTGACGACAGGTGCGACGGCAGCTTGGCACAGTCCTGACGTGGAGGGGACCTGACTGTCCACCCCGTTAGAGCCGGAGACCGAGCCAGAACCACAACCATAACCAGAACCATCGGTCGACCTGGAGGAGATGGAGGAGAGAGCGTTGACATCCATTTTGTGGTGGCCATTTCTTTACAAACATGACCTAAACATGCAAACATTTTGTTTTCTAGGGTTTCTACAAATGAAACACTGATGAATATGTTGCATTGCATACATCGATGTGTTTGTTAACACTTTGTTGTACGTCGCTCTGGATAAGAGCGTATGCCAAATGCCTGTAATGTAATGTAATGTTTGCATGGGTCTGTGCGCCCAAGCTAAAAGCTAATAAGCCACATGCCATTTTAAATCCAGCCATACAGTTATAACTATGATCAGTTGCAGCCTAGCAAAGAGTAAGAGTAAGAGATGCATCTGTGAGCTCTGGTGTGTTCGGGAGGAGGAAACCAAAGACTGATCATAACACAGGTAGATGCACAGGTATCTTAAGATGGAGTAGCCTAAGAGGAACAAAGGTGCCTGGCAACCGACACACTCAGAAAGACGTGGCGGCAAAAGAGTCCTGCATCTTGTCAAGCAGAAATAAAGGGTCTTTGCCCTCCGTTCCCAGCTGAGCTTATGCTGTGTACAATCTGTGATTGGCCCAATCGCCAGAAGAAAGACACACAACACGCACGCAGAGAGATGTGGTGGTGTTAAGGGCTAGCAGCTGAAGAAACACACACCGCGGTCAGCGGTGGGGCTAACCGCACGTGCCGTGCGCATGGTCCCTCTGCTGGGGGGCTGATCAGGGGCCATATTATCACAGCTGCATGGGTCAGCAGGGCATGGGGGGTTGCTTAGTGACAGAGACAGCAGGGCATGGGACGCCACGGTTAGCGGTTGATGGGGAGAGAAAAGGAAGCGAGGAACCGACCGCACCACGACCACAGGTCCGGAGCTGTGTATTCCATGGCGGGACTTTTTTTAATTGACTTATCCTTTATTTATTTATTTAACTGGATGAAACACACTGAGATGAATTTGGTTGCCAATTATACCCTCTATTTATCTCAATTCACCCTACCCCAGGAGTCTGCCACCCGTCCTCCGGGTAATAAGACAATTTTCCCCGGGCCGGTAGATCCGCCTCCTCCGCGACGGAACCCGACCACGGACGCCCTTCCTTGTACTCTACAAACTTGTGCTGGCTCACCCTCCCCCCTCCCCCTGGGGCGGACAGCCAAATGCCACCCCCGATCTCCGATCCCCGATCTGGCCAGGGCAGAGATTGGTTTCAAACCGCATCCCTGATAGGCAGCGCACACTCGTATCGGACCAGCCAAGATACGGTGCATTAGATGGCTATGCCATCCGCCGCCCCCGAGGTGCACTTTTAACGGTTGCAGACAGGGACGGCTTTGGGGCTGGCTCAAGTGCACGTGTACGTGCATGTGCACATTCCCATATAACCTCTGACACACAGAACACACAGAAAGCCTGCTCTCTGCACTCCCCCTGTAGCCTGGGCGATGGGTGTCAAAGGGCAAGTCACATTAGACAGCGGAGGTCATAAGGCAGTCTCTAAGGCTGAAATAGTGACATCACTGACCTGATTTGAGCCCTGGAGCTTTCCCCATTGTGTTCGTGGATGGCATTTCCATTCTGCTGGACTTCTGTAGGGACATGGTTTTAAACATTATAATCATCACCACCACAATTTTCATTGTCATTATTATCGCTATAGCACATCAGACACACGCTCACGCGTACGGATGCTAATCCCAGTCCTGACACATGAAGGACGGCCAGAGGTGGAGAGGAGAGATGGAGGAGAGAATGGAAGACAGGAAAAAACCGTGACAGAGGAGAGGGGGGGAAAGCAAGAGAGAACTAGAGGCGAGGACAAGGAAGTGCAGAGGAGAGAAGTGGATGGGAAGAACAGAAGAAAAAAGAGGCAAGGCAGTGGGGGGGGGAAGAGAGGGAATGGCGGGAGGACAGAAGAGAAGAGGAGAAACAGGAGATGGGAAGGAAGCAAAGAGGCGAGGAGAAGAGGAGAAGAGTGCAGGAGAAGAGAGGAAGAGAGTGAGAGACACTCACTGGTGGTGGTCGTGACGGTGTTGTTGGTGTTGGAGGTGGTGGTGGTGGGGGCGGGGCCGGGGGAGGGGTCGGGGGCGGGAGCGGAGCCGGGGGCGGGCCAGTTTTGCAGGCCGTCCTGCTCCAGGTTTAGACCATCCAGGATGATCGTGAGCTCGCCCGTGGAGACCACCCCGTTCTTACTGTCCAGGGTCAGCTTCAACACCTCCTTCACATTCTCCACTGAGGGGTCACAGAGGGGTCAAGGGGCAGGACACGACAGTGCGATCAGCAGTGGCGCCTCACAATTATCACTACCGCTGTGGTTGTGTGTAATCGTAATATCACCGTTCATTACCCAGGAACACAGTTGGATATTATTTCTGAAGCAGTTCCCTCATCCTTAACCAGGGGTCCTATACATGCATGTGTGTGTATGTGTGTGTGTGTGTATATGTTTACCTGTGTAAAGGAATGAGAGTGGGTATATGTGTGGGCACATGTAAGCACGTATATTAACCTGTGGAAATGAACGTACGCGCTTGTGTGTGTTCGCGTGCATGACCGTGTGCCCGGGCGCATGCATATGTGTGTGTGCGTGCGTGTGTGTGTGTGTGTAAACCCCCGTCGGGGAGCGGAGGGCGCGGCGTGACGCACGTTTGCGCTCGTGCTGCTCCAGGACCTGCTGCATGTCCAGCGAGCTCTTCCCCAGCAGTGTGTCGGCCTTCAGCGCGTGGTGGCTCCACACCTTAAAGTCCAGCCTGGTGTGGGCCGACACGTTCCTGGGGAGAGGGGAGAGCACAAACACAGGGGGGTCACCCCGGGAACCAGGCCCGCCTTCTCACGCTGCCGAGAAACAAACACAAAAACAAACATGGGGGAGGGGGGGGGAGACATCCGTCGAAAGGTGCCGTCGTAAATAATTGCGTCGCCTCTTATCTCCTTAAAGTTGGGGAAGAATGCGTAGCGGGACTGCTGTTAAACTTTCTGCAGCGGGCCGTCTCCGGAGTTTGAGCTGTGCTCTGCGGTGAGGGGGTGGGACGGCAGGCTTGCGTGACGATGCAGTTCGGTTCCTTTAATAAGCCCTGAAACTCCGGTGCCACACTCCGGCCCTCTCACTGCAGCACAGTTAATATTCTGCACACGAGCGCCTCCCCCAAATCAGCGCACCGCTCGGCCGCTCCTCCCGCACCCATCTCTCCCACCTCCTCCGCGCGCCAAACAGCCAATCACGGGCCGTTACGGCCCCGCGACTCCATCTGGGGGGCATGGACAGTGGGACTGCAGACTTTCCCCGAGAAGGAAAGAGGAGGGATCGAGAGAGGGAGGGAAAGAGAGGGAGAGAGAGGCAAGGGGAGCAAGAGAGAGGGGGAGAGAGAGAGGGACAGAGGGAGAGAGATACGGTTTGCGAGAGTGTGTCAGACAGAAAGGGATAGAGGGACAGAGAGAGAGAGAGAGAGAGAGAGAGAGAGAGAGAGAGAGAGAGAGAGAGAGAGAGAGAGAGAGAGAGAGATGGTTTGCGAGAGTGTGTCAGACAGAAAGGGATAGAGGGACAGAGAGAGAGAGAGAGAGAGAGAGAGAGACAGAGAGAGAGAGAGAGTGTGTCAGACAGAAAGGGATAGAGGGACAGAGAGAGAGAGAGAGAGAGAGAGAAGAGAGAGAGAGAGAGAGAGAGACACATAGAAAGAGAGACTGTACTGCTTTGAAGCCTTTATCCGTCGAGTGAGAAAAGGCCCTATCACACACATACCTCCGTTGTTTATTTATTCATTAATTAGCCTAATGAAACAGTAGGGGAGCTGGGAGCTCCTCTCGTTCACAGCGGCGGAACGGGGAGAAACCTGCTCCTCCAACACTAAAGCGTGTCTGAGATTAAGGGCTATATCGCCGTGGTAACCAAAGACTCCACCAGTCTTGGTGGGCCATTAGACTTGTGGCTGGACAGTCACACGCGTGTGCTGTGCCCTCCTGAATCACCGCAGTGAATCTCTTCTCTGAGGAGTGAGGCGCAGTCCAGAGCACAGGGCCAGACACTGCTGTCGTAACCTTGAGGCAAGGTCAGAACAGCAGAGACAAGAGAAAAACAGAAACGCACATACACTCTCTCGCACTCACAAACTTGCTCGCGCGCACGCACATCCGTTAAAGCATGCCAAAATGAATGAATGCAATCGTCCAATTGTAACCGAAAACAGGGCGATGATTACTGTCCGTGCCTTCTCCTCCTCCTCCTCCTCCTCCCGCTGCAGTTAAAGATAAGCTGTTCTTTCGGCGCCATTACGCGGGTGTCAGCGCGGCAGGAACAGTGCACAGCATTTAACCCCCAAAGTGCTGAACTCTGGACCTCCCCAACAGGGCTGCTACTACGACACTACCCTTCACTAAAGCATTTTACCTCACACTGCCTCCTTATACAGTGGATAATTTACCTCACCCTGCATCCCTGTACAGTGGATAATTTACCTCACCCTGCCTCCCTGTACAGTGGAACTGACCCCGACTCACGCAGAGCAACACTGCAGTGGCCCCGGCATGAGGGCCTCTGGGTTACGGAGCGGATAGACGATGTCAGAGAGCAGGGGCGGGGTTCTCTACTTCAGTGAAACAGGTCGGCCGGGGAGAGAGCGGGAACAGTAGTGTATTGTTGCGCGGTCTCTTTCTCTTGCTCTGCACCATCAAGAGAGAGGAAGCGGCACCCCCGAGCTCGCCATACTCCCTCTCAGAAAACTAGTGGCTCTCTCTCAGATATCTAGTGTCTCTCTCTCTCAGATATCTAGTGTCTCTCTCTCAGATATCTAGTGTCTCTCTCTCTCAGATACCTAGTGTCTCTCTCTCAGATAACTAGTGTCTCTCTCTCAGATATCTAGTCTCAGATATCTAGTGTCTCTCTCTCAGATATCTAGTGTCTCTCTCTCAGATATCTAGTGTCTCTCTCTCAGATATCTAGTGTCTCAGATAACTAGTGTCTCTCTCTCAGATATCTAGTGTCTCTCTCTCAGATATCTAGTATCTCTCTCTCAGATATCTAGTATCTCTCTCTCTGATATCTAGTGTCTCTCTCTCAGATAACTAGTGTCTCTCTAAGATAACTAGTGTCTCTCTCTCAGATAACTAGTGTCTCTATCAGATAACTGCACTCTCTGCTTTACTAAAACCAATGCAGCTGGTCCAGTTTAAACTGACCTGAAGTTTTTTATTTGTTTATTGTTAGATCAATTTATTGTCCTAATTTAAGGATAAGACATATCCAGGTGTATAAATTGGATTGAATGTAAAAAGAAAAATGAAAATTGCTCGATAAGAGCATCTGCTAAATTCCTAACTGTCATTGTATTTGTAGCAATTCATTTTGGCGGTAGTGTAGTATAATTAGGGAACTGGGTTTGTAACTCAGAGGCTGCAGGATTGATTCCCAGGTGGGGCATTGCCATAGTACCCTTGAGCAAGGTACTTAACCTGAATTGCTTCAGCACATATCCAGCTGTACAGACTGTATGCAAAGAAATGTCCAAATGTGAAGGTAAATGTAAGATCATATTAAGCGCTGAAGCTTACGACAGGAAATATGCGGCCCGGAAATCAACAGGAAAGCGTTGGAAAAGCAGCGGCAATTACCTTAATTGACCTTAATTACACCCAATGTTTTATGGTGGCTGTAATGGAACTGTTACTGCATTAGAATTGTATCCCAGCAGGCCCCCGCGTGGTCTAGTGGTAAGACCGTTCGACGCTAGCCACGGCTACCGGGGTTTGATCCCACCGGTCGTGCCAGTCCGCCCCAGGGAGGGGGGAGGGATAAAAGCCGAAAGAAAGACTCATTGCATATATGAGTGGCTGTGCGTTGGTGACAGGCTTCGGCCTAGGCGGGCAGTGGCTCGAAGGAGGCAGTGCCGCACTCGCTACTGGCCGGACTATGGCAGCGAGTTCTCATATGAGGGATAATTGGCACGAAATAAGAGAGATAGGGAATCGGATACAAAAAAGTGGGGTAATAATGGAAAAAAATAAAATAATAATCGTATCCCAGCAAAGCGATACCCCAAAAACACAAATGCGTTTTGTGTATTTACAAAAATTGCTATGGAAGGTCCTCCAACAACCTAATGTACGCGCAACCTGGTGAAGGGTGCAGTGCCACTTCAGGCTTGAGTGGACGGGTACAGGGTCGTTTATACCTGTGGACTGTGACTGGACTTTGGCCCAGATGTCGTAATGGGCTTTTCTGTATTGCGCGGACATGGATGTTCCCTCGAAATAGATCTTCTTTATGAAGATCTATTTCATAAAGAAAGGAACACAACAAAAAAGGCTGGCTCGACAAAAATTGAATACTTACACCAGGTGCTGGCCCAATTCACGCTAGGACTGAGGTGTCTTATTTTGTTACAATTTCGGAGTTCCAGGTGGGGTGTGTGCACGTGCGTGCGTGTGTGGGGGGGTGGGTAAAGACCGCACTCATTTGTTTCAGGCTTTTTCGGTTGATGTCATAGTCATGTGTTGACTGCTTTACAAACAAACCGCTTTATGAAAAGCAAACACAGGTTCTCTTGTCATGCAAATAATGCACATTTGAATTTAAATTTGAGAAAGAGAGACAATAGGCATACACAGAGAGAGACAAGAAAACAGACACACACAGACACAACGGTTCTTACAGAGTGAGCCTCTCCTCCCATTTGGGGTTGGAGGAGCTGTGGGATTTGGCCGTTCTCCAGGCCTCCCCATCAGCCGCCAGCTCCACATAGACCGTCCCGAACCAGTTCTTCTTCCGCTTCAGTTTGGCACAGGACACTGCCGGAGAGATTAGAATCAAGGCTTCTGCTGGACACACACCCCCCGTCCCCCACACCACCACAGTTTGAGGCTGAGGCGCACATTCAGATGATGCGATTGGCTTAAAATCAGTTTGTTGGGTACCCCCGGAGTCCGTCTCTGAGCGCATCACTGAGGCGCCATGCTGGGGCAGGGCGGGGCTCTCCTCACCTGTGGCATGCAGCTGTGACCTCCCACTGTGGTTATTGCTGCAGTCTGTCCTCGACCAGGCCGTGGCCATGTCACACACCGCGCGGAGACCCTGAAACACACGGAGCTTATCCACAGCGACTTGCACAACATGCTTTTTTTACACACTGTCCACTTACACAGCAGGACGCTGTACTGAAGCTGTTCCGGTTCAAGCACCTGGGGAAAAGGCACAGGGCAGGGGAACAGCAGGGATTTGAACCCGCAATCCGAGTTGCAAGGCCAGATCTCATCTACGATACTGCACCGGTGCGCCCGGCAAACCTTCAGACTGCAAACACCAGCCTCCCGCCACGCTGTTTGTGCTGCTGTCTTTCAACTCGCACCGCTGCGGTCATATCTTTTGCTGGGGTACCGGCACAACCGTCATCTAACCATATCCCAACCATTCCAGAAATCCCTCTCCTGTCCCGATGGGCCACGGGGGAAGTCGTCTGTCAATTCTGCATCTCAAAGGCGTACCTGAAGTCATCATTAAGAAGCCACCTCACTCCCCGTTTCGGGGGTTGTACTTGGGTGTACTTGGAATTGAGTTTGCTTAAGTTTCCAGCTGTACTGAAAACTCTGCAACTACTCGATTTAAACTGCGTTTTAATTTTTAAAACGCAGACAGCGGAGTGTGAGAATGCAGTTTTATATTCAGTCTAACATGTGGTCCTCTGTGTTCCACTGCACTTGTTCATGTCCCTGTTCTATGCGTGTAAGTACTTCTGGGTAAGGTTGTCTGTTAAATAAATCAGCGATATTAACAGTTCAAAGGGATTCCTTAAACTCGCAGGACTGTAGATGGGAGCTGTCAGTTGCATTTCCAGACATGCCTACAAGGACGTGTACAGAACCGTAACGAAGTGGACTTTATGCACAACAGAGTGTGCTAGTGCAGCCACGCAGGGTAGCAGCCAGGGGAAACACAGACAAGTGGCCGTGAATGTAAATCATAACCCGGTCTCTGAAAGGGTCGGATGGCGGGAAAGGATCACTCACAATTGGTGCGGTCGCAAAGCTCTCTGGATACCTCAGCCGACTCCGTGTCCCATGGTTTCTGCTGAAACAGGAAGCAGGGAAACAAGACACAGGAAGTCAGGGGTGACAACGGTGTGAGCAGAGGTGTGGTTTTCACAGCAGCACCTGTAACCACAGGTTGGCAGAAACCGCCCGCCGACACGCGCACACAAACACGCGCACACACAGGCGCACACACAGACGCACGCGCACGCACACACACGTACGCATGCACGCACGCACAGGAAACCAACGGCCGTGTGGGCTGCTAAATGCCTAAAATGTGAAATGTGTGGTTCAAAGCTACAGTAGAGGAGAGGAGAGGAAGCAGCGGTGGTGGGAGGATGTGAGCATCCCTCGGCAGCTGACCCTGCTCCAGGGGTTAGGGGAGGAGCAGCGAGTCTGGAGGCGGAAGCACATTCCCAGACTCGTATGTGAGCTTAAACTCCCGTTACACACCTCATCCACAATCTGACACCGTGAGTAGGGGAGAAGACTCTGCAGTCTCCTTCTGCAGGCCCAACACACAGGAACACAGACACACAGACACAGGAGTATCAGTGTTCATCTGTGCATCTGTACACGTACAAAGATGAACACAGCCATACAGTCATACTGGTACTGAGACACAGCCACACAGGTACTAAGGAAGTGCTCTACCACCAACAACACATCCAAAACACTAAGATGGACAGACAGACATGTCTGCACGCACGCACGCATGCACGCACATACGCACGCACGCGCGCGCGCACACATGCACGCACGCACGCACGCACGCAGTAACAGTAACAGAAGACAGTGTGCTTTCTCCCTGTTGTAGCAGGAGCCTCAGAGCCGGGCGGTGGGCGGGGCACGGTCCCGGCACAGAAAGGCTCCATTGTGCATTTGATCAACGCCGTCCCCCCCCCCCCCCCCCTCCCCTCACCGGGCAAAGCCGCGCCGTTCTCCGCGACAACAGGATGCCAAATCTCTGACTCACCCACCCACCCCCTGCACACTGACACCAGCCTCTTAGAGGGGGGAGCTAATTGATTTTATCTCGTTAATGACTGCAGACAGGAGAGATCACACCCAGGGAGCCAACAATGCCGATGATGGGGAGGTGGGGGTATACTGGATGGTAATGGACCCATATCTTACCCTTCGCCCTCTGACCTTCCAACAGGCAGAAGAGTGTTCTGAGAGATTGTTCTGGGGAAAGTGGGTGAGAGGGTTGGGGGGGGTGAAGTCAGAGGGGCTAGATTTTATCGGCACTCATGATTCGGCTGCTTGTGAAACAGGGAGGACACAGCAAGGGGGGAGGGGGCGTGTAAATCTTCCAGATCTGTTCCGTGCCACTGATGAGGCAGCAGTGAGGAGGGGGGAGGGGGCTTTTTTGGCAGCGGCACCGATGACACAGCACAACGAAGCCCAGTCTGCCAGGGATCGGCTGCAAATTACCGTCTTTACAGCCCAACGTCCGCCCGTGTGCCCTAGCGAAGCTTTCGCCGATGCACAGGGGCTGCTTCGGGGAAAAAAAGGGGGGGGGTGAAAAGCAGACGGTGTCCAAACGGTTTCAACCGCACCGCTAGCCAGGAGAAAACAAATAAAAAACCTTGCAAGACTAGGACATACGCGCTGGACACACGAAGACACTCATCGCAAAACCAAACCGGCTCCCTCAGCAGTAAACCCCGTTAACAGGGAACTGGTAGAAAATAATTTTAAAATGTTTTTTTAATTTTTTTATGAGAGCAGAGATACTGCTTAAACAGTGCACCTCTCCTCTGCCTCACTCCCCTTCTCCCTCCCTCCCTCCTCCCCTCTAGGACACCGGGAGATGATTGGGGGCGTGGGTTGTCCTGTGCCAGCTCCTGAAACACCACACTGGCCCCCTTGCGCTAATCTGCCAGCGGCTCCAAATCACCAGGGCTAATTAATGAAAGCTGAAACCACAGGGGTGCATGGCTCGGTGCCCCCACCCCACCAAAAAAACCATCACGGAGCTCCAAATTCTCCCGGGGCTGACCCAAATCTCTAATATAAGGGGGTTGTGACTCAACCTCCACGGACAGGCCTGTTAGATCTGAACGATTAAACAGCTTGCGATGGCAAAGCCCACCAGCCCCATCCCCCCCAGGAGGAAAATTAAAGCACAGAGCCATGAATCACCCAGGAGCACCCCAAACCTGTAATACAAGGATATTGTCACAGGACTTCCATGCAGAGTCTGGTTAGATCTGATGGATTAAACAGCAGATGATTACAAAGCCAACCACCCCACCACCCTCACACACACAACTTGCACTTAAAAGCTGCATGTCTTATACAGATCCATGACATAGACATCACAATTTGGACATGCTTCCATGTCCCTGTGTGTTAAATGCACTGTGGCCTGTAGGGGGTGCTGTTAAATCCACAGGGTGCTCATTGTAGACGGCCGGAGATGAAAGGTTTGGGAACCACATGCCATAAACAGGGCCAGCCTTGCCGTTCAGACCCCGTCTCGAGCAAGGCCCAACCCCTGACTGGGCACCTCCTGCACGTGGGTGTCTTTGCCAGCCCCATCTGGCACTGAAGGGATTTAGACCCTTAGAATACACCCTCGGGAGCGGGGAGAATCTGCAGGAATGTGCACCCCTGTATATCACCTAAAGATCTGGAGATCTCTCTCTTCTCAATGTCCACCCGTGTGGATCACCTAAAACACTGGGATCAGGTGATCTCTTACAATGGTTGTGTCATTCACCCACCAGCACTTCCTCCTCGTTTCGATATGTCTGAGATATTTACCATCTCCTTGCCGCTAGGGCTAACCAGTCAAACTCAGTAACGAGACCGTATGAATTTCACTGCTTTTCAGTGGCGGTATCTGTAAAATGTCCCACCACCCCACCCAAAAACAAACAAAAAAATGACATTTTTTCCCGGCCGCACGTGTGTCCAAGATTGACTGAGGAATAGGCCCGTGTCAGTTTCCTGGTATCCTCCTTTCATCTACATTAGACTACGCACGTCAGATATTAGACGCGGGCGTGTAGACCATTCACGTTCATGTTCACGGTCACCCCACTGACCTGCTGAGTAGTACAGGCGTGTCCTATTACCATCTTCTTAAGGGAAAAAACTATCGCAGGGCCAGAAAAGAGCATGCACACTGAGGCAAATGCAGAGGCACGCAGAAACAGCAGGATTCGGAATTTTGAAACCGGGGAACTTCTTCGGTGTTCTACACCCCAGACAACAATAAGCGCATTCTTCTGTCGACCTGGAGGTGAATATTATTCGTATTTTTCATTAATTAATTAATTAAAATTGATTTGCATGTACCACACGAACGACATTGTTTGGGGATCACATCTGTTTGCTGCGACGAAGTGGTGAAGTTCCCTTTGACCTTGGGGTGAACTCATCAAAGGAATTAAATACATTTGACCAACCAGGTAGGTTTCCAAGTCCAATCAACCTCCAGCAGGTATTATGCTTCCTTTAGCATCATGCGTGATGTGTCATTTCTGTGAAAAGATGGGTCACTCCTCTTTTCTTTTTTGGTCGTTTTTTGGGGTGTTGTTCCATCTCTTGTTTCCTGGGTCACAAAAATTCTTTTTTTGGCTTCTCCCAGCCGGCATCTCTGGACTTTATGACATCACGGTCTCATTTGGCCGTGTCATCACTGTCGGGCTGTGACCCTACGACAGTGTGAAATTCAGCTGACCTGGCCGATTTTACACTCCACCACCTCATGCACAGCTGAAGAACAGCATCAGAACGGCAAGAGGGGCACAGGGAAGCAAAAACAGCACCCCCCAGTGTGCTTACAAAAACCGGCACAAAAAATGGGGCAAAAAAATGCCAAACACCTGCCGTTTTTCTGACTCAGTTTATTCCAACTGCTTGAAAATACACTGCTTTGCAGTCCGACCTGCAACCAACCTGGAAACCCTTCTCTTCTGTGTACACGTGAGTGTTGTGTGTTCAGTTCAAATTTCCAAAAGCTGACAAGCATGCCTGTGACATCAGCGAATGCAGAAAGTGAAACTACATTCTCAGAATGTGTGCTTTAGCTGTGGATCGTACAGGTTAAGGGATAGCAGTTATATGAATGGAATACATTTACAGTTCCTTTATGATCAATTTGTGAGCTTTGGTCACCTGGGTGGTTCGAACTGTGTATGTGTGTGTGCATGTGTCTGCAAGAGTGTTTCGTTCTCAGGTACATTCTGCCAGAATGCTTGGACAAGCACAAGCAGTCTTTCGAAAGAGAAAGCCATGCAATACGTTTCATAACGGCGATGATTCCCAGTCACACATACAGTAGCAATAGCCACTAATCGAAAGGCAAGCAGGGTTCCAGTTTCCCTCCTGCCAGGGCTGGCCAATCGAGATGGGGATCAGGCATCATGATACCATGGTGGTAAGAGGGGGATCATTTCTTGAGCAAAATGCTCTCCATTGACACTTCTGTTACAGAGACCAAGACGACAACTTCTATACCCCTTTCAGAAATGTCTGCTCTGCTGCCAACAGTATGAAGCAGCCTGTTTACCTTCTTCTGAGATCGGCCAGTTAATATGCCTGTAGCTTGCTAGATGGCCATATGTTTTAGCCATATGATAATTTATTGCTTCGCATCTGTCTAGACCCCATTTCCAGAGTTTAGACCATCTCCTCTTGCACACTACCAGTTCCACCTTGTTCTGATTTGGACTCGGAGTGGAACAGAAACTTGTCTGAGAGCACTTCTGGTCACCTGTTGGCCAGCAAAGCTGAAGAGCATTCTGGGATGGCATGACACAACAGGACATGGAGGGGCAGGCGGCATTTCCTGATTCACCGGGAGATGCAGCAGGCAGTGCACTTTTCAGCGAAAAGCCTTATATTGTTTAATCATAACATAAGCAAATAAACAAAAACAAACAAACACACAAATACGGAAAACGGTTCAGGTTCATAATTGTGAGTATGTTTAACTTTAAAATGCACGCAAAAAAAACACAAAGATGACAGACTGACCCGTTGCTAACGGCAACACAAAAAACCGCCCGGTCCCGTTCTGAGTTCCTTTATTTTGGCATCAGCCGCCGACGTCACACCGCGGGCTCGCCGCCTATCACGACTGTTTCCCCACGGAATGTTAGGGAAGATGAATAATCAGGTACAGCACAGCCAAAAGCGAGCATCCAGCAACCACTTCCTGTGACTAATTTCAGGCGGGCCGGCTGAACCGACACGTCTAACCCCAAGGCCGGGTAGAGTCACCGCTGTGGAGCAGCGATGCTATGATGTACGGAAGAACGCAACCAGTGAGGGTGCATGGTGGTTATTTTCTTAAGAGGAAGAAAATGTATTTTTTACCCCGTCAGATGGAGTCACCGAGAAACGTCTTAGGTCCAGGTTCATAACAAGCAACCTGAAATTACCTTGTTCAAGACTCGTGGGTGTGTCAACTTTCCATATTCTGTCAAAAGATCATATATTGTCTGCATTAAAGCTGCATGTTGACGTGTAGTAAATGTTTCCCCAATCACGGACCTCATCAAATCGGGCCATGTAGCAACAACAAATTGTGCTTGAGGCTTGTCAAACTAAACTTTATTTTGGGGATTGGGCTCAGTAGCGTGAGAGCAATCATTCATCGCATAGGACAACACGCGTCCGTTCAGCTAGTATTCTTCCCAGTGTTTGCACCAGCCAAAACAGCATCAACATAGAGCGGTAGCTATTTGGTTGGCCGTGTAATGCTAAGTGACTTCGACTTTCCTCCACGACTGAGAGACAATTTATCCGCGAACTGCACTGGGAGATTCGGGCGCCCCTCTTCTCTTCTAGCTACTAAAATCGTAGCACGTCACAGACAGTCAAACGGGAGCTGAACTTCTCCCCCCGGTCGCTGTGACTCCAGCGCGGTTCTGCAAGGTTTGCACATTACTTCGCTCCCTCCCCTGCAGCTACCAAAAGGACAAGCAGCCACTAGCTGTAACTGCAACATTATTGCAGTCCCTTTATGGCTTGTTTTGTTACAAATACCGCTGCGTTCGGCTCGCGGCGTTTAAGCCAGTACAAGGTAATGTTAGCCGATCGGATCGGCTGGAGGTGAGACAAACCGAGGTGTGTCCGGTTTCGGAATCCCTGTTTTTGTACCGATCGACCCGAAAAATAATTAGATTCTCTTTAAATCCCCCCAGCAATTTCCCCCGGATACAACAGTGTGTAAGGATTGAACAGTTCACGTTAGCAGAGATAACCAACCGGGTAGTATAACTGAGCAAGCGAACGCTCGCTAACTGACTGCAACGGACACTTTGTAGTGAAATGGGAACAGGCAATATGTGTAGCTACCAAGGAGACAAGCTAATACAAAGTTAACTTTTGGGCAAAACAAGGTTAGCTAGCCATTGCTATGCATAGCTAGTAAGTTGTTATTCTGGCTAGCCAGCGAAGGGCTTGTCAGTCAGTCAGTCCGTGGGCAAAACATGAATGCGTCTGTCATTTCTGGCTCCCAGGCAACAGTAATCGGCAATCTCCTAAATTGTTATTTTGCCCATAATCAGTAGCTTACTGCTCCACTGTAACACAGCATCGTTGAGATTAAATAGCCTACCTCTACACTCCTCGGACAGGCCCGTAGCAATAACTACTGTTGTCGGCCATCTTTATCCAGTCGCATAGTATAACACAAGCGAACACAAACAAATCTCAGAGCGCAACCTCTGGATCCAAAACGACCGTCACCGCTCCTCAACAGGCGGACAATAAACGAGCTGGCTGACGTTAAATTCCATTCTTACAAAGGTTTCAGGCGACTGACAGCGGAAACCTGACGTCGAGAATGCACCGCGATCGCGACTTACTGTGCCCGTCGCTCCCCGCCGGGTTGTGCAATGCCTCTTTGCGGTTATAGCGGCTCAGCTCTCGCTACTGGTGCCTCTTTTCGCCTCTCAAGCTGGGCGTGCAGCTCCGATTGCCATCTCTCACGCCACAGACTAGCTCACACCGCAGCGAAAACAGACGCGATGGCGTCATCACGCACTGCCTTAACACGTCACTACGCCCTCGTCGTAATGCGAAATCAGCCGGAGCCGATCGGCCGAACCTGCACGTGTTGGTAACCGAGTAACGTAGCCAGCATCTTTGATGGTGCTACAATCAGATGAATGACCCGTGGTTGCAAAGCTCCGAAAATGTGCCTCAAATTTAACAGCAGCCAAAAAAAGCCTTTGGTAGTGTAGCTTACAAACGTTCTGTTCAATCGTTCAACTTCAGCTCAAAGAAAGACACAAACAAGACGGTGGGAACGGATCAATGCGGACAACATAGAAACCAATCTTTATAATCTTTTTTCTTTTTATTCGTCTCCTTATTCCCCTCCCGTTAGTCCGCAAAGCTGCACCAGTATTCACCACCACCATGATTTACCACCAGAAATACGGTGGTGGTAAATCATTATATATTTCATGTAAGATAATGGTTGTGAACCAAAAAAATGGAACACTTTGATGAGGGACAACCAGCATAATGCAAAGAAAAGACTATAGTCACAGATGTGACTCATCCATTAATTGCTAGTTAAAAATGCTAGACAGGCCTGGTTGCTCTTTTATTATGGCTAGCACGGCTGCAAGAGGAGACCTAAATGACTTTGAAAGAGGGGTGAGTGTTAATACGGGAACATTGCCCACATTCACACCACATCATTGCCTCATTACACTGAGCTGTGGAAACAAACCGTGAAGCTGAGTCTTCTCTTCAAATGTGCTCTTCCCTTTCAAGCCCCGCCCAACCAAGTTGTACCTTGTACACAGTTATGTGACGCTAATGCACTGCCATTTATTATGGTCGGAGCCCTGTTATTATGAGATGCCCTGTTCAACGGCATGCTATGACCTGTAGTGACCTGACCTGAATTACCTGTATTTGAAATCCTCCACTTGTTGTCAGTAGGATTGTGTGTATTGGGACTTAGTACGAGGTTCTCCTGGTTATATGCCCCAATAGTATATGCTGTAATGTTGATATCATACTGGCGAGAGCTATAGTCTTCTCTCTGACCTTCTGTTTTAGTAAAAAATATATATTAATGGAAGAATACTCGTTTGCCAGACAACAGGATAAAGACCTGAAGTCATTCTATGAAAAAGGCTGTTAAATGGGACATTTTGATGCAACAGGCATGCCCGTCCTGTAGATGATCATTTAAACAACATTTATACTTATTACACATTTGAAATATGTGCATTTTATTTTGTTCAGATTTAAATTTAGTCTGCCAAGATGTTCATAATTTTTTCAGTGGTGCACATGGAAAAAAATGGTTTGAGAATGGCAGTCGCAGGGTAACCTAAATGAAAACAATGTGGGTGGGAATGGATGCTGAAGAGGAGTACAAGTATAAGTGTAATGGAGGGTTGGGGCCTCTGTCTCTGTCTGTCTCTCTCTTTCTCTCTCTGTGTCTCTTTCCATCTCAGTCTGTCTCTCTTTCTAAGTCTCTCTCTGTCTCTCTCTCTCTGTCTCTCTCTGTGTCCTTTTGCCATTGGTTATTCCATCCCTTCACCCCCTCCCACCTTTCTTTCCAATATGGAATCGGCAATTTTGCCTCTATAGAGTTACCTCTATGCCACCCACATCTGCACACCAGGAGCAATGCAGCTCCTCCAAGTCCTTCGTCTGTACAGCAGTGACTATTTAAAACCAGTCCGCACACAGTACTATAGGAGAAAGCTGGTCACGGACAGGGGGAGAGGAGTGCCTCTCACTAGCGACAACTGGTAGCCTGTGGGTGCCTAGCATGTCATTTGGAGGAGCTGACATTCAGGCCGACGATCTAAAACCCACCCTACTGCTGGGGAGACACGGCCGATTCCAGCCCTCCAGTCATCCTTGCTGGTATATAAAACATTCTCTGACTTTGACTGGTGTGTTGTCAGGAATAATGGTGCCAATGGTGTTCCTCAGCCCCTGGTGCAAAACAACATTCACGCTAAGCCCCTAGAACAGGGGTGCACAAGTTTAACCAAGAAGGAATCGGTGTGGGTGCAGGCTTTGATTCTAGCCCAGCACTAAAACACCCGATCCAACTAATCAATGAACCATCTTCAGTCAAGACCTTGATTAGTTGAACTGGATGTTTTAGTGCTGGGCTAGAACAAAAACCTGCACCCATACCAGCCCTTCTCAGAAAAGATTGGACACCCCCTGCCGTAGAAACCGGGAGATGTTAGAGCATGAGAGGTTTTAACAACAGTAATAAAAGCACAAAAGATATTGATCATCATTTTTATTCCCTTCAGTTTCGAGGATGGGTTAGCAAGGGAGAGGCATGTGTTGACCATAGCAGTTTATTGAAGCAGAACTCGCATTTGAAATGGGGCTCTAGTGCAGTCTGTTTAAAAGCTACGACATAAGAGCCCGCAAGCAACGATGATGTCCGTAGCTGTCCCAAGAGCGATGAAAGTCTGGAGTTAATCACTTGGACAGCGCATGGAATGGAATGAATGCCTGTCCCCCTGGAATATGGATCTCATCCGCTGGGGTTTTTTTTTTGTAAGAACGTTCTGGCGATGCGCCCAGGTGCTGCTCTCAATCAATCCGCTCACGCCCGGAAGGACTGTGCTCCGTCCGGGTGTGGATCTGGCATGCTCTGTGGTGAATTGTTTGAAAGCTTCGGCCGAGACTCCAAACAGTGTTTTTTTTAAATATACTGTACCTACAATAGAGAAACACACCTCTGTGCATTGCAGGTGTGAGGTGTGCGTTAAGCACTGGGCTTTTCCCATTTGCAGCACCCATCTCTGAACAGACACACCATGCTATGGAATATTTGCAGAGAGTTTATAATGCACCAATATCGATGGGCTTAATCGTTGCATTGGGGATTTGAGTGGTGCGCGCCCTGCTTGCGAGTAACGGTTCGGCAAATGTGTGTTGGAGCTTTTTCCACTACAAGGATCTCTCCAGGTTATAGGTTTGAGTTAAGTCTAACATCTGTATTGGTGGTGGCAGTGTAGTGTAATGGTTAGGGAACTGGGTGCTCCCCAGATGGATGTTCGGCGAAGAATGACAATTTTTTTCCAATTAGAAAAATTCAGAGAGGTGCCAGGCTGACCCAGAACACCATGCACAGTAATGAGAGTTATGAATGTTGTTCCAGCAGTTCTCTCTTTCATACATGTAGAGAAAGCAGTGGCTCAATGAGGTCAATGGAGAAAGGAAATGTGTGTGTTCGTGTTTACTGTATATATATGTGTGTGTGTTTGTGTGTCTTTTGTATGTTTGTGCGTGGCAATGTGTGTGTGTGTGTGTGTGTATGTATGTACATGTATTTGAACAGTGACACATTGTTTGTTGTTGTGGCTCTGTAGTCTGCACATTGGAATTGAAATGAAACAATGAGGTTAAAGTGCAGACTGTCACCTTTAATTTGAGGGTAATTACATCTATATTCAGTGAATCGTGTAGGAATTGCAAATTAACATAAACTTAAAGTTGTCATAGTATTTAATATTTGGTTGCAAATCCTTTGCAATTGATGACTGCCTGAACTCTGCGACCCGTAGACATCACCAGATGCTTGGCAGCCATACATGCCCAAGCCATAACACCACCTCAACCATGTTTGACAGATGAGGTGGTATGCTTTGGATCATGATCTATTCCTTTTTTTATCCATACTTTCCTCTTTCCATCACTCTGGTACAGGTTGATCTTTGTCTCATCTGTCCATAATACTTTGTTCCAGAACTCTACAGGTTTTTTAATGTGCTTTTTTGCAAACTGTAACCCCAAACTGTTATGTTCCTGAAACTTACCAGGGGTTTTCATCTTGTGTTGAACCCTCTGAGGTTATGCTGGTGTAGCCTTCTCTGGATGGTAGTCTTTGACACATCTACGCCTACAGTACATCCTGGAGAGTGTTCTTGATCTGTTCAACAGTTGAAAAGGGGGTTTTCTTCACCATTCCAAGTATTCTTCTGTCATCCACTACACTGGTCTTCCGTGACCTTTGCCATTGTAGAGCTCACTAGTGTGTTCTTGCTTCTTAACAATGTACCGAACAGTTGATTTTGACACACCTAATGTTTTGGCAATGTCTCTGATTAATTTATTCCGATTTTTCAGTCTCACGATGGCCTACTTTACTGGTATTGACACTTCTTTGGTCCTCATGTTGAGAGACAACAACAACAGACTCCAAATTCAAATGTCACCCCTGGAAATGTGACAACTCTAGACCTTTTGTTAGCTCTCTTGTGCATGAAGTAACAATGAAACGAAACACACCTGCCCAAGAAACAGCTGAGCAGCCAATCGTATAATTACTTTTGGTCCCTTAAAATGGGGTGTGTATAAAAAGTGCTGCAATTCCTACATGGTTCACCCGATATGAATGTAAACACCCTCAAATTAAAGGTGGCAGCCTGCACTTTAACCTCATAGTCATTGTTTCATTTAAAATCCAATGTGCTGGAATACTGAGCCACAACAACAGAAAATGTGTCACTGTGTGTATGTTTTAGCAAACACTCTTAGCAGACGCTCTTATCCAGAGCGACTTACACAGTTTACATTTCCTTACATATAATCAATTTATACAACTGAAGCAATTCAGGTTAAGTACCTTGCTCAAGGGTACAACAGCAGTGCCCCACCTGGGGATTGAACCTGCAACCTCTAAGCCCAGCTCCCTAACCATTACACTACACTGCCAGCCAATTGTATGTCTGCCAGCCAATGTATGTATGTTTGTGTGTGTGTGTGTACTTTATGTCTGAGTTATGGAGGTGGACTGTGTAATTTAATTATCTTTGGAAGAAGCATATCTTTCAAAAGTTTTGAAATGTCAAGCTTAGGCTCACCAAATAGGCCATTTAGGCTACAAGTGCCAACTATGAATTTTTGGCAGCCTGGGGTATGTGAGAGGACAGCAAATTGCAGCCTCTCCAAAAATAGAGCACAACAGCTATTACAGTACTGCTCTTTATCAGCTGTCATGGGCAGCCTCTCAATATGGAGAACGTGCTGCTCTTATATCCCTGAACAACTGCTCCTAAACTGACTGATTCATCCATTTAACATAACATATGCCATTTAGCAGATGCTTTTCTCCAAAGCAACTTACAATAGTGAATGCATACATTTTTCAGTATATGTGGTCCCAATGGGAATTGAACCCACAACCTAAGCATTGTCAGCCCCATGCTCTCCCTACTGAGCCACATAGAACCACCCATTTTTGTCATTTGTGTGAAAACTACAACATGTATGGGCATTGACCTTGTGTATTTACATGGTCTGAAACATTCCTGACATCAAAACATATTTGGAGCTCTTTGGTGCTTATGTTTAACTGCGGTCTCAAATAAAGAATTACGTTTGTGTGCACTGTATGTGTGAGTGTGTTTGTGTGTGCGCACAGCTGAAACCATTCTGCTGCATGCCATAAGGAGACTTATCACTTCTTGAGTTCGCTCGGTCCATTGTGACATCCTTAGCGCCACCATTGTATTCCGAACACTGATTTGGTCATAGTTACTGTGCACATGTGCATGATGCTGTGTAACACTGATTCTGTGGTACTGGGTCTGTCTGCTCATGGCAGGAAAGGCGTTTGTCCTCCCGTCTCCCCTCTTACCCATTCCCTCCTTCTTCTTCTTCTGCTTTTTCTTCATAGTAAGTTTGTGAACTTTTGGCTTGTGCTTCTCGGCACTGCAGCGCAGCTTGCCCGATGTCCTCCGGGGGCGCCCTTTGGACCCCGAATCTGTCCCTGCGCACACGTTCCCCTGCAATCATCAGAGGTCCGCCGTCACGCTGCCCGGCGCAATCTTTCGTGGCCGCCTTACGCTGGACCATTTGATTTGAATGACGGGCAGCGAATGTGCTGGTTGAGCCTGATGGAGCGCATGCCCTAACACTAATGTGGGGGAAATGCTGAGTTCCAGCTGGAGACCGTCATGCTGCGTGTGTCTGCGCAGCAGATGTGGCCATTTCAAAGTCAAGCGCCTCCTAAATTACGTTGCCCGTGTTCGTCCAATCATAAACAGTGATTGGGAAGGAGCTCCATGGATATGTATTCAGAAAACATTGCCAAGATTCTCTGAACAACATCTTTATAAAAAAATGTAAAAGTAAAAATGTAAAAGTAAATTTGTTTTAGGTCAAGCCTTCCCCTGCTCTCCTCCCCCTCTCTTTCTTTCTCTTCCTCCCTCTCTCTTTCTCTCCCTCCCTTTCTTTCTTTCTTTCTTTCTCACACTCCCTCTTTCATTCTCTCCTTCCCCCTCCCTTTATTTCTCATTTTTGTTGTCCCCCCCCGTGCCCACCCTAACATAGCTTATACAGTTAAATCAAATATGTCTCTTTGTTGTATTTTCCTGATTTTGATGACTGACATTTGATGACATGATTGTTCACAAGGCTGTTAAAGATGCGATCATTTCATTCTTTAGCTGACCGAGGGGGGAACGGAGTGGTCAATGTGTGGACGGCGGGGTCATGTGAAGTCAAACTTTATGGAACCTTATAGTCATCCTGACAGAAATATTGCAAGTTTGTATTGTTGTATCAGCTTTTTTTATTTGATTAGTTTGATAAGTTGTTTAATGTTGTGGTTGCTGTCATGGGCTTGGCTGTTCTCTGGGCTTGAGTTTGGTGCCATGTTATCACTTGCTCCAGTTCACACTCTCTGCAGTCCCTACTCTGACCCCAGTCACCATTTCCTGTATCTCTGCGAGGTTGTGTACAGTTTTGTCATTTCCTGAGCAATGCTGATCAGCTCATGTTGAGCAATTCTGTGGCAGAATGGAGGCAAGCAATCACAGGTTGTGACATTTCCTGTTATGAAATCCTAATCTGCAAATCTGTTCTCTTGTCACTTCACCACCTCATCTGCTGCACTTTCAGTCAAAAATAAATCATTTTTAATGCAAGCCAATCATGTTTTTCAGAGATGCACAGCTCAACATTTGCAAACAGGAGCAGAGGGTAGGGCTGTTTGAACTCTGGCTATCTCTCAGTGGAAGTTGTTTGCGCTCTTCCTGTCCATGTGTAGTTGTTGTGGGAACTCTGGCTATCTCCCACCGTCAAACACATGCTGCCTATGTATGTATCAATTAGTGCCTTGCAAACTGAAGTGTGTGTGTGTGTGTGTGTGTGTGTGTGTGTGTGTGTGTCTGTCTGTGTGTAAAAGTGTCTGTCACACGCCACGTGACAATCCCTGTACGGAACAGAGCAGTCTGGAAACAGGGGTGGAGTTTTCGGTCTACGGACCGGATTCTTTATTATTTATTTTTTCGACGTTCTCTGATCCCGACACGGGCAGAGAATCAGACCGGGAGTTTTCAAAACAAATAAACAAAATAAACAAATTAAATACAACAACTATTAAACCATAACCGGAAACTTTCCAGTTCCCGTTTTACTTTTACTTTACTTCACTTCGCTTTGCTTTCTTTCTTTCTTTCTTTCTTTCTTTCTTTCTTTCTTTCTTTCTTTCTTTCTTTCTTTCTTTCTTTCTTTCTTTCTTTCTTTCTCCTCGGTCTCCCACGCCTTTTCTTTCTTGTTCCAGCCACCTACTGAAGAGAGCAGAGCAGTTTTCAAGCACACCGATGTGATTAGCAACACCAGACCGGTGCGTGCGCTGGCTGCTCTGCCAGTAGGCGTGGCTGCTAATCACCTTGACAGCACATTTTGCACTAGCTGGGTCTATCCTGAGCAGGAAGCATGGCCTTGCCAAAAAATCCATCCCACGTGGACGTCGCAACAGCTACAAACCATGCTGGGACACGGAGTGCGAGAACCTCTACTGCGCCTTCCTCCGGGATCCTGCAGGAACCGAGTCAAACAGGGCTGCTACAGCCCTGCTGTCAAGACTCAGTCAGAGGAGACAAGAGCGCTGGGAGGAGGCTGTCAATACCATCGACTTCTCGCACTCCAGCCACAAGGCATGGAGTATCCTGAACAACCTCACTGGCAGGTCAAGACACTCCCCTCGTCACTGCCCCATTTCTATAAAATCTAAAAAAATTAAATATTCAATAAAATCGCATCACAATTTGTGAAAAATGGGGTATACAAGGGTAAAGACCGCGAGCCATCATGATCCGTGGCAAAAGAAGTGTCTCACCTCTGGAGGGCCCCAACACCTAGTAGCGACAACATCCCCGGCTAATTCACACCGGAGGAGTTCGCTACTGCCCTCCAGCACATAAAGCCAGGAAAAGCTCCATGCTGCACCTGCTCTGAAGTCCTGGTTAAGAGCTTTCCTCTTTTCCTGCTTGCACCAACTGAAGATCCCCAAAATCTGGAGAAGAGCCCTAGTTGTCGTGATCCCGAAGCCGAACAAGCCTGAAGGGAACCCTAAGAGCTACCGTCCCATCTCTTTGCTCTGCATCCCCTTCAAGATCCTTGAGCGTCTTATCTACGCTCGCGTCGAACCGATTGTTGACCCACTGCTCCCCCGGGAGCAGGCCGGGTTCCAACGCGGGAGATCGACCGTAGACCAAATCACTCTGTTGACTCAAGACATCGAGGACAGCTTTTCGGCCAAAAAGAAGGCTGGAGCCGTTTTCGGCGATCTGACGGCTGCCTATGACACTGTATGGCATTCCGGCCTCACCTGAAAGCTGCTCCGCCTGCTGCCGGACAGGCACATGGTCAGAATGATCATGGAGCTTGTCCGAAATCGCAGCTTCACCCTCACCACCGGTAGCGGACAGCGAAGTAGGTTACGACGCCTCAAGAACGGCGTCCCCCAGGGATCGGTCCTGGCCCCCCTCCTCTATAACATCTACACCTATGACCTGCCTGACACGGTCTCGCGGAAGTATGCCTATGCGGATGACCTCGCGCTGGTGTACTCTGCTGGAGTAGTGGCATACCTTCAGAAATGGAGATTGAAGCTCAGAGAGGCAAAGACGGTGTCGGCAGCCTTCCATCTCAACAACAAGGAGGCCAAACGTGAGCTCCGAGTATATATCGGTGGAATACCCCTGCCATGTTGCGCTGAGCCAACGTACCTCTGCGTGACACTGGACAGGTCGCTCACGTTTCACCGACACCTCGCGTCACTGCGCAAGAAACTAACATCTCGTGTGGCATTGATGAGGCGATTTAGTTGGGTCAGGCTGGGGCGCCAGGGCAAGAACATTGTGTACAGCAGCCCTGGCCCTTGTTTACTTGACTAGTGAGTACTGCGCGCCAGTATGGTGTCGCAGTGCCCACACCCGCCTCGTTGATACGCCTATCAACGACGCATTGCGCATTGTGAAACGCTCACTCTAACAGCTGAGCCTCCCCAGCGCCTCAAGTTGAGACACCCATTTGTGCCTGCCGCACGGGAACTCCTGCAGCAATGCAGCGACCTTAACATCAGTGTGGCACGGTGGGTGGATTACACCTGGAGCACGGAGTGGGAGAAGAACACCTCTAGACTCTGTGACTTCATCCCAGACGTCGGTTTTGCCCCGAC
This sequence comes from Aldrovandia affinis, assembly GCA_029706075.1. NCBI lineage: Eukaryota > Metazoa > Chordata > Actinopteri > Notacanthiformes > Halosauridae > Aldrovandia > Aldrovandia affinis. Next base: position 1,901,757 of record JAINUG010000187.1, read on the forward strand.
TGGCGTGGGTGAGGCTTTACCGCCTCTGGACCGGCGTCGAGTGTTTCTGCTCATCGATGCACAGATGGGGCTTGGCCTCCTGCGTGGCTTGCGAGTGTGGCGCAGAGGAGAAGCAAAAGAGCCCCAGACCATCACACTTCCTCCTCCATGTTTGACAGTTGGTGTCACACACTGAGGAACCATCCTTTTGCTTACTTGACGGCCTACAAAAACCTTTCAAAATTTCAAGATTTCAAATTTTGATTAATCGGTCCATAAGACCTTCCAGTCTTCAGTAGTCCACTGGCGGTGCTTCATGGCCCAGGCAAGCCTCTTTTTCTTATTTTGCCATCTTAGCAATGGCTTTCTTACTGCCACTTGAGCTGTCAAACCTGCAGCTCGAAGTCTTCTCTTCACAGTTGAAACTGAGACTTCCTTACTTTGACCAGTGTTAAGCTGTGCTTGAAGCTGTTGTCCTGTGAGCCACCTAACACGCAAGCTGTTGACTCTCAGAAACTTGTCTTCTGATTTTGTTGTGGCTTTGGGTCTGCCAGACCTCTTCCTGTCAGAGTTTCCTCCAGTTTCCAAGTACCTTTTGATGGTGTAGGAAACTACTCACTGCCCCCAATTTTTTTATTTTGGTAACCTAACCTTTTTTTATTTTTTATTATTTTTTATTTTTTTAAACCTCTGGCCGTTTACCGCTTACCTTTGTACCATTTCAGGTTATTCACTGGACTTGAACTGCTTCAATTTCAGTAAAAATTGGAAAATGGGGGTGTTCTAAAACTTTTGACCAGTAGTGTAAATGTATTTGGGTGTTTGTGCACACTTGTGTGTGTGTGTGTACTTGTGTGCACATGATTGTCTGTGTGTGTCTGTCTATGTGTAAATGTATTTGTGTGTGGGCACGTGTGTGTGTGTGTGTGTCTGTGTGTGTGTGTAGCCCACATCTGAAAATGTGGGCTACCTTTAAAGGTTCTCCATACATTCGATTTTTAAACACCACTAGTTGCCACAGGGTGGCGCAGTTGGCTAAGAGTCTGTCTTCATTTCTTCAGAAGTGTGAGCTCCTAGTCGCGACTGACCTGAAAACCACTGGTTACAGGAGCAGTATTGTGATCCCTAACTTTTGTCTTCTGTAGTCTGTATTTCTGCATTTACTCGATGAGCTCGTAATGGCTTAAACAGTTTTGAAAAACGCTGTTGGTTACTGCTCTTTGATTTTATATTATGTGCATATCCGTTTTTTCCTCACATTTTAATGCACTTGCGTCCACTAATGAAATCTCTGTGGGTCTACCAGGGACGTGATCCAATCTCTTTGCTCTCAAATGAAAGAGGAAAAGAAGAGTGTTTGATTATGTTTTCACTGTTTCACCATAACTATTGCAAAGCTGAAGGTTAAGGTCGCCTCCCTTTATTATCTACAGACTGAAAATAAGAGTTCCAGTCATTTATATGGTATATAGCTATGGCCATATTTTTGCATGTAGCCCCCTCCCAAAGGCAGGTTTTCATAATCAGACAATTTCAGTTTGTGGTCATATGGACCACTGGTCAGCAGGGGAGAGGGCTGAAGATGGCTTACCTTTAAGTCAGAACCCTGTGTTTAATAGCTTTTCTTATTAAGCTTGTCAATTTCAGTTGGATGGCGGCACGGTGGTGCAGTGGATAGCGCTGTCGCCTCACAGCAAGAAGGTCTCGGGTTCGAATACAGGCCGGGGGCCTTTCTGTGCGGAGTTTGCATGTTCTCCCCGTGTCCGCGTGGGTTTCCTCCGGGTACTCCGGTTTCTTCCCACAGTCCAAAGACATGCACGTTAGGCTAATTGGAGAGTCTAAATTGCCCATAGGTATGAGTGTGTGTGTGAGTGAATGGTGTGTGTGCCCTGCGATGGATTGGCGACCTGTCCAGGGTGTATTCCTGCCTCTCGCCCGGAACGCATGCTGGGATAGGCTCCAGCCCCCCCCCGCGACCCTGACCAGGAATAAGCGGCTTAGATAATGGATGGATGGATGGATGGAATTTCAGTTGGGATTACCCCTCAGACACAGTTTTTTTCCCCTTTAATAATTTATGTCATCCCAGTGCCATTATTCACTTCGAATTAAGATTAGTTTAACTCTCAAACACTTGTTCTCTACGTCCCCTACAGTTTCGCTCACCTGCCAGCCACCACAGTGTTGCTGTGGCAGTCACTGTCAAATCACCTTCTGCCAAGCAGTATTGTTTTTAAAACGCTAGCCCACAAAAAAAATAAGCTCTAAACCTCTAAACCGCTCGATGGGAATTTATTTTTGAAATTATCTTGTTTTACCAATTTAGTATCTTGATTGAACAGTATACCATTTTATTTTAACGAGTTGGTGTCTCATTTGAGAGACTTAGCATCTAATTTGAACGACTTGTAGCATCTTATTTATATGGCTTATTAGTGTAAACAGACCGTAGTTATGAGTGTCCCTATGCTGTCTGTGATAATGCTATATGTCATGAGTGACCAGCAGTGGGCGCTGTTACTCCCAGCTCCAGATTACTCGCTGAAATTGCTGCTCTGTCTTCTCGAAGGACCTCGGAAGAAGTCAAGCCGTGAATGGTTTTAGTTCTCCGCCTTGTAAACGCCCCCTAATTAATATCATTAGCATATAAAGGTATAAAAAAAATATAAAGCTCGAATCAAAACTCAAATCCTCTACTTGATAATGGCGAGCTGCAAGAAAAATAATTTTAGCGAGGCTGAAATCGAGGTCCTGTTGGCGGAGGTGCAGATGCGTGCAGGGACGCTGTTTGAACTCGTTCCCTTCTTATTGCGCGGTTGGCGATATCTTCGATAAGTGCCAATGCTGCCATTCTTCCTCTTGCAAACCACTGCATTATTGGACATTTTATAGCCTATAGATTGACCGAAATGTTTTACACGCGTGGAACCATAATATGTGTTAAATACATTTCAAGGATGTGTCAATTATGCTAATAGGGGTAGTTTTGGAAAACCAATGTGTGTTTTTGTTTTGTTTTCCACAAGTAGTCTAGCTTATGTTGTTTTAATGTATTAATAACTTTATTGTGCAAACCATTACGTATAGCCTAAGCAATGTGTTCAATCTGGTAATACTACTTCTACTAATAATAATAATAATAATAATAATGAGGAAACAATTAGGCAGCAGACGACATGTTGGCGCTGTTAGATTTCCGAATACATTTTACATTACATTTACATTTTAAGCATTTAGCAGATGCTCTTATCCAGAGCGACTTACAATATGTACATTAATACATGGTAGGAACAATCATAGTACGCGCAAGAGATCAGTGCAGTAATACACCAATAGACCATTGCAGGCAGCTGCATACCATACCTGTAACACTGGGAAGGAAAAGGTTAGTCAATTATTTCTTTGAATGGAGTAAGCAGGGGTATATAGTGTTGAGCAAGTAGGCAGTGGCGATGACAATTAGCTAGATGTACAGAATTCAGTGGTAGTGGAGTCTGAAAAGATGGGTTTTGAGTCTCTTGCGGAAGATCGCAAGTGATTCGGCGGTCCTGCCCGATTGCGGAAGGTAGTTCCACCAGCGAGGACAGAGAAGAGACGAGACCGCGAATACTTGCAAATAGAAATTAGTTGAATCAGGTGTGCTGGTGGTGGAACTGAACAAATACATGGACTGGCTGGGGTTCCCCGAGGAGAGGATTAAGAACCACTGATCTATAGGCTATAAAATGTCCAATAATGTAGTGGTTTGCAAGAGGAAGAATGGCAGCACTGTCATTTCTCGAAGATATCGTCAAAAGCGCAATAAAACGGGAACGAGTTATTAGAGATTTTGACCTCAGTTTTAAATCAGACCACTTTTTCTTTACGTCCTTCAGGGACCTTTGCTGCCCCCGCACCTCGTTCACAGCCGGGGCTACAGACTGCCAGGCCACGTACTTGGTTGTACTGGTAAAGCCACTGGAAAGGCTCCCAAACAGCGTCCCTGCACGCATCTGCACCTCCACCAACAGGATCTCGATTTCGGGTCGATTTTTCTTGCAGCTCGCCATTATCAAGTAGAGGATTTGTGTTTTGATTCGAGCTCCTTTATATGCTAATGATATTAATTAGGGGGCGATCTAAAACCATTCAGCTAAGCACAATTTCAAGATCATTTTTAATTTAGAGATTTCACATCTGGGGGAGTGGCGTACGCACGTTTTTTTGTGCGTACGTTCAGTTTCTCTGAATCACACTTACGCACATTTCAGAAATGATCTTAGATCAAATGTAGGATGGTTTCTACACAACGTTTTATAAATGAGGCTCCAGCTCCTGATTTTTTTCTGGACGTGGCGGAGGGCCTCCTCCCAGCTCCGGTTCCCTCCCCCGTCGTTCTGGAAGGTGCCCCCCAGAAGCGTTATGCCTTCTGTGCGTACAGGGAAAGAACAGGTCAATCCATGACAGCGACAGGTACAGTTCGCTCTTGCCCCGGTTGACCAGGGCGCCTGTGGCCGCACAGAAATCGTCCACCACCTTTGTAGCGGTGGTGATGGAACGACTATCTGTGCCAACAATGGTGATGTCGTCCATGTACGCCATCACCCCGAGCCGTTCCCCACTGCCACCCGGCAGTAAGTATCCCCTGACGTTTTCGTTTCGCCGGATGGCCTGTAGAAACGGCTCAAGGTAGATGACATACAGGAGGGGCGCTAGGGGGCACCCCTGCCTGACGCCGGACCTGATGTCAAATGGGGCAGAGAGGTGCTTGTTGACAACCACTCTGGCTGAGATGTCCCCCAAACACATCCTGGTCCAGTGCTGGAGGGGATTTGGAAAGTTAAACCTCTCCAGCACCCTCTCCAGGCACACATGGCTAACCCTGTCAAAGGCCTTCTCTTGATTGAGACTGAGAAGGCCTAAAGGGGACCTTTAGGGGGGATCTCTCACGAGGAGCAGATTGTCATTTATGGACCTCCCAGGAACACTGCACTCCAGGAACACTCCAGGCCCCCGATCTTTAGGGAAATATGTATGTGTCGTTTTTCCGTTCCAAGTGAAAATTAGATTAGCCAAGGCAATTTGAAAATGATTGCCTGATTGCTCCATGGAAGAGATGTTTTAACCAGCGCCGTGTCTCAGAAAGGCATTCCATCATTCCGGTCAGCTTGTACTGTTCACCCTTTTTTCTGTTGATGTTTTTCTGAGGAAGAAACAAAGTAAAAATAAAGAAATAAATCAAAATGTGCAATGTCTTGGAAATGGAATGTGGGATACCTTGAAATTGCACTTGGAATCTCTCCCCCAGAACACGGGAAATTGAGCGTTATTGTGCAGCTTCGCAGGGAAGTGGTTGTGTTGTCATTAGGCAACTGGAAAATATTTGGAAAGAGAGGAGATTTATATATATATATATATATATAAAAGTATATTTCTTCTAAAGTAATCTGTTAACACATTTCCTTCTTTGGAAAGCTATCAACCTTTCTACTCCATTGTGGGTCCCGCTCATCATGCAAGAATGACTCTAGCTGCGCGGAAAGTGCGCTCCTCAGGCACAGTGACAGTGCAGCACAGTGAAAAGAAGTGGCGGCCAGCAGCTCACACTATGGAGGAGAGTGTACCCTTGTTTGGGGGTTAAAAAAAGAGGGGGCCCCCTGGATGGGGACCTGTAAAGGAACTTGATCTAAGTGCAGGTTGCCCACTGCAGCATGGGTTCGATACCTGGCTGCTCCAGATGGATTGCTCTGGAAATCCCGTTTGTGGGCAGCGAGAGGAGAGGGGAGGGGAGGGGAGGGGAGCCGGCATGAGCTCCCCATGTGTAAAAGTGACAACATGTGTGTTGAAGTTACAGTCGACGGCTTGATGAGCGTCTTTGTCACTGCCAGTCCCAGAGTTGCAGTGGCGAGCTAGTAGTAGGAGGAGGGGATAGTTGAATTAGAAGAGAGTACAGCTAACCACCAAATTGGGAGAAAAATTTGAAATAAATGTAATTTAAGTTAAATTGAAAAAAATGAAGGTTGGCCTAAACTGTTTCCAAGGTTACTAGACAGGCCTACACAGTTACCAAGGTTACTCTGGATCCGTCTCTCTCAGATATGTAGCTCAGTCTGTCATCACGGAGCAGTTAACCTTAAAATAGCTATCCACACATAAAACATCTTTGTTTTCTCATCCTATGGTATGATCGAACGGGGTTAATTCAGGGGGGACATTTTGCATTTACATATTAGGCATTTAGCAGACACTTTTACAGTTTACATTTCTTTACGTACAATCCATTTATACAACTGGATATTTTACTGAAGATATTCGGGTTAAGTACTGCAACAGCAGTGGAGATCGAACCAACAAACTCTGATAAACAAGTCCAGTTCCCTAACCATTACACTACACTGCCGCCCACATTTTGTTAACATTAACAATGAACTTTTGTGTAAAGTTCCGCTGCAGGGAGCATCACAGACTTCGGGCAGATGGATTGGCATCGGGGAATCGGCCGGGGGATGTTCATGAGCATCTGTGTGTCATTCCTCTTACTGCAAGGGAAACGTGAAATCCCCGGGCAATGCGATGGAGAAGAGAAGGAGAAGAAAAGAGGAGAAAGGAGAGAAAAGGAAAAGGGAAAAAAACTGAGGGAGGCAGCAATCCCAACGTTCCTGTCATCGCAAAGCCATTCTCTCCTCCACAGGGCAGGAATAAACTCAAACCACATGGCGACTCGTCGGCAGGGCGTCTGTGCAGGAGGAGAAAGGGCCAGTCTCTACACTCTTCAGTTTGACAGTCGCTAAATGGAGAGCTGCTAAGAGTTTATATAAGTAGGATTTATAGCGGACGTTCTCGCGGTCTGAGAGAGAGGGCGGAATAAAAACACGGAGGGGTTTCATGAGTTATGTCTCCAGAAAAGCCAGCGATGTTGACGCTATTTCTTTGGCGGTAATGAAGGCATATTTATGAGGTATGAGATAACTGGACAGCGAGAGAGTACGAAACGTGACTCCCCGTGCCTCACGCTTGTCTCTGGCCCCGCCTCTCTCCGTGCATCCGGCTCTTTCTCCCATCGTTGTAGCGCCGGCACGCCCGCCCTGGCATGAAGCAAGCTGGCAAGCTGTGCAGAACGTTCCGTAGGCTCTCTCTCGGGACGTCCCGTGCCCGTTCGCTGATTGTGTGAAAGTTGAGGCTCTAGCAGAACGTTACCTGAGGGATCCTGTGCTGTGCCGGGCCAGTCCTGCATTTCTGCGAGAGCAAGGCCATCGCTGTGGTGCGTGCGTACATCCATCTTTTTACATGTCTACTTTTACTCATGTCTTTTACTCATGTCTACTTGTTTATGTATTGTATTAGGTTTTAGGCATTATTTCGCCGATATTTTCCGCACTAATTGTTCTATTGCTGCCTTTGAATTGTGGCTACAGATTTACCTACAGGGTCCTAGTTTAACTATGTGGTTGCTCCTAGCACCTGGAATTGTACTTCCCTCTAGGGTGGCTTTCAGCAAAACTGTTCTTGACTACGGTTAACACTTTGTTGTACATCGCTCTGGATAAGAGCGTCTGCCAAATGCCTGTAATGTAATGTAATGTACAGTTTTTCTGAATTGCTAAAACACTAAACCTCATTCTCTGAACCAAATGCTCAGTGGCCTGAACCCAATTATTGAAGCGATCACTCTTTTGGCAAAACCATAGACAATTTTCACCTAGTTAGACACAATTTGCAGATCTCATTGACTCTTTTTGCAAAACTCTAAACACAATCTCACTCACTAAAACACATTTTGCACTGTGATGCACTTGTGATGCATACTGGTAACCACAAGTAGCAAAAGTTAAACACAATTAAAGCACAGATATCATAGCTTAAACACGACTCAAAATTGATCACACTTGTTGTTAATGATGTGATGAAACCAATATAAGCCAGTTCAAAGTGCACAGGTTGTTGAAGGTTGAAGGTTCATATCAACAATGGACAGAAACGATTGGAGTGGCACAGGAGGAGTGCGTGTAAGAGGTGGGGTACGAAGAGGAAGAGGAGGGGGGCGAGGAAGAGCAAAACAAAGAATAGTAATTTCTGATTAAATCCAAAATAGACCATATTCTTGTCCATGGAATGACAATGAGGGAAGCAGGACAAAGAGTACAACCCAACATCAGCATATTCACTGTGTCCACCATAATCCAGAGATTCAGAGAAGAGAACAGGTAATTGTGTTTTTTGTCATTGCCAAGTTTACAGTACTACTGTATATACACATGTTTCAGTACATCATTTGCCAATATACAGTAAAGGAGACTGGGGGGAAAGTCCGTCACTGTTTGTACTGTACTGCATGTATATTTTTGTAACTGCACATTCACTTTTTGTAGAATTGCAAGACTGCCACGTGAGGGTGGAAGGACAACTATGTTCTCTCAACAGCAAGAGGCCCTCATAGTTGACATGGTCCTTCAAAACAACACTATTAGACTGCGTGAAATACAGCAGAGAGTTATTGAAGACAATGTGAATTTTGAAGGAATCAGCAGTGTCAGGCTTTCCACCATTGACCGTGTCCTCCAACACAACAGGGTGCGCATGAAGCAGGTGTACAGAGTACCCTTTGAGCGCAACTCAGAAAGGGTCAAAGAGCAACGATTTCAGTATGTGCAAGTAGGTGTACATTCAGACACATTCAGTGTTGATTGTTTACAGTTTACATACTACTGTCAAGCTGCATGACATTGTAATGTATGTAAATCAGGAGTGCATATACTGTACTCTACATCATAGGTCTGTCTTACGTAATGTAGCACTTACAAAACTATATCTATTTCTACGTATAGAGAGTGTTTGATTTGGATTCCATGGATAGACCCCATGAATACATTTTTGTGGATGAAGCTGGGTTCAATCTGACCAAGAGGAGAAGGAGAGGCCGGAACATAATTGGCTAACGGGCCATTGTTGAAGTCCCTGGCCAGCGTGGTGGTAATGTCACATTATGTGCTGCCATAAGTAATCGTGGGGTTTTCCACCATCATGCCACCTTGGGGCCATATAACACTCAGCGTCTTCTAACATTTCTGGGTGGTCTTCAAGATGTCTTGTTTGGGCGTGAGCAGCAGGATCATGAGCAGGCAGAGCATCCTGTCTATGTCATAGTTTGGGACAATGTCAGTTTTCATCACGCTGTCCAGATATGAGAGTGGTTCAACATCAACCAGCAATTCATAAATGTTTGCCTTCCACCGTACACCCCTTTCCTCAACCCAATAGAAGAGTTTTTCTCTTCATGGCGGTGGAAGGTATATGACCGAAAATCACAGAAAATCTCCCTTGAAGGAATTGGCCTGTGGTGACATAGGTGTGGAGTCTTGCCAAGGCTGGGTCCGGCACACCAGAGGGTTCTACCCCCATTGCCTGGCTAGGGAGAATGTGGCATGTGCAACATGACCATTGTTTTTATCAGCAGGTTCTCGTTAAGACATGGAACGGGGCGGAGTGGTTTACACCAATGACAAGTTCCATAGTGGGCGGAGCCAGCACATCTTATCAATCATTGAGCTGCATGAACCAATCAAAAGACTCTACTCTCCATGGCAAAACATTCTTGTCCATATTTCAAGGTTTTTCTTTTTATATGAAAACAAAATAGTTGACTCTTCCAGATGCCAAAACCCGCCCAGCTGGTTTGGACTCACCTAGCCCGGGCTAGGCCCGTTTGTGTCTTCCCCCGGAATATCAAAGTGTTTACCTGTAATTTATGTTGGAAGAAGAAAAAGAAAAGAAAGAAGCTAGCTATAGAACCTAAAAGCAAAAACAAAAGAAACATTGAACACAGCAGGTACTTAGGAAACGTGTAAACAGTGGAGAGGCGTTTTCGAGATTGGAAGAGCTAAACGAAATAGTGAATGCTTAAATACCAGTACAGGAAATCTAGACTCAAATATATTTATGCATGAATTTCCTTTTGGTAGAAACATTGCTTGATATTTCTCCCTGTCAGTTATGAACGGTCAACTGACAGCACAAGACTGTGGTCCAAAGAACGACAGGCACTTCAGTTGTCATGTGCTTACTAACACTGCCTCTCATGCAGTGATCCTGTGGTTCTCCAGAAGCAGGGCTGGCTAGTGTTAACATTCTGCAATATTGTACAGTGGGGGGTGGAACTTATAAGAAAAAATGAAACAAAATGGCAGTGATTGCATGTATCATCACATGATTTGGCTTAAATACAGCACGTACAAGGCAGCAGTGGTCCCTTGAGCCAGAATGGAGTTGCAGACCCCAGACCTGTTTTCCATTGTTTTTAAGGATAAATGGGGCCTACCAGTTAACATAAGGATCACCCGTAAGCAGATGTTTCCTTTTAACTTTTTTTTACTCGCATTAAAGTAATTGTTATGCACTTCAACATAGATCATTTTTATCACAACAAAGATTCAATAATGTTGTTAAAAGAACAAAAAGAGGATCAGAGACCTTTCTTAATATAAAAAAGTATGTTTTTCATGTGAAACCAATTTGTTTTAAGCTTCTGTTTTGGAGCTCACCAGTCACCACTGTTATGACGATTTAAGATTTAAGACTTTAAGATTTAAGATCTTATTTTTCCCACAAGTATTGTTATACCTATATGACTTTCAGGCCTGTCAATGTTGACATCTGAGATTGGAGGTTGAAAGCTAGAGCAAGCAAACCCTCATAAGGAGTTCAGCTGGAGACGAGACCGGGGGGTTACAGAAGATAAACAGGCGAGTGAGGCAGTAGCAGAGAGAGAGTGTGTGTGTGTGTGTGTGTGTGTGTGTGTGTAAGACACTAAGAGAGTGAGAGAGTATGTGTGTGTGTGTGTGTGTGTGTGTGTGTGTGAGGCAGTAGCAGAGTGAGAGCGTGTGTGTATGTGTGTATGTGTGTGTGTGTGTGTGTGTGTATGAGGCAGTAGCAGAGTGAGAGCGTGTGTGTATGTGTGTGTGTGTGGCAGTAGCAGAGAGAGATTATGTGTGTGTGTGTGTGTGTGTGTAAGACAGTAAGAGAGTGAGAGAGTATGTGTGTGTGTGTGTGTGTGAGGCAGTAGCAGAGTGAGAGCGTGTGTGTTTGTGTATGTGTGTGTGTATGTGTGTGTGTGAGGCAGTAGCAGAGTGAGAGCATGTGTGTGTGTGTGTGTGTGTGTGTGTGTGTGTGTGTGTGTGTGTGTGTGTGTGTGTGAGGCTTTAGCAGAGTGAGAGCGTGTGTGTTTGTGTATGTGTGTGTGTGTGTGCGTGTGCAGGTGGCACAGGGGTCACAGCAGGGGGCGTTGGGGATACAGCTCTCCATCATGTGGGAACAGCGGCGTGCTGGCAAGGGGGCTCCGCCTTGGGCTTCTGAGAGACACGAAGAGCACGAGCACCCAAAGATTCAAGCACAGTCCGAGCTAGCCTCCCTTCTCCATACACACACAGTATACATACAGTATATACAGGTACCTGCCAAAATAAAGGAAACACTTGAGTAAATGAAGAGTTCTGGCAGCCCTGTTATGGTGTGGGGTGCATTTTCCTGGCATGGTTTAGGTTCACATCAACTCATGGTTTATGTTAGAGGGCAAGGTTAACGCCAATAAATACAATGACATTCTGAGCGACCACCTTCATCCTATGGTGCAGCAGTTTTATCCTGATGGAAGTGTTTCTTCTAGGATGATTATGCCGCCATCCACAGGGCACGAGTGGTCACTGAATGGTTTGATGAGCATGAAAATTATGTAAACCATATGCTATGACTGTCTCAGTGACCAGATCTCAGCCCATTTGAACTCTTATGGGAGATTATAGAGCAGCGGCTGAGACAGCGTTTTCCACCACTATCAACAAGAATTTGGAAGAACTTGTAGAATCTATGCCAAGGTGCATTGAAGCTGTTCTGGTGGCTTGTGATGGCCCAACAACACTGTATTAAGATACTTTGTGTTGGTGTTTCCTTATTTTGGCAGTTATGTACAGAAAGACAGGCTCCATGTCTCCCTCCAAATCCTGCGAGATTCCCTGTCTGACTACCAACGAGCCGTAAAAACATCAAAAACAGAGTATATTTCTACCTTGGTCTCCAGCAACAGTCACAAACCCCAGGTTCTTTTTAATGTACTAAACTCTCTTATCAACCCCCGTGATGTGTCCCCTGTTGTCCCCTCACCTGCTTTCTGTGAAAGTTTTCTAAACTTCTTCATTGACAAAATCTCTGCACTCAGACCACCTGACACCTCTGCTACTCCTCTCTTTCCCCCTCCTCTGCACCCCCAGCTCACTGTTTTCGAGCAGTTCGAGCCTGTCTCCCTCTCCTCCCTTTCGGACACAGTCAAACACCTGCGGCCCACAAACTACCCATCAGATAGCCTTCCCTCTCGCCTTCTCAAAGAAGTATTTGAACCAGTCGGCCCAATTATTTTATGGTTAATTAACACCTGCCTCAGCTCTGGATGTGTCCCGGCTGCCTTCAAGCACGCTGTGGTGCAGCCATTGATCAAAAAGAAAAATCTCGACCGCTCTGTTCTTTCCAATTTCAGGCCCATTTCTCAATGACCTTTTCTGTCCAAAGTCCTTGAGCGAGTAGTGTATGTCCAGTTACAATCCTTCCTTGCTATCAATAACATCCATGAGAAATTCCAGTCTGGTTTTAAAACATCTCACAGCACTGAAACGGCACTCCTGAGAGTCCAAAACTATTTGCTTCTGGCCGCTGACTCAGGTAGTCCTGTGATCCTGGTGCTCCTAGACCTCACAGCCGCCTTCGATACGGTGGATCACAGGATCCTACTGTCACAGCTAGAGCAGTACGTAGGAATCTCAGGTGTAGCCTTAAGTTGGTTCCAGTCCTACCTAACTGACCGGAGTTTCTCTGTGCAGCTAGGAGACTTCCTCTCTTCCGTGGCCCCCCTTACCTGTGGGGTTCCTCAAGGGTCAATCCTAGGTCCCATCCTCTTCCTACTGTACATGCTACCTTTAGGTGAAATCCTGGCCAAACACAACATATCCTTCCACTGTTTCGCAGATGATGTTCAGATCTATCTACCTCTTAAGGCCACAGGACAGGTTGCACTTCAGCCATTGCTTGATTGTCTCACCGACACTAAAGCATGGATGAGTGCTAACTTCCTCAATCTTAGGCGATACCTCTCCAGTCCCGTTTGCCAATGCTCTAGGTCCTCTGGGCTCTAACATCCGGTCCTCCGTTAGAAATCTCGGAGTGATCTTTGATAGTGCCTTTAAATTCACCAAACAGGTCTGCTCAGTGGTTAGGAACAGCTTCTTCCATCTCAGAACCCTAGCAAAGACCAAGGCCTATCTCTCCCAGAGTGAACTGGAGCGAGTGATCCACGCCTTCATTACAACTCGGCTGGATTACTGCAATGCTCTTTATGTTGGTATTGACCAGGCATCACTACGCCGCCTGCAGCTTGTCCAAAATGCGGCTGCCCGACTCCTTACCAGTACAAAAAAGCGCAATCACATCACCCCAGTCCTGGCCTCACTCCACTGGCTCCCCGTCCATCACCGCATTGATTTTAAACTACTTTTAACTGTTTTTAAATCCCTAAATGGCCTGGTCCCACAGTACCTGACCGAGCTCCTGCGTCACCACACCCCATCCAGAGCCCTAAGGTCAGCCGACCAACTGCTGCTGGAGGTACCCAGGTCTAGGCTCAAAACCAGAGGGGACAGAGCCTTTTCCATAGCTGCCCCTAAACTGTGGAATAGCCTCCCCCTCCACATCAGGTCAGCCCCGACCCTGGAGGCCTTTAAGTCCCGGCTTAAGACTCATCTCTTTTCACTGGCCTTTGACCAGAGCTGAGCCTGCCTCCTAGGTCGCTACTTTTAGTCCCTTTATGTTTTATTTTTGTAACCTGCTGCACTTTCTTTTCTTTTCTTTTATCTTTATTTGTATTTTTATCTGAACCCTTGCACTTATTTGTATTTTCACTTTTTGCACTATTATGTTTAGTATATGTACTGTATATGTATATATATATTTTTTTTTGCTCTATGTTTTTTAACTGTGAAGCACTTTGGTACAGTCTCCAAAAAACTGTTGTAAAGTGCTATATAAATAAAGTTGACTTGACTTGACTTGACTAATGGTTAGGGAACTGGGCTTGTAACGTTAAGGTTGCAGGTTCAATCCCAAGGTGGGACACTGCCGTTGTACCCTTGAGCAAGGTACTTAACCTGAGTTGCTTCAGTTAATATCCAGCTGTATAAATGGATTGTAAATAAATGTAAACTGTAAGTCGCTCTGGATAAGAGCGTCTGCTAAATGCCTGTAATGTAATGTAATGTAATGTAATTGGGATTTCTTGCCACTGATCAACAACAAATTATCTACATCAAAATTAAAACAACTCTAAAGCTTTTACTTAATTAATTTTAAAAAAACAGACAACAATTGATTCCATAAGTATTCACCCCCCTTGACTTAATACTTAATACTTAATAACTCCTTCGTTATGCCTCGGGAACACATCAACCCCACCCTGTCATGGTTTATGTTCATACAGCACCACAGCCTGTCATGGTTTATTCCTTTCATACATCACACTGTTCACATTAACTATATACAGTATACTCAGTGGCCAATGTATTAGGTACACCTTTCTAGTACTGGGTAGGACCCCCCTTTACCCTCAGAACAGCCTTAATTCTTCATGGCATGGATTCAACAAGGTGCTGGAAACATTCCTCAGAGATTCTGGTCCATGTTGACATGATAGCATCATGCAGTTGCTGCAGATTTGTCGGCTGCACATTCATGTTGCGAATCTCCCATTCCACCACATCCCAAAGGTGACTGAGATTTACTCGCATTAAAGTAATTGTTATGCACTTCAACATAGATCATTTTTATCACAGCAAAGATATTGGGTAACATTCAATAATGTTGATGTTGAAAGAACAAAAACAGGATCAGAGACCTTTCTTAATATAAAAAAAAGTATGTTTTTCATGTGAAACCAATTTGTTTTAAGCTTCTGTTTTGGAGCTCACCAGTCACCACTGTTATGAAGATTTAAGACTTTAAGATTTAAGATCATATTTTCCCCACAAGTATTGTTATACCTATATGACTTTCAGGCCTGTCAATGTTACTGTTCTAAGATTCAACATTTTTATCACCAGTAATGTTATATCTGTGAAGTGGTATGACATCTGAGATTGGAGGTTGAAAGCTAGAGCAAGCAAACCCTCATAAGGAGTTCAGCTGGAGACGAGACCGCGGGGTTAAAGAAGATAAACAGGCGAGTGAACTACCACTGGTGGCTGACACAGAGTGATATACCCTGTTTTCAGGTGAATGTTTTTCATTATTTTATATTATATTATATTGGATTATATCACTCATCGTTCAGCACTCAAATTGTTTATGAATATTCTATAAACAATAAGCAGTGAGTCTGTGCTCAGGAAGATCTTATCTATGCTTTATGAGGGCTAATTATGAAATTAAACTGTAATGAAGTTAACAGTTTTTGTTCTGTCCTTAGACAGCATTGCAGGTCTCAATGGTAGCTGAAATACTGTAAACTGTGTAAGAAACAAAAAACATATTTTCCTTTTGTATGCATTCATTTGTTACTCAAGGACAAGGAGCATTGCAGCTAGATTGTACCATTCCCTTACTCCTGGGATCAGGGAACACACTCAAAAAAGAACACATGATAAAGGTAACTTGTGTTTATCTTTATTTTTCTTTTTGTTTCTTTTGTTACAAAATATTTTTAACAATAGTACAGTTTACCTGAAAAAAATCAAACATGAATATAAGGTTTGCATT
>JAINUG010000187.1:1922500-1927972 GCA_029706075.1 Aldrovandia affinis
TTTTACTTTAGCACTGATTTTTTTTGCACATACTTTTGGCAGTTCTGTACCTACTAGCAAGAGGTTAACAAGTCATTACCGTCCCTGTTATGAGGATTTAAAGTATCATTGTCACGGTTGTTCCCCAGATTCACCACCAGATGGCGGTGTGCGCCTTTTTTCCTTAACGCGCTCTGCTGGCTTGAATGACCAATTATCTCTTCCCTATAAATACCCGCACCTAACTTCAATCAGGCGAAATCGTAAGCCATCTTTACGATTTTTAGCCGGTAAGGTAAGAATGTCTTTTTCAAGACGTTCACAAAGACTTCACAAAGACTTTTCTTTAGAAACGACTATCTCCATTTCAACCCCTTCTAAAGACGCAAGAACTTAGTTAGTTGTCCCTTTTAAGGAAACCTTATCTCTCTAAAATGGGGTTTTCGGTTGGTTTCCGTTCGTCAGTCGGTTCGACTGCTTTGGGGGTTCTAACTTGTTCTTCTAGCCGTTACGTTTTTGGGGAGTACTCTGGTCCTAACGAAAGAACTCATTTTAGTTTCCTGCTTTAAGAAACCTTGTTCGCTAAAATGCGCTTTTCTTTTGGTTTCGTTTTATCCAGCCGGTTCGACTGGTTCGTGGGTTACTACTGGTTCTTTTGGCTAACTGCCTTTTTACGTTTTGGACATAAAGAGTTTTGAGTTAAGGTCGGTTCATTCACCATTTAATTGTACCCACTTATGGAACTTCTCTCGTGTGTAAATTGTACCCTCTGGGTCGCTGAGGTTGTTTTCGGGTTTCAATTTTGTTATGGCGGCTTTGCTAGCCTCCTGCGTTTTCTTACGCTCCGTGCCATTTATAACCTATAGTTCCTACATGTGAAACTCACTCGTGGTTAGGAGTGTTCCTCTGGTTTCATTTGTTCAGTCGTCTAGGCTGTTTATGGGTTCTATTTTATAACCAATAGTTCCTACATGTGAAACTCACTCGTGGTTAGGAGTGTTCCTCTGGTTTCATTTGTTCAGTCGTCTAGGCTGTTTATGGGTTCTATTTTATAACCAATAGTGCCTACATTTGAAACTCACTCGTGGTTAGGAGTGTTCCTCTAGTTTCTTTTGTTCAGTCGTCTAGGCTGTTTATGGGTTCTATTTCCTAACCTTATTTCTTACATTGAAACTCACTCGTGGTTAGGAGTGTTTCACAGTTTCATTTGTTCAGTCTGATAGGCTGTTTACTGGTTACTTATTGTTCTGGCGGTTCTCCTAGCCCTCCTGCGTTTACATACGCTCAGAACTTTTGTTAACCAAATTCTGTGTCACTTATGTATTAGAAACCTTGTTCGCTAAAAATGCGCTTTTATTTTGGTTTCATTCTTGTTCAGCAGATCTCCTGGTATAGGTTTTACTCTGTGGTTCTGTCGGTCCCCCTTAACCGTTTCGAGTTTTGGCGGACGTCAGATGTGGGTCTTGTTGTTCCCGCTGTCTGTCATCCCCACCTAACTGTCTCTTAGGCTCTTACGTTTTCACACGCTAAGACCTTTTCGCCTCCATTTAATTGTACCCACTATTGTACTTCTCTCGTGTGTAAATTGTACCCTCCTGGTCGCTGAGGTTGTCTTCGGGTTTCAATGTTGTTTTGGTGGCTTTGCAGTTTTTTGCGGATGCCAGATAGCAGGTTAACTTTGGGCCCTGCTGTCTGACGGTCCTCCCTACCGTTTCTAGTTTTCGGACGTTCTGAACTAATGGGTCAGGTTTTACCATTTGATCTTGTGGGCTCTCCTAGCTCTTCCGCGTTTACGGACGCGCAGTACTTTGGTTATGTCCAGTCATAATAATTTACTTACTTGTGTCTTACTAAAAAACCCTTTGCTCGCTATTAAAGCGTTTTCATTTTGTTTTCGTGGGTTCAGTCGTTTAGACTGTTTTCAGGTGATACCTGGTTCTGTTGGCTCCCTAGCCTTTCACATTTTGGGAGGTTCAGAATATTTGATTCAGGTATTTACTTAATACTTATTTAAATTGCACCTTCATTAGAATCCTAGCTCGTTTGTTATGGGCTTTATGTTGGGTTCCGTTTGATCAGTCACTTCGACTGTTTCGGGTTGTAATGTGGTTCTGTGGCTCTCCTGGCCTTCGCGTTTTCGGACGTTCGGAACTTTTGGGATTATGCAATTAATTAACATGTTTACTGTACCCATTATAAGAACCCTGCTCGCTATTATGCGTTTTTCGTTCGGGTTCATGTTGTTCAGTCTGTTGGGCTGTTTTTGGGTTTCATTCATGTTCTCTCGGCTCTCCTAGCCTTTATTTTGGGATACTCGTGTCTTTATTTTACGAACTTTAGTTGTAACTATTATAAAGAACCTTGCCCGCTAGGCGGTGTTTTGATTCAGGTTGCTTTTGTTCAGTTCGATTGGACTGGTTCAGGTTACTAGCTTGTTCGTTTGGCTATCATTGCCTTTACGTTTTTAGACACTTGGAGTTACCACCCGGTGGGTGTGGTTTGCGTTCATCCCTTATTATCTTCCCTATTCTCTGTTTTACAGAGCTAGTGGTTAGACGGGTTCCGTCTAACTTTTTGATCCCCTAGGGTTCTGCGAGTGGCGCCTATCACCACCAACCCTTACAGTACGATTTCGCCATATCTTGGCGTCAGCGGGTCCCTACGGTTTCGCTAACTAGCTTATCTGTTTAAACAAAAAAAAAAATTTTCTCTTCTTAAACACCCGTGTGGGTCGTAGGGTCGTCAAGAGTCGCCCTTAAGGGGGGGGTCCTGTCACGGTTGTTCCCCAGATTCACCACCAGATGGCGGTGTGCGCCTTTTTTCCTTAACGCGCTCTGCTGGCTTGAATGACCAATTATCTCTTCCCTATAAATACCCGCACCTAACTTCAATCAGGGCGAAATCGTAAGCCATCTTTACGATTTTTAGCCGGTAAGGTAAGAATGTCTTTTTCAAGACGTTCACAAAGACTTCACAAAGACTTTTCTTTAGAAACGACTATCTCCATTTCAACCCCTTCTAAAGACGCAAGAACTTAGTTAGTTGTCCCTTTTAAGGAAACCTTATCTCTCTAAAATGGGGGTTTTCGGTTGGTTTCCGTTCGTCAGTCGGTTCGACTGCTTTGGGGTTCTAACTTGTTCTTTTGGCTCTTCTAGCCGTTTACGTTTTTGGGGAGTACTCTGGTCCTAACGAAAGAACTCATTTTAGTTTCCTGCTTTAAGAAACCTTGTTCGCTAAAATGCGCTTTTCTTTTGGTTTCGTTTTATCCAGCCGGTTCGACTGGTTCGTGGGTTACTACTGGTTCTTTTGGCTAACTGCCTTTTACGTTTTGGACATAAAGAGTTTTGAGTTAAGGTCGGTTCATTCACCATTTAATTGTACCCACTTATGGAACTTCTCTCGTGTGTAAATTGTACCCTCTGGGTCGCTGAGGTTGTTTTCGGGTTTCAATTTTGTTATGGCGGCTTTGCTAGCCTCCTGCGTTTTCTTACGCTCCGTGCCATTTTATAACCTATAGTTCCTACATGTGAAACTCACTCGTGGTTAGGAGTGTTCCTCTGGTTTCATTTGTTCAGTCGTCTAGGCTGTTTATGGGTTCTATTTTATAACCAATAGTTCCTACATGTGAAACTCACTCGTGGTTAGGAGTGTTCCTCTGGTTTCATTTGTTCAGTCGTCTAGGCTGTTTATGGGTTCTATTTTATAACCAATAGTGCCTACATTTGAAACTCACTCGTGGTTAGGAGTGTTCCTCTAGTTTCTTTTGTTCAGTCGTCTAGGCTGTTTATGGGTTCTATTTCCTAACCTTATTTCTTACATTGAAACTCACTCGTGGTTAGGAGTGTTTCACAGTTTCATTTGTTCAGTCTGATAGGCTGTTTACTGGTTACTTATTGTTCTGGCGGTTCTCCTAGCCCTCCTGCGTTTACATACGCTCAGAACTTTTGTTAACCAAATTCTGTGTCACTTATGTATTAGAAACCTTGTTCGCTAAAAATGCGCTTTTATTTTGGTTTCATTCTTGTTCAGCAGATCTCCTGGTATAGGTTTTACTCTGTGGTTCTGTCGGTCCCCCTTAACCGTTTCGAGTTTTGGCGGACGTCAGATGTGGGTCTTGTTGTTCCCCGCTGTCTGTCATCCCCACCTAACTGTCTCTTAGGCTCTTACGTTTTCATACGCTAAGACCTTTTCGCCTCCATTTAATTGTACCCACTATTGTACTTCTCTCGTGTGTAAATTGTACCCTCCTGGTCGCTGAGGTTGTCTTCGGGTTTCAATGTTGTTTTGGTGGCTTTGCAGTTTTTGCGGATGCCAGATAGCAGGTTAACTTTTGGGCCCTGCTGTCTGACGGTCCTCCCTACCGTTTCTAGTTTTCGGACGTTCTGAACTAATGGGTCAGGTTTTACCATTTGATCTTGTGGGCTCTCCTAGCTCTTCCGCGTTTACGGACGCGCAGTACTTTTGGTTATGTCCAGTCATAATAATTTACTTACTTGTGTCTTACTAAAAAACCCTTTGCTCGCTATTAAGCGTTTTCATTTTGTTTTCGTGGGTTCAGTCGTTTAGACTGTTTTCAGGTGATACCTGGTTCTGTTGGCTTCCCTAGCCTTTCACATTTTGGGAGGTTCAGAATATTTGATTCAGGTATTTACTTAATACTTATTTAAATTGCACCTTCATTAGAATCCTAGCTCGTTTGTTATGGGCTTTATGTTGGGTTCCGTTTGATCAGTCACTTCGACTGTTTCGGGTTGTAATGTGGTTCTGTGGCTCTCCTGGCCTTCGCGTTTTCGGACGTTCGGAACTTTTGGGATTATGCAATTAATTAACATGTTTACTGTACCCATTATAAGAACCCTGCTCGCTATTATGCGTTTTTCGTTCGGGTTCATGTTGTTCAGTCTGTTGGGCTGTTTTTGGGTTTCATTCATGTTCTCTCGGCTCTCCTAGCCTTTATTTTGGGATACTCGTGTCTTTATTTTACGAACTTTAGTTGTAACTATTATAAAGAACCTTGCCCGCTAGGCGGTGTTTTGATTCAGGTTGCTTTTGTTCAGTTCGATTGGACTGGTTCAGGTTACTAGCTTGTTCGTTTGGCTATCATTGCCTTTACGTTTTAGACACTTGGAGTTACCACCCGGTGGGTGTGGTTTGCGTTCATCCCTTATTATCTTCCCTATTCTCTGTTTTACAGAGCTAGTGGTTAGACGGGTTCCGTCTAACTTTTTGATCCCCTAGGGTTCTGCGAGTGGCGCCTATCACCACCAACCCTTACAATCATGTCATGTTAGGATTGTAAATCCGTTGGAATAAGAGCCTAAGTACGGGTATTGCCATCCCATTGCCACACCAAGGCTAACATACAGCATTCTCACAATGTTTCTGGAACCTATCCACACTCGCTCCAAAAATGACATACAGCATTGTAGGGACATAGCATTCTGCCTTTACATCATTACAGCCTTTGAGTTATAGTAGAATACAATATGGTTT
>JAINUG010001870.1:0-16248 GCA_029706075.1 Aldrovandia affinis
ACTGTCATTGGTAGATACTGTTACTGTGTTATTACTTAGTGTGTCTAATGGGCTTTAATGTGATTATTAAAAAAGAGGATTGTAATTTGAAAACTTTGCATGACATTTCCAAACATGAAATCATACCCTGTTTAATCAAAGTGAGTCTGATCAATAAAAAGTATAGTGCTCTCTCTGACCTGAATAATTTAGACAATGGGCAAGAGGCGATGGACATGCTTGCCCTCTATGAAATCCATAACATCCGGGCCATGTTGAAGAGTTTGTGCGGCTTGATTGTAGAGGGGATGCCTTTCCATGGAGCTTTACAAGAATATCTGCAATTGGTAAGAAGCAAACATCCTTCCAGGTTTTGGATGAAAATGGGCTGTAGGACCATGGGGGTGCAGGAACTCCACTTTGACATCTTGATGCTCAGTGTTACAGCAATGGCCTTCACCAGCCACCAGTGTTTATCATACACCACCACTAGCCAGTCTCCATTTTCTACAGTATCAATGGTTCTCAGTGGTTGTGCCCTCAGGACCTCTCAGGGGCATCTGCTCCATCTCTTCCATCAATATGGCCAGAGGACTTATCCTCTTGGCCTCTGAAGCAGTGTATTGAACATCAGAGCTGTTATCTGTGCTGTTCCTCTGCTGCTCCACTGTTGCCGCTGTGCTTCCTTGTGCCATTCTGTTGGTCTCTGTCTGTGGAAGGTCTGTCTATTTGGGTTTTATTTTGAGCATGCTCTCTTTGCCGTATTTGCTTTCTCAGTTTGTCCCACACTTGTTTTACCTTTTTAAGTTTCTCTTTCAAATGTATGTAGTACATACATTTTTCGGACCTTGAAAGTACTTCACACAGTTACTTGAAAGTACTGCTAGTTACAAGTAAGGAACATTCTGGTAAAATATATTTGGATTGCTATGTTAGTGAGCATTCTCTTGCAACGTGTGTTTGTAAAAAATGTGGTTTCTGAAAAACAAAGAATATTAAATGATTGTCTATTTAGATCAAATGCTATACAATATATATACAGATATGTAACGCTGGAATTATAACAGACTGCAATTCAGTCATTCGCATGGTGTTCAGAATCATTCTACATAGAGGTACTCATCTTTGGTACTTTTGAGACCTCATAACAAATAATTAGCTATATCAGGTATGATACATTATTATATTAATGCATTGACATGGAAATGTAAATATAAGCTCTACAATAGTGGCTAGGCCATTATTATTTAAGTATCACTATTCAATAACATTATAGCTCTGCTTACAATTTACAAATGCCATTAATTAACCTGAAATAATATAGGGTAAAAGGAGAGAAAACAATGTGTGTAGATACTAAACAACAGAAATACATCAGTAATACAATTCTCGTAGTAAAACAAAAGTAGAGGAAAATCGTTGTCTTACTAATTAAACTCATAGGTGGATTCAGATGCTATGGGTGTTAATTGCATTGGTAATGTTTGCCTATGTTCTCATTCAAGGTCAATGTGGCTTTTTTGCCTAATTAGGCATATACCCAATTTATGAATTAACTGTGGCCTGTGTTTATGTAACAGCACCCTGTTTTTGCATCTTAGAAGAAAATATACAAAGGTTTGTGGATAGTGTTTTAGAATGCTTTTCCACAGGATAGAGCGAAGTTACCTGTGCAGTTTTTGTGCACTTGTGACATATGCCTTGGGCTAGTTTTGTGAATTTGCGTCTAGGCATTCCATTTCACCTCCCTTTCACTGAGTGAGTTTCTTTTGTTTTTACTGCGGAGTACCATTTCTGTGTGGAAACTATCAATTTTGGTGCCGCTCGCCGCAGGAAGTGGCCACCAAACTTTCCTGTGAAGCAAATTCGGGCTCACGGTAAACTGTTTCCCTAAATAGAGGGTCTGAGAATATCATTTAACCCCCATTTCATGAGCGTGTTTGTAATACGTCTTGGAGGCTCATTTTAAAGTTCAGCATATTCTGAGGATACATAGCTTTGGTCAGAAACTCGTTTTTGTTTCATAGTAATAAGCAATTATTCCTAAATAGATGTTGTGTTGTAGAATTCGAACGCTGCCCCAAAACAGCACAATCGTCAGAGTCTGAGGTAAATACGGTTTATTGCATATAACACAAGGTTAGATACAACAACCTGGCTGAATTTGCGCAAAGACAGTTCCCTCCCTCTTCCGTGCACACATTTTTAATCTCCTCCATTCCTCCTTGGAGGTTGGCCACCACGCCCCCCTGGCTCGACCCCTCCCCCTGACTTCGTAGAGGCCCATCCTTCTGAGGCCCCTTCAACTTAGCTTTTTCATTCTTTCCCCATTTAACAGATTAATAAAAGGATAAACAGACATAGCCAAATCTTGAGCAAACATACACAGACTTAGGCAGAAATGACCAGCCTTGGGCTGGCATACACGGCCCTAAACAAATATAACCAACCTTGAGCTGCCCCAACTGTGTATTATGCCTTTGCTTAAATTGTTTAACTTAATAACAGCTTTATTAATACAGGAATACATTTTTGCCCCATACTTTATTCAATGGCCTAATGCCAGTGATCTATAATTTTAATATGCTTGTTATGCAGCCCAAATGCTGGCAAAATATGTATATACAGGATCTCTATTACAAAGTTAAACATTTAAAGTGTGGTGGAATTTAGCTCTGTCCCTCTCTGCTTAAGAGCAGCGCTTGGCCGGAGCCCATAAATTCGAATGACAGGGGCCCAGTCTTTTGACAGCCCCATCTGGTGGGGTGGGGGTTCTGATTGATTAAATCGTGAGTGGGGCACAGTCCAACTTCAAGTCTCGGACCTCCCGTGCACATACTTTGTTAGACAGGAATAATTTACGGCTGTACTAATGGGTCCGTGGATCTCCAACTCAGATTTACATTTGGTCTCCTCTCTGTGTTCATTGTATTTAAGGCCTGTGATCTGTGCCGCCTGCTCATGTTTTACGGCCTCAACGTGTCACTTTACCTTATCTACAGACACTATTTATGTTTGTGTGATACTAAAACATCATGCTGGCGGTTATCTGCAGTTAGCCGGCCATACAACCCCAGCCCCAAACAACCCCCCTAGAATCACAGAGGCAGAGTGGGGCCAATGATCTCATACCCTTCAGCAGGCGCTTCCATCCAAAGCGGCCCACAACAGAGAGTACACACATTCCACGGCGATGTGGTCCCATTGCATTATACAGGAATATAATAATACAATGCTTCACCTGGGAATTGGCGTCTGAGTCACAAGTCCTGTTTCCTACCCCCTACTGTCCTATCTTCTCAAAAAATCCACCACATTCCCCCCTCTGTGACTTACAAGTCACAGTCATACATATCATGCCAACAAAATAGAATAAACCTGATCAGCTCACATCGGCTCGTTGATGAGTAAATAACTCAACAGATTCCCTAGTGGCCACTCTGTTGCTTCTCTTGCGCCACTAGTAAACCGATTAGCCCAGCAGCCGTTACTCAGGCTGCGCCCGCACGACTTAGTCAGACTCAAGCTTTGCTGCAGAACGTTGCCAGGGCATGCGAGTACCCTTGTTGTTCATGCATCGTGTGGCCCCCCTCCACACTGATACCACCTGTCGCTATGGTGGTAGGAGTCTTCCTTTATCGCTCAGACCGCCTGCATAACACTTACAGGGTAAATCGTGGCCATAAATTCACAACGATGCTCAATGCAAGCTGAGCTCGGTCTAACCTGATTACATGTTCATTCCTAAGCATTATACATTTAAATCTCATACATGGTTACAGGGATAATAAAACCAGCCAGGGTTTAGTTATATGGGGTTACATATAATTGCTAAGCAGGGTAATGTCTTCTCTTCTTTCATGGTCCTGCGTCGAAACCCTTGGAGCCATGGACAGAGGAGAGGTGGCCTTGCATTCACTCGTTGCAGTTCATGATTTTCTCTGGCAGCATGGGTGTGTGCTTTAATCTAGCTGCCATAGGTAAGGGAGCATCAGGCTCCTGTGCGTGTTCAGTCCACTTCAGTTCATTTTGCGTATGTATTCAGTGTAAATGTTTTCATCGACCCAGGTGTTCTGCACACCGTAGAGGGTCATTCCTGAGGAGAGGTCGCCTCAGCCCGCATGATGTACAACGTATCGGATCACTGCCCTCGTCCCGTTGGCGCCGTCTCCTCCATCCGGGCTGTCACCCACGTAGCGGCCCGGAACTGGGGATCCTCCCCAGTTTGCTGGCAAGGGGATGGTAGTTCCAGCACTCCCGACCAGCGCCTCCTCTCACACCGTACTCGCAGAGGCGGTTCCCGAACGGGCATTGAGTGGGTCCCCTCTGGCATTCACCGGGTTTCCTCTCCTGTCTCGATACTGTTGGGTCCTATTTGGATGACATGTACAGTGAAACACCCCACCCCCTTCGCCGTGCGGACGACACGTCCATTGGTTCACTCCATTCCGGGGCAGCAGGCGTGACCCGCTTCACCTCAGCGTCTGCATCCCCCACGTCCTCTATTGGGCCCACTGTAACCAGAAACTGCTCGCTTGTATTTCCTATTATCTTTCATTAGGGATTGGGTAATGGGAATTAGGCAGCATGAGGCAAACAACAACATCACTGTTACCAATCCTATACTCTCTCCTATGTTTTCCCAACGTTACTTTCCAAGATATATTTAACCAACCCCACCCACTTCGCTATTTCTCCTAATGTATTTTTAACGTGTTTGGTTCTTATATCCTCCACCCTGTGTGGCTACTAAATTTCTGTTGATTGTACCATAAATAGTTTATCCACTCTGCATCTCTTATGACTTGAATCCAAGGAGAAAATATTGATATAGCATTGATAGTGGGCGCACTCCTTGCCTTATGTTCTGGTGGAACATTCATAGGGGTGTCTAGATAACTTACCTTTACCTCATCCTGCTCTGTCCCCTGTCGTCTCTGTTGTCCTGCATCTGCGCTGCTTGTAGGTGTCGCCTCTACCCACCGACTAAGCCTATCCACCACCACTAGCATGTCACTTCTTGCTTTGTTCAATTCGTTCAATCCTCTCCACATAATCTATCATGCATCAGGTGGTGGGAGGTGCCCAATCGGCGCAAAGGGTCTTCCTGTTCTTATATGTTACTCAGGTTTCACCCTCTCCTCAGCGTTTGAGCCGCCACCATCCTTGTTAAATAGGGCAACCACCATGTATTCGTACTGCATGTAATTGATGGGACGTATATAGTATTACTGATTGCCCCATCGTCAAAGTGGAGGCTTTTTGATAAGGGAATGCAGCTGCGGCCAATCTCTGATAGCCTGGCACCGAACCTTACTTCACAGCATGCATTCCAAAGTAGTTTGCCTGACCTTCCCCTACCCCTATGGGGTCGTAAGGGCTCTTGATTCACGACCCTTAGTCCCATTTCTTATACCTCACCTTCCCGGCCTGGTCAGCGGATCAGGCGACACGACGTCTTGCTTCCTTTGTTGCTCATCCTGTTGCTCAAATGGACAAAAATAAATTAAAACACCTTTCCTTTTCCCTTTTTACCCAGGCTGTCGCCCTCAACCTTTCACTTTCTAGTTACTCAATTCTTCGCAGTCATATTCGTTTCCCTTATTTCCCATGAGAGTTTTGCTCATAGTCACATTCAGTTTCCATTGACCTTTTCAATCATGTCCCCACTATCATCTTGCCTTGTGTTGTAACTTTATTAATGTTGCACTGCTTTACACTGATTTGACCAT
The DNA here is from genome assembly GCA_029706075.1 of Aldrovandia affinis. Taxonomy (NCBI): domain Eukaryota; kingdom Metazoa; phylum Chordata; class Actinopteri; order Notacanthiformes; family Halosauridae; genus Aldrovandia; species Aldrovandia affinis. The sequence continues at coordinate 5,712 of JAINUG010001870.1, forward strand.
TCTTATGGTATTGACTCCTACTCCCTTCAAAGTTCCCAACCCTAGACCTTTTCAATCACTTACCCACGAGCGGTAAGTGTCACATACAGTTACTCCGCCCAACTCCTCCTAAACTTCCTCCTTTGCCACTTTTGCACTAGAAAACAGTCCCATGAGCGGGACTATTCTATTGCACTGGTGTTTTGCTTACCTAACGTTAATTGTCCAGAAAACAGTCTCACCCTTTATCTCAGGTCAGGATGGTGTCATCCACCACAGACTCCGCAGCTTCCAATGTGGGGCTTCCAATCCTCCTACGAGAATAGAAGGAGAGGGCTTCCCTAACCACCTATTATGGTCAACCGTGCACTGGACCATTGGAATTGCTGCGGCCCCCTCTAGCGGATGTTATCATCACATTACTTTAACCACTTGTTGTTTACCACTTCTATTGTCAAAGGAAGCGAGACTGTGATCTTATGTTTGAAGGTTTTATAATTGCCTCGCCCGTAGGCGAGCGGTCTAACACTCAGCATGAAGAACATCAGAGTATTTAGCTAGTAATAATAATAACCCTCTCTTCCCTGAGATGACTGTTGGCTTTAGGAATTTCGCCCATTGCCCCTGAATTAACTCCTCCCGTGTTGCTATACTTTGGGTAAATCACGAAGCTCATTCCTAAAGGACTGATCTTATCTGACAATCCACTTAGCCCTCTGCTCGCGGGGGTTTCTGTCAGCCTCCACGAGCGGGTTTAACTCCCCCTCCTTCACCATGACACGCCATAACTCACACTTTGGAGAGGTGAGTATCACCAGATCTGTTTTTTGGTTGTGCGCGCATACATTTCTTTAATTTCGCATCAGAGTGAAATACACCGCCCAAACTGAAAAACTGGGGTTTTGTACCTAAGGCTTTAATGTGCATTATAAAGTTCATCAACAATACCAGAAGAAATTTATTTTATACCCCAAAAATCTCTATTGATGCAATCAAAAGCTTTCTTAAAGTCACAAACCGAAGGGCACTGATCAACAAACTGAATATATCACTTTGATCCTTCGAGCCTCCTCTCTCTCTCTCTCTCTCTCTCTCTCTCTCTCTCTCTCTCTCAGAGGGCGCAGCTCCAGGCTGGATCCCTTTCCGCTGAGTTCCTTCTCCCCCCGACTCCTCGGAGTGAAGGGCTGTCAGCCTTTCTGCTTCCCAGTATTTTCTTTTCAAAAACACTGATCACAGAAAGCACTACTCGCTTACTAACGCATTCGGTTTCAGCTTATAGTGGCCTGACTGTACATTGAGCCGGACGCGGCGGCCATCTCTCATGGTCTTAATGCCATCTGCGATCCGACCGGCCGGTGACCCAGTCGATAGCGATCCCTAGTCCTGCATCTAATCAGGACCCCGTAGTGGCTGTTAACCACCCAGTTAGGAACCGACGGTCTGATCCCTATCCCACTTCGCTATGGGTATAGAAACTTTGACCGTTTTCACCAGCCTTGCCTGTTCACAGAGGTCGTCTCTTACGCCCCTCTGCTAGGTGTGGACTGTCATCCACGTACCACGTACTGCCTGCATACTTACATGCGACAGCCACGCCGACTAGACGGTACCACGGCAGTATGTTCATTCATACTTCATCAGACACGGGGGGCCTTCATTCTTCTCCCTGTTGCAGCACTATGCTGCATCTTTAACGTGCCCTCGGAACTTTGCAATTCAACACAATGTCATGAGCGCCAGCCATTGTACCTAGAGATTTCTTGGGCTAGGTTCGGGGTGCCTAATCCCCTGCCTAACTGGGGTTTTGTACCAGGCTTTAATGGCATTATAAATTTATCATCAATACCAGAGGAAATTAACTTATACTCCAAAAAATCTCTATTGATGCAATCAAAAGCTTTCTTAAAGTCAACAAAACAGAACATGGATCACCACAGAGGATATGACATAAATATGATCAATACCTGCCCTATTTTTCCTACAACCATTCTGCTCATCCACCAACATTCCATGACAATCTAGGTAATTATTAAGTCTATTATTAAGGACACCTGAATACAATTTATAAACTGTACTGATCAAACTGATGCCTCTATAATTTAAAGGAACTCTCGGATCAGCTTTTGAAGATTTAGGGATGGGTTTGATTATAGATTTATTCCACACAGATGGAATAATGCCACTATGAAAGCACGTTTGACATAAACAATGTAAAATATTCACCACATTAGGAGTTTTAAGGACCTCATTAGGGGGGTCCTCAAAACCCACAGCTTTATTTAGTTTAGCTCTATCTACTACCCGCTGCACCCCCTCTAGTGTGATTGTGAGTGTCACTATTCAGCATATGGTGGGGATATGATGTATTACTCATCCCGTTTTCAAGATCACATTTTTTAATTTACCGATCTCATCTAAGAAGTGACCATCAAATAGAGGGAGACTACTACATGCATACAAATTACTATAATCTGTTTCCCACTTCTTTAATACCTGATTGGTCTCAGATGACGATTCACCATTCTCCAATAACTGAGATCCTAACTGCAGTGTCCAAACACGCAGTTTCGTCACACACACATGTTCCAAATACGCTCACCCTCCATTTCCACTCGGGCTGAAAATAGTTGCGACAAGATGACACTTGTTGTTCTTATCTAACAGCATCACAGTTGTAAACCGGAATTTTGCTTAGTTATTCCATCCCATTTATAACATTTTATGAGTCTGTTCCCGACGTGATACTACGGTATTGCCAATGCCAATAATTCGTTCGCTGTTTATTTACAACATGCGGAAAAAAGCTTCTCAACCGCAACTCAACTCAAAATTCAGCGCCGGGAGAATAGTATTCCCACTTTGAACATAAGTATTTTAACTAATCATTGTTTATTTTCTTAACTTAGTATATACTTCCTTCCTTTATCTTCAGTATACGTTGTCTTAACTGACGCTCGACACTGGTTCACTACTACACTGGACAGCGTATTAGCTATACCGGGGGAGCGAGTTGGGGAAGGAAAATATATTTTAAATTAACCTGAAAATTAGGAATTGAAAGGGCTCAGATAAACTAGCACAAAAGAGTAACACTTAGATGGTGTATGAATAAAACCGACAAACTATCGAAACTTGAATTTGAAAACACCTTAACTGGTAATACCAAGACCCACTCTTATTCCTGCTCTGTTATTTGCTCGGACTTCTCCACTCCACTCCGCCTGACCCCCCTTCATGCGCTCACTCCGCGCTCCTAATGAGCTGTCTATTGGGAGAAATATGCAGGCGTCCGCTACTAATAACGTTACATGAGGGGTAGATCTCGGGACCTGGACCCAGTCGCATGCTTTCCAACTATGTGCATCAATAGCGCTTTGATATCCCCGAGAGCTAACCTGACTCCCCCTGTACTTTCTTCTAGAGACACAATCCATTTACTGGCTCCTTCTGTGAGGGCCGGCAGTCGTCCTGCTAACCCCACCATGTCCATAAAGGACCAGGGTACATACTGTATTCGGCCTGCTTTCTCTACTAGGGGGAATTGCGGTATCACTTCCTCCTCACTCTCACTAATTATGCTGCTTCTAGGAGTGGATATGTTCTGTACTTTCGGTTTAACAGTACGAGTGCTTTGCTTTTTCTTCTTTTCCCCTCTAACTACTACCCTATCATATACCTGTCGATCTGCCACTTCCTCTGAATTGTCACTCCGGTTCAGGTTCTTTTCCCAATCTTGAATGGTAACTGCCTACCTGTTCTGATTCTTTTCCTCTGTGTATATGATACTGCACTCGGTTTGGGGGTTTTCTTTGCGCTCGCATTATCTCTATCTCGGGCCTCAGCATCCTCATTTCGCAACACCATTTTAACTATTCCTTTTATCGGTTCTAATTCCACTGTTCCCTCAATCTCCATTGCGTCTTCTTCCTCACCTCTTATTATATACTGGCCTGCCCTAAAGGGATTTTTGTCAGAAGGATAAGGTGGAGGACTCGGCATAGGGTTTGATGCTACTTGTTCTTGCTCCTTATCTTTCTCTTCCAACATACTCCTTATTGTCTTAACTGACTCCCTGTACTGGCGCCCTTCTTGTTTAAACCATTGCAACACCTCCTGCTCTTTAGCTCTTTTACCAATGCGCTTACTGCTCGTGTCATGAGGTTTATGATGCTTTATAAGAGTCTCTACCTCCTCACAGCTAACCAAATCAAAGGTGCCCTCGCTTGGCCACTGTTGGCTCCCTGTAGTTCTCTTATTCCACAGTTTCATGTAGCGCTGAATCTGCTTTCTGTGTTCAGGATGGCGTTTCGATATCACTTCTACTGGCGTGAATATACCCCCCTCTGCAGCGCCTTTCCTTCCTCCCATCTTCCCTGCCTTGGCTCCCATGCTCTACTCAGCGTGTCACTTCTTGGTTATTGCGTAAAACCTTATTTTGGCTTACGTCACAACTTTAGTAATATGTTCAAACTTTATTGGCACTTACTTGGCTATCCTTAAAACAAGAGCCGGTCAGGTAGGGAGGTCACTTCGTTTGCCTGAACAACCAAACCAAACCCCTATCGGCTACAAGATAACATATACCAAACCCAGCTCCTGTCCTGGGAAGAAGTTTAAACAATTTGGAAAAGCGAGTTGGAATGGAAAAATAACCTAAACCCAACTATTCAGAAAGGGAAGTTCTTAACAGAAACCAGGGCGCTGTATATGGATGGAAACAAGAAATCTAAAATAAATCAAAATAAAGACACCCAAAAACGTGAACAATGATTTGCGCCTCCACCAAAATCTAAATATAACCCGAAATATAGGAAGGCGGGTGTAAATGGAAATCCACAAACGAAACCTAGGAAACGTGTTTAAATGAAAAAACAAAACCGGAACAAGGAACAACGAAAAGCGTATAAATACGAATACCGATAAATGCGCTCAACAGACACTCCCAAAGCTAAACCATACTATCGCTGCTAAAACAGAGAAAGGCTATAAGTTAAAATATACGAAAACACACTAAAAGGGAAACTGAAGCTAAACCCGTGAAACAATAAAATTAAAATAAGAAAATGCCCTACGTGGAAACATAAAACTAAAACACTTTACCCAATAAATCAATGATAAACCACACACAATTATTAATAAGCACCGAAAGTACACTAAAATTGGGGAAAATAAAGATAAAGTGAAATTCGATAAACCTACTCCAACTATTAAGGGATTACGAATCGCAAAGGGAAACTTAATAAACGCAAAAGGGCGGGTCAGGAACATCAACAGAATCACGCAGGCTACTAATAAGTCAGATGTAAAACATTCGCCTGCGAATCGCTAAAACCCCAAATCCCTTCTGCGCTAGCAGTAGTCTAAAGAGCTGCGCATGCCGACAGCTCTAAAACCACTAAAGTTTGCCACTTCTTATTATCTCCCCTGGGTCTAATACACTTCGCAAAGTGCCAAAGTTTCAAAACGTGCAAGTGCTGCTTTAGTAACCTCCAATATTCCGTTTGACTCCGTTAACAAACGGAGCTCTGATTTTCCCAAGTTTCTTCTCTGCCCGTTAGCTTGTCAACGCAAGAAGATAAATCAAACTCGCTAGCTAGACCTAGGAAATCCCCCCCTCTATCTGAGACTTCCCAAAGCAATGGCTTATCACAACGCAAATAGACAATGCCTCCACGCTGCATACATTGAATATTCCCGTTAATACAACCTATCCAACTATTAAGTGTTTCCCAACAATAATGCATCAACCTTCTCCGCACGCACTTTTGAAACAACACACTTAACTCGCTGTATACCTTGTATTCTAGAGAGCACCACAACACGAATACCCAAATATCCACAATTAATTTCACAGCCTGCATAAAGTTGATTGTAAATGCTTGTCGTAACTAAGTCCCCTTGATTTAATGTCTAAGGCAAATACAATATGTGTTTTATACTTTATTTTTATCGCTCGGGATTTCCTATGCGGTTAATAAACATTAACTTTTACTCTCTTATTTACGGGCTCATTCGACTATTTCCTGGGGCTCATTTATTCACAGTCCTTATCCTAATAGACCGGAATCTTGACAAGCTTATTGCAAAGTTTACCACAACTTTATACCGGCTGTAATCTAACACCTGCGTAACTCTGCAAAATATCACTGCAGCGCACACACCACACATCCAAACCCCAGCTCATATCAGCAGGCAATATTAGTAATAATTCGGCCGATTCAACATACAACATAGAGAGACGTCCCAAACCACAAAAGACTCACAGACACTAACAGCGTACGCAAAACACAAACAGCACATACAGCTCACGTATGATTGCACAAAACACATACAACAGTTTCATCACATATATAGCAGTTTGCAAATTCATTCCAACTTCACAACTCCCTCAAACCTGACTAGCGGCCACAAGTCACCGTTAGTGGCACGGGGCAATCTGCACTACAATTAACTTTTAGCAGCGCGAGCCGTAATTACATTTAACAGCCCCCCGTCATTTGCACACTGGCAAGCGCTTGGTCGTAACTCACTTTGAGCCCAATCATTTGTTACCGGCCACACCGCTTGCACACACAGGCAAGCGCTTGGTTTTAGTCCGTCCTGGACTTTGACCAAGTGTTGTCCGTCCTGGACTTAGGCCAAGTGTTGTCGACAACGATGCTTGAACCCGTCCTGAGTTCTAGTCCGTCCTGGACTTTGGCCAAGTGTGTCCGTCCTGGACTTTGGCCAAACGTTGTCGACAACAATGCCTGAACCCGTCCTGAGCGACCGTCTGTCTAGTCCGTCCTGGACTTTGGCCAAGTGTTGTCGACAAGATGCCTGAACCCGTCCTGAGTTCTAGTCCGTCCTGGACTTTGGCCAAGTATTGTCGACAACAATGTTTGAACCCGTCCTGAGTTCTAGTCCGTCCTGGACTTTGGCCAAATATTGTCGACAACAATGTTTGAACCCGTCCTGAGTTCTAGTCCGTCCTGGACTTTGGCCAAGTATTGTCCGTCCTGGACTTTGGCCAATTGTTGTCGACAACGACGTTGGAAGCGCCTGGTCGCTTGCGCACACAGGCAAGCGCTCTAGACGTGGACCTTATGCTTTTACCAATGACGCTAGTCAGTGTCACCAGTTCCTCTGCAGAGGCGACTTTGTGACATGCCCTCTCATACTCGCATACACCTCAATGCATTCAAACACACAAAACATAAAATTACCTCAGACTCCGTACGTCCTTTAATTTAGGTTCTTTGGAGGAGAGACCTTCCGCAACGCAGCCCGAGCGGACCCACCGCTCCCAGATGCAACCGTCTTGCAGATTTTTTTAAATAGGCTCTGCTTACCTTCTTCCCTTTGGCCAAGGTTGCATCGAAAGCAGCGGTCCCGCTCAGATCTCCGTGTCTCGTGCCTCTCCGCGCTGGCTCGCCATTAAATGTTGTAGAATTCGAACGCTGCCCCAAAACAGCACAATCGTCAGAGTCTGAGGTAAATACGGTTTATTGTATATAACACAAGTTTAGATACAACAACCTGGCTGAATTTGCGCAAAAACAGTTCCCTCCCTCTTCCGTGCACACATTTTTAATCTCCTCCATTCCTCCTTGGAGGTTGGCCACCACGCCCCCCTGGCTCGACCCCTCCCCCTGACTTCGTAGAGGCCCATCCTTCTGAGGCCCCTTCAACTTAGCCTTTTTCATTCTTTCCCCATTTAACAGATTAATAAAAGGATAAACAGACATAGCCAAATCTTGAGCAAACATACACAGACTTAGGCAGAAATGACCAGCCTTGGGCTGGCATACACGGCCCTAAACAAATATAACCAACCTTGAGCTGCCCCAACTGTGTATTATGCCTTTGCTTAAATTGTTTAACTTAATAACAGCTTTATTAATACAGGAATACATTTTTGCCCCATACTTTATTCAATGGCCTAATGCCAGTGATCTATAATTTTAATATGCTTGTTATGCAGCCCAAATGCTGGCAAAATATGTATATACAGGATCTCTATTACAAAGTTAAACATTTAAAGTGTGGTGGAATTTAGCTCTGTCCCTCTCTGCTTAAGAGCAGCGCTTGGCCGAGCCCATAAATTCGAATGACAGGGGCCCGTCTTTTGACAGCCCCATCTGGTGGGGTGGGGGTTCTGATTGATTAAATCGTGAGTGGGGCACAGTCCAACTTCAAGTCTCGGACCTCCCGTGCACATACTTTGTTAGACAGGAATAATTTACGGCTGTACTAATGGGTCCGTGGATCTCCAACTCAGATTTACATTTGGTCTCCTCTCTGTGTTCATTGTATTTAAGGCCTGTGATCTGTGCCGCCTGCTCGTGTTTACGGCCTCAACGTGTCACTTTACCTTATCTACAGACACTATTTATGTTTGTGTGATACTAAAACATCATGCTGGCGGTTATCTGCAGTTAGCCGGCCATACAACTCCCAGCCCCAAACAACCCCCTAGAATCACAGAGGCAGAGTGGGGCCAATGATCTCATACCCTTCAGCAGGCGCTTCCATCCAGAGAGGCCCACAACAGAGAGTACACACATTCCACGACGATGTGGTCCCATTGCATTATACAGGAATATAATAATACAATGCTTCACCTGGGAATTGGCGTCTGAGTCACAAGTCCTGTTTCCTACCCCCTACTGTCCTATCTTCTCAAAAAAATCCACCACATATGGATCTCTCTCGGGAAGAAGCGTTTGTTGGAGACCGAGCACCTGACACACCAGTTGTCACATTGAACAGCAAGAAGACGAGAATTTCGAACTTTTTCAAAGGTAGTTGGCTAGCGTAGCCTATCTAAGTCAGTGTGCAACATAACGTAAGGTAGCTATACATGCTATGCGCGATAATAAGGCTATTTTCTGTAATTGTTCGCTAACGTGGTTAATCTTGTTTTCTGTCGTAGCTAACAGACCTCTGGTATTAAGCTTTGGAAGTTGTTCCTGACCTCCGTTTCTCTTCAAGCTTGACGAATTCAAGCAGCTTGTCAAGGACTTCGGTGCTGTGGCAGATTTCCTTATTGTGTACATCGCGAAGCACATGCAACAGGTAGCTAATGTAATCTAGCTATGCTCACCACCCTCGGGAAATGTGAAAGCTAGTAATTACAGCAACACACACGTTTTTAACTAAATACTTTATATTCACTTAGTTTAGATTTTTTTGCACTTTTATATTGTAAATATACGGATATGGATGACGCTGTCATTCATGTGTACACTTTTTTTTTTAAGCCTATAGCAATTTTGCTTTCCCATCAATCGTTGAAAGCCTGAAGATGTCAGACTGAGGGGCCATTGATTTTGCTAACTGTTATTCTTACGTACAAACCTTTAAAAACGACGGTACACAACCGATTATGAAATGAGGTGTGGCAATAATGTAACGTCTTTGTTCTCTCTTCAGATGGCTGGTCTTTTGCAAACAACGTTGATATACAAAAGCATACACATCTCCAGGAACGTTTGGCTGCAGCTCAGGTCCTAGTGAAAGAAGATCCCATGTGTCCCATCGTTGTGGATGAAATGACTAACATCTCAGCGTCAAAATATGGAGCCTTGCCAGAACGGCTTTTTGTCCTACAGTCAGGAATGGTGATCTATAAGGTATAGTTGCCTGTTAAATCAAACAAAATGCAAATACATTTAACATAGGTTGGCTGCATCTGAAGAGAAGCATGATCGATTGAGAGGGAGTAAAAAGGAGATAATGTGTGCGTATTTCTGTGAGTGTGTGTGGACATTCTAAAAGCATAACTGCAGGTCCTGACCCCACACATGCTACATTTACAGTGCCAATTTAATGAGGGTTGTGGGAGAATCAGTTCTCAGCCAGGGCCAGATAGACTGAATGATCCCAAACCACATTTAATACTTCTTAAAAAACAACACATTTCTTCAGAGTCTGATGTACTGTACACAATGCGAGATCACATACAAGAACCAGGCTGTTTCGAAAACAGCTCTGGCTTTCCTTTCCGTGCATCCACCTTTTAACATGTCATAACCCCTCCTGCCTTGGAGCTTAACGTCATCACCACACCCACCTGGCTCAACCCCTCCCCAGGATCTCATGGCATTCCCTTCTCCCTCGTGACCAGTTTGCTCTTATGTGTTTACATTTTCATAATTTAATTCTTCATTCTTTACTCTTTAATAAAAATAAATAAACAGACATAAACAGACACTTCAGCTGCCTTAACTGTGTACTATGTATTTACCTGTATTATGTACTAATAATTTTATTTGATAAATGTCTACATCGTTCCCACACGATTTATGCAGATAGTCTAATTCCAGGGGTTTATAATCTATCCGCCGCGCGATTCAAGAATGCTGGCGGTGAATTTAGCAGGATCCCTGATGTAATATTCATGCTATGAATATTCATGCTATGTTAATTTAGACAGGCACGCCAGGGGCACCTTGGCTTTGGTTATCACAGCACGGGGTCCTGTTAGATGGTTGGGGTATAGCTTACCATGTTACCACCACTGATGTACGAGATCGATAAATAAAGACGAGTTCATTCATTCATTCTTTGTCCTGAA
>JAINUG010001871.1:0-16245 GCA_029706075.1 Aldrovandia affinis
TTCTGTCTCAGTCTGTTTTGAGCTCAGTAATGCTTTCTACTAAAATGGTGGTTTAGTTTCACTTTTAATTACTGCTCTTACCAAAATGCAGTTAAAACTAATAAAGGTCCTAAAAACAACTCAAATCCTCCTCATGGATCAGATGAGCTCCTCTCCCAGGAGAGAAAATCCAGACATCATTCCTTCTCAATTACACTGATATGGGCCCGTAATGGCTTCTGATCAAAGTCCACAGTTTAGTTGAGCTCTTACTCACTATTTTACTCCAACTGCTTTTGCTCTTCGTGTATTCTGCTATTTTGTTAGTCACGTGATCTAAGCCTCTACTTAAAAAATATCACCCATTGAAAGAATTTTACACGGCCTCCACTGTAACTAAATCAGTCTGATAGTGAGCACCGTTCTCCCGTTCACGTTAAGACACCTGTACAGTACCTGTGACACGCCTGTAATCGCTTCCGATCAAAGTCTTCAAATTAATTTCACTTTTACTGGAAACTCAAACTGCAGATACAGTATAATCTCCATAGATGTTTAAGAATCATGCGGTATTAGTTCTCCATCTGATCAGCGCGTCGCTCTCCCAGTTTATGCGCTTGATCTGGCCCCCACTCCAACAAAAGCAGTCCCACTGTTGCCACGCCTGAGACACACCTGATTAATGTTCAACGTTCACTCAGGGTTAGAACATATTTTATGACATGATATTTTATTTTATGACACCTTCACAGGTGTTTGTTCAGTGTAATAAAAAGTCGCTGTTGCCAAGTTCCCTGAAAATGTAATTAGTTATAGAAGCTGGCAGGCTCACTAGCAGTATACATTTCTGGGTACGATAGAAAACAATTCCACTACGTTATTGCAATGTTTTGGTCTAAGCAAAGGAGTCCTGTTGCTTTATCAAACTCCCACACCGGCTTTCTGATCGATTGTGTGGACATTAATTTTGTAATTTGACAGATCTGTCTCTAGGGTTGCCCCCCCTCATAACTCACTCATTACGACATGCTTGTGGTTGACAGATAGCAGGCTGATAGACAGGCTGGACACTGTGAAACCTGATATGCGTCAAGTCACTAAAGTCAGTAACATGCAACAGGGACACACATGGACCTTGAACTATTATCTGCCCGGGAAGGGGGGTGGCTACAGTATTATCAGGATTATAAATTGAAACGGACCAAATTGAGCCAGTGTTACTCGATTGTGTTGTTTTCCGCTACTTTTCATTACGTTGGGCTGGTAAAAAAATTGCCTCGGGCTGGTAGATACGATTTGGGCTGCTTTTGTCAACATTTGGCGAGTTTTTGAAAATATTATTAAAACAATATTACCAAACACGCTGTGTGTTTTATTATCGAAAACACACAGACACACACATTTCGACAAACACTGGTCATTCGGTTCACTTAGCCTATATTATGTTGCTCATTCATTTCATTTGAGAAAAATATTGTATTGACTTTATGAATTGTATTAAATCATAGTAGGGATCAGGGAGGGGCTGCCTACATTGACTTCATCATCATCAAACGTGGTTGGCTGTAGCGTTTAACGGTCATAAGGACGTTAACCTGATGAAGCTGGAGGACTGACGTTAGTTAACTAGCAGCCGTGCGTTCAGAATTTGGTGGCGAGTGAGTTTAGCTAGAAGCTAACATTGTTAACATGCCGAAGTGGGGGAAATATAAGAAACTGTAACCGATCCTGAGCTAAAACCGTGCTACTGTCATAGCCCTGCTGAAACACAACAAACCAGCGGATGATCCCAAAGCCTACAGACCCATTTCGCTGCTCTGCGTGCCATTTAAGATCCTGGAGAGGATGATCCTCAGCCGCATTGAGCCAGTAGTGGACAAGCAGTTGCCGAGGGAACAGGCTGGTTTCGGCGGGGCTGATCAACAGTGGACCAGGTCACTTGCTTGCGCAGGATATTGAGGACAGCTTCCAGGCCAAAGAGAAAGCTGGGGTAGTCCTACTGACCTGACCGCGCTATGACACCGTCTGGCACCGCGGTCTCCACCTGAAGCTGCTGAAACCATCCCAGATCGGCAAATGGTCAAATTCATCATGGAGATGCTGTCGAACCGCAGCTTCATCCTCCAGACCAGCGATGGCCAGCGAAGCAGGCTCAGAAGGCTGAGGAACGGTGTTCCACAGGGGTCTGTCCTCTCACCACTGCTGTTCAATATCTACATCTACGATCTGCCGGAAACAACATCCAGAAAGTACGGCTATGCAGATGACCTGGCCATTATGCTGCGGCACTCAACGTGGGAGGCGATGGAAGAGGGCCTTAACCAGGACATGGGCATCTTGGCTGACTATTTCGCAGGTGGCGCCTACAGCTTAGTACGGGCAAGACAGTTTGGCCGCATACCACCTAAATAACAGGGAAGCAAACAGGGAAGTGAAGGTGTCTGTGAACAACAAGCGCTTGGAGTTCCAGCAAGCCCCCAAGTACCTGGGAGTACGGCTGGACAGGACACTGTCCTTTAATCAACACCTTGAAGAAGTGAGGGCCAAAGTAACAACAAGGGTTTCACTTATTCGCCGCCCGCTGGTACGACATGGGGAGCCTCAGCCAGGACACTTCGAATTTCCACCCAAGCCCTGGTCTTCTCTGCAGCTGAATACTGTGCCCCAGTCTGGAGCAGAAGCCCACACACCAAGAAGGTGGACATTGCCATTAACAGCGCCCTCCGGGTCATAACTGGCTGTCTTAAGCCCACCCCTGTCTCCTACCTGCCAGTCCTCGCAGGAATTGCCCCAGCCAGCTTCCGACGAGAGGCTGCTACACTCGCACTCCGCAAGGAAAGCCCAAAAACATGAATGGCACATCCTGCACAACACCACCACGACAGAGCTGCCCCCCAAAAGGCTCAGGTCCCGCCACCCCTATAATAGGGTGGCACAGGAGATGCTTAGATCCACCCCTGAGGACCTGTCTATGGGAGCATGGCTGGCGGCATCCTGGAAGCAGGGATGGGAGTCTGCTGGAACCGCACGTATCCACCACTACATCCGGGACCCTGGAGATGGTGCTGCAGGAGAAGATCTACCACGCCGTCAATGGACCCTATTGAACCGCCTGCGCACTGGGATCGGCTGTTTCAAAGCGTCCATGAGGAAGTGGGGCCTTGTGGACAGCGCAGCATGCGATTGCGGGGAGCCTGAGCAGACTGCCTTCACCACATAACCCACACCTGTCTCCTGTTTAGACCACCTTCAGAGGAGGGGCTCTTTCTAGTGGGTCCAGAGACGAGGACGTGGCTGAGCGACACCAAGTTGGACATCTGAAGCCGATACACGAAAGAAGAAGCTAAAACCTTGGATCGCCCCTGTCCCAGAAGAGAGATCAGGGCGCAACTTAATGATCTGAAAGAACATGCCGCCACAAATGAGCACAAGTCAAAACTTTGGCTGCACCGACTGCAGCTGGGGCAGGGCAAGGCACAATCAAAGGTAGCCAAAAACGTTCTGCACTCAGGATTGCAGCCTACGTTGCCTGCCACACTTCCATTAACGCAGATAATTTCTGAAGCAGGTAGTTTTGCATAGTTTTGCTAGTTTAGTGTAGTCACCCCCTTTTCTTTATAGCCAGTTTTCTAAAACCGTGATGTTTAAAAGTGTATTATTGTTTGGGCATGTGGCAGTGTGTTTCCGTGTTAAAATAAACGGTTTTTGTTTGAATGCCATTCAATTGCATCCTTCCTAACTTTCTTTCTCAAAGAAACCACTGATCTAATGTGACTGAACTGATCTAAACAACTGAACACTGACTGACTGCATTACTTACACTGACTGACTTGCATTACTACATCAAATCCGTGGTTTCTTCATGGAATAATGTGTTTCAGTAAAATGTAAGTTGTATTTAGTTTCAGTTACAGAAAGCATTGTTTCAATTTGTCTTCTCAAATTATGGATAATGGATGGATGGATGGATGGATATCTAGATCGCTAGCAGCATAAGGTAGCTGGCTAACGTTAGCCGCGGGTGATTGCTAGCTAGTCAGTCATTAATGATTACGTCGTGCTAGCTAGAGAACGTTAGACACAATCAGTTTTATAAATTGCTTTAGAAAAATTACACTGATGCTATGAAATTTCAGCTATTTAACTGGTAAGCTAATGTGGGGGAAACTCAGAAAAACTTGTTTCTAACTAGTCTAGTTATGCCAGCAAGCGAATCCAAAATAATATCGCCACGGCTCATTTCTGGGTTTGTTTATCCCAAGTCTAAATGACGGAGATTTGTCTGAGATAAGTTTTCCTTACTTTCACACCAACTGAAATAAATGACTCGACTATTTGCACAGTGTAAGGCTTTCTGTATGTGATGGGGAAACATCGCCATTTCGCGGCCGGAGTTACCTGAAAGCCTCACTCGCTTTCATTTCCTCATCTCCTATTATATTATTATTATTATTATCTCCTCTGACCTTTCTACAGCTCACACACCTGTCTTTAATAAACTCAAGAGAAGCAGGTGAGACAGAAGCCCTCTTACTCTCACACTCCACACACCTGGTAGACCCAGGGCGCCATCCAATGCCTCAGCAGAGCTTCAGTCGCCCTCTTGTGGAAGGAGTGAGTATGACCGCAGACATTTCCTTCACTTTCAGAGTTCACAGCGTCATCTGGGGACACTGGGCTTCTCAAATGATCTCAGATCACCTCCAGTGAATTTGTATTCAACCCCAACCCAGCGTATGAGTGCCGTATTCATCTCTGTCTGCATTCATACTGCACTGGAGAGAGAGACTTACCTCATCACCCACCTGGTGACAGTTTAGAGAAAGAGCAGCACACTGGAGTGATTCCACTGGTGTGTTTATTACAGCTCAACTGATTACACACAACTCAATGCTTTAGTCACAATATTAACAACATGAGGTTATGTTTATTACAGCTCAGCTGATTACACACAACTCAATGCTTTACTCACAGTATTAACAACATGAGGTTATGTTTATTACAGCTCAGCTGATTACACACAACTCAATGCTTTACTCACAATATTATCATGGGGATGTGTCAAAATAATTTCACTAATCACGACACATCCATTTTTCAAATTATAAAATATTTGAATGCCAGTGTAGCGGGTGAGCTCTGGTACGTGAGCGCCCGCTGCGAAGTGACGTGGATAAGAGTGCGATTAGTTCCCGTAGTTGAGGACTTGAGTCTTTAGCTCCGCGAGCTTAATCGCTCTCTTGTCGTGTCAGAGATCCTCGGTTCGAAACTCGCTGCAGGGCACAACCAAGACTGGTTACATTGGTGCCGTGACTCGGATAAGACAACTGATGGTAATCGGTTGGACCGTGGTTGCTGCCGCATGAGTTTCGAGGGGGAGAGTGTAGCGGATGGGCTCAGTGAGCACCCGCTGCCGAGTGACGTGGATAAGAGTGCGATTAGTTCCCGGAGTTAGGGACTTGAGTCTTTAGCTCGGCGAGCTTAATCGCTCTCTTGTCGCGCCGGAGATCCCCTCGGTTCGAAACTCGCGCGGGCAGAACCCAATACCGCCACATTGGTGCCGTGACTCGGATAAGACAACTGATGGCAATCGGTTGGGCCGTGGTTGCTGCCGCATGAGTTTCGAGGGGGAGAGTGTAGCGGATGGGCTCAGTGAGCACCCGCTGCCGAGTGACGTGGATAAGAGTGCGATTAGTTCCCGGAGTTAGGGACTAGAGTCTTTAGCTCCGCGAGCTTAATCACTCTCTTGTCGCGTCGGAGATCCCCTCGGTTCGAAACTCGCTGCGGGCAGAACCAATACCGTCACACCAGCATCATCAGAAAATATTATCAGAATCCACGGCACTATTCCACGGATACAGACACCTTCAGAGGGCAAATCTGCAAAGAACCATTGCTGTAGAAAGCTGGAAACAGCCTCTCAGTGAACGAGTGTTTAAAGGTGTAGAGAGGAGTGTTGTCACTGGGGTCAGAGAATGACAGCTCCCCACTGTCCCAGTCCAGCTGCACTCTGATCCTCTGGGGTTTCCTCTTCACAGTGAGGGCTGTAGGTGGGGAGGTCAGGGCTCTGAATTGCCCATAGCGCTGTATTATACTCCACACTCCTCCTGCTGGGCTCACAGTGAAGAGCCCTTTACTACTGATGGACTCTTTAACCACACCCACCATCCACTTATCTTCATCCCCCACTTCAACATCCCAGCAGTGTCTCCCTGATCTGAATCCCTCAGAGCCCAGCACACAACCCCTCCAATCAAACCTCTCTGGATTATCAGGAACCTGTTGTCTCTCATCTCTGCGTCTCACACTGGTCAGATCCTCAGAAAGTGAGAGTTTGGGATGTGCTGTGTTTGGGTCCAGAGTCACAGGAGCTGAAGGTGCAGAGAATGAGACATCAGCACTGATCTGCACAAAGGGATACTGTCACACACAATGGACTCCTTTTATATAAATTAGGTTTTCAGAAAAACTACTGTAACAGAGTTGGTTCTGCCCACAGTGAGTTTCGAACTGAGGGATCTCAACGTGACAAGAGAGTGACTTAGCCCGCTGAGCTAAAGACTCAAGTCCCTAACGCTGGGAACTAATCACACTCTTATCGACGTCACATTCAGCAGCGGACGCTCACATACCACTGCACATCTGCTACATTACCATGAGGGTCAAATACATGTGTGAGAGAAATACCAGTATGAAAAGCAAACAATATTTAATAAGTCTATAATACGTCTTCATAAATTCTATAATCATTTGAAGAGGGAGTAAAGCCTGTCAGTATTTGTGTAGCTCCTGTCCTTCCCCTTAAACAGTAATCACTCTTAAAGCAGCATCTTATTATGAGCACCAGTGAGATTAAGGACTGGCACTCAGTCTCTCCACTCCAGGGCTCTTACACAGACAGGACCAATATGACTCTGACTGGGTTTATCAGCTTGTGGAGAGGATGCTGAAGATTCCCCCTGTACAGTGAGAATGTGGAACTCCCTGCCCCCAGTACTCACTGTATTGAACAGTCTCCAGCATCTTCTCCCACACTCTGTACTTCAGATTGCCCAGGTGCTTGGCCACATCAACCAGCGCTCCTGAGACCTTCTCTGGATCCTGCAGTGTGCACTGGGCTCTGCAATAATATTCAGGAGTCACTTGTGCTGTGGGATTAGGTTCATTACCATAGAAGATTATCAGCACCAACATGAGATCTTCATTCTATAAGAAAATGGTTCCATCCCTCCCAGCGTTGTGCCACACAGCCCCACTGGCTGCCAGATATGAAGCAGCCTGACCCCACTGAGGGACACACATTCACAGGAGCGATAATTTGGACCTGATGAGACAGAGACACACAGAGGCTGGAGTTTACAGACCTTTTCTCTGTATCCTTGTAGCTCTGAAATAAAGAGAGTGAATTATTATCACTGTAGCTCAAAGTTAATTCATTACTATTGTTTTAATAACAATATTAATATCTGATTGTACATTTATAAAAATGTTTTATATCGGAATATGACAACTTTAGAATTATGTTTCTAAACCTGTACATAGGAGAGCAAACCTTTACAGAAATATACTCTTTATAAAGCTTTAAAGAGATTTTATGATATTTTCAAATATGGATATAAAGATTAAAGAACAATGTATTAAATCAATGAATGTGTGTTAACAATGATGCCTGTTTATAGAGATTCCTACAGCCAGAGTGAACAGGTCTTACCTGCAGGAATGAGACGTCTTCAGCTCCCAGCTCCTGTTCTATGGCTCTGATTTGTTCTGAAAGGGAGGATATCTCTTCTGTCATCTTCTCAATCTTCTCCTTCATCATCTGACTCTTCTGCTCCTCTTCCTCCCTCAGTGCAGCTATCCTGGCTGCCTCTTCATCTTTTAGGAACTGCTGAAGTTTCTCAAACTCCATCATTATCTGCCTCTCTGTGCGCTGGGCCTGGCTCTGGAATAAACATTATTCACCATCATTTCAGCACAATCCAATGCTGCATTTTCAATACTGTGATTTAAAGGCATCAGTACAGTACCTTGATGTGCTCTGCTGTTTGATCACAGACTAGTTTCACTTCATTAAAGGCTTTCAGCTTCTTCTGCAGTGGTGCCAGTGCAGTCCTAAGTTTGTCCTGGAATGAAATGAGTCCACAGTTTACTGAGGAAACAGATTAATTAATGAGGTATGATGTTACAGATAATAGAAGATTTCCCCGGTTCACAATATAAATCCATTGAAATGAATGTGTTTCCTGGGTGAAAACAATTATAATACATATTGATATATTTTGCCTTTAATCATTTAAACCAAGGCTTCCCAGACTTGGTCCTAGACTCGCCTGTGTGAGCTGGGTTTCACTCCAACTGAAAACACAATGTCCCAAGTTTAATGGGCTGTTCATGTACTGTATCTTTAGTCTGTAATGACACATTAACAATGATCTGCCCTCTAAGGCCACGTTGTGTCAGACACACATATCTGAGCCATGAACTTTGACCCCTACTCTACCCCCTACTCTACCATGCTGTCCACTGCTCCCTCACACAGCTCTGAGAATGTCTCCATGTTTCAGCCCCTCCCTGTCTCTCTCTATCAGTCATGTGACATGTAGTGAGGAGCGGTTCAAACTGTGATCAGCCCTGAGGACTAAAATGCCTCCTTTTGTAGATCACAACACTTTCGAAATACCTACTTCCACAGAAAAGTCAAATGATTAAAAATAATATTTTCCTATTAAGATTGAATTATATTTATGAAACAAACTTTTGTCTGCTAATTCAACTGTGCGATAAACTAACCGAAGGCCTCAATAGATGATAGTGCTGCAAGACCCAACTTTTTCAAAATCGTATTCATTTTTAATTCAAAGAATTTATAACTGAAAATTGTAAAACACATACAATTGAATACTGATAACACACAATACAAATATAAAAAACCCCATCTGAATTTGGTTTTCAGAGAATTACCTTATACTCTTCTGCTGCCTCCTGAACTGGTTGCAGTTTGTGGTTTTCATGTTTTTTTGAAGTTTGGCAAATAGCACAGATGGGTATTTGATCCTCCAAACAGAAGAGTTTGAGTTTCTCACTGTGCAGACTGCAGAGCTCTTCAGATCCTGCTGTAGCTCTCTGACTTCTCTCCTTTAAGAACGCCTCACAGGCATTCCTCAGAGACAGGTTAGGGGGAAGGCCATCCATAGAAGATTTTCTCCTGCAAACTGGGCACTCCCGAGATCCCTTCTGTTCCCAGCACTTCTGCAGACAGGCTTTACAGAAGCTGTGGCTGCACTTCAGGAGAACAGGATCCCTGAAGATGTCAGTGCACACAGGACAAGAGAGCTCCTCCTCCAGGTGAGAAAATCTGTCCGCCATTCTGTCTCAGTCTGTTTTGAGCTCAGTAATGCTTTCTACTAAAATGGTGGTTTAGTTTCACTTTTAATTACTGCTCTTACTCAAAATGCAGTTAAAACTAATAAAGGTCCTAAAAACAACTCCTCCTCATGGATCAGAGGAGCTCCTCTCCCAGGAGAGAAAATCCGGACGTCATTCCTTCTCAGTTACACTGATATGGGCCCGTAATGGCTTCTGATCAAAGTCCACAGTTTAGTTGAGGTCTTACTGACTATTTTACTCTAACTGTAGAAAGAAAAGAAGATTCATCTTTTGCTTTTGCTCTTCGTGTATTCTGTTATTTTGTTAGTCACGTGACCTAAGCCTCTAATTTCTCAAAAATATCACCCTTTGAAAGAATTTTACACGGCCCCCACTGTAACTAAATCAGTCTGATAGTGAGCACCGTTCTCCCGTTCACGTTAGACACCTGTACAGTACCTGTGACACGCCTGTAATGGCTTCTGATGAAAGTCTTCAAATTAATTTCACTTTTACTGGAAACTCAAACTGCAGATATAATCTCCGTAGATGTTCAAGAATCATGCGGTATTAGTTCTCCATCTGATCAGCGCGTCGCTCTCCCAGTTTATGCGCTTGATCTGGCCCCCACTCCAACAAAAGCAGTCCCACTGTTGCCACGCCTGAGACACACGTAAGAGATTAATATTCAGGGTTCACTCAAGGATAGAACATATTTTATGATATCTGCGTTATCTGTGTAATAAATAATTGGGATTCGGGGTGGGAGTCATTGGAGCCAAGTTTGCTGAATAAGGCATTAGTTGTAGAAGCTGGCAGGCTCACTAGCAATATACATTTCTGGGTACGATAGAAAACAATTCCACTACGATATTGCAATGTTTTGGTCTAAGCAAAGGAGTCCTGTTGCTTTATCAAACTCCCACACCGGCTTTCTGATCGATTGTGTCGACATTCATTTTGTAATTTGACAGATCTGTCTCCAGGGTTGCCAGATCAGATGCACAATTTCCAACCCAACCACAGCTTAAAACCAGCCCAATTCAATAAAAAGCAGCCATAACAATAACTGCCAGAAAACCATGTAGCATAGACCCATAAAACTATTCCATGTGCAATAGAGAACACACCGTAATGCCTACAAAGCTTTATATCTGCAATAAATAGCCAAAGATAAAATATTAAATATTACAACCCACAGATTACAAGGAGTGGAGTCAAAAGCACCTCTGGCCCAGTACCTTAATGAGAACCACAAGTCATTCACTTATCAGTGGGATCAATAAAGGGATCAAATAATGCCGTAACATGTGAGCCGCAAGAGAACATCAAAATCCAACCCCCTCTCTCTCCCTCTCTCTCTCTCTCTCTCTCTCTCTCTCTCTCTCTCTCTCTCTCTCTCTCTCTCTCTCTCTCTCTCTCTCTCTCTCTCTCTCTCTCTCTCTCTCTCTCTCTCTCTCTCTCTCTCTCTCTCTCTCTCTCTCTCTCTCTCTCTCTCTCTCTCTCTCTCTCTCTCTCTCTCTCAGCCATGCAAACCTTGTTTTTAAATGGACCAGTAAATGGCTTAGAATGAATGGGCTACAATTCAACAAATCAGTCACAATGCAAACAGGCGACATTAAAAAAAAAAAAAAAAAATGTCTTTGAGAAAGAAAGTTAGGAAAGATGCAATTGAATGGCATTCAAACAAAATTTTTTTTATTTTAACAGGGAAACACAATGCTACATGCCCAAACAATAATACACTTTTAAACATTACGTTTTTAGAAAACTAGCTATAAAGAAAAGGGGGTGACTACACTAAACTAGCAAAACTATGCAAAACTACCTGCTTCAGAAATTAACTGCGTTAATGGAAGTGTGGCAGGCAACGTAGGCTGCAATCCTGAGTTCAGAACGTTTTTGGTTACCTTTGATTGTGCCTTGCCCTGCCCCAGCTGCAGTTGGTGCAGCCAAAGTTTTGACTTGTGCTCCTTTCAGATCATTAAGTTGCGCCCTGATCTCTCTTCTGGGACAGGGGCGATCCAAGGTTTTAGCTCAGGATCGGTTACAGTTTCTTATATTTCCCCCACTTCGGCATGTTAGCAATGTTAGCTGCTGTAGGCTCACCACCAAATTCTGAACGCACGGCTGCTAGTTAACTAACGTCAGTCCTCCAGCATGAATGAGCAACATAATATAGGCTAAGTGAACCAAATGACCAATGTCTGTCGAAATGTGTGTGTCTGTGTGTTTTCGATAATAAAACACACAGCGTGTTTGGTAATATTGTTTTAATAATATTTTCAAAAACTCGCCAAAAGGTGTTTATTGATATGTTAGCTGCAGTCCTATGTTGAACTAGCCTTGAGATTTAACAAACATTAGCCCACATGCCCGTTTGGGGCAAGTTGTCTCAATGGCTTTGAGGCAAGTTGTCACATGAGGCTAATTTAAATTTGTTTTTGAAGGAAAGAAGCATTGAGGGAAGGAAGAAAGGAACGAACAAACGAAGGAACAAAATAAAGTGAGATGATGGTGAGAAATTATAAAAGAAAGACAGAGAATGGCAGCACCCCTCCTGACATAATGTTGAAGGCAGTCAGACAGGTGAAGCTTGAGAACAAATCAATCGGAAGCACAGCAAACGATTTTAATATAAATTACTGTACTCTGACTCGGTATTGTGAAAAGGTTACCAGCGAAGAAATTGTCAGTCAGGCAACCATGCCAACAACAGTGGTTGGCTATAGAAAGCCACGGCAGGTATTTCCACCTGATTTGGAGATGCAGCTTGTTCATTATATCGCTAGGTCAGCTGACATTTATTTTGGTCTGTTGCCAAGTGAGATCAAAAGACTTGCCTACCAGTTTGCTGTGGCACACAAGCTGAAGTTCACACCAGTGTGGGCAGAAACAGAAAAGGCCAGCTCGGAGTGGTTTACAGCCTTCTTAAAACGGCACCCAATGCTGTCGATAAGAAAGCCTGAGGCAACTAGCCTTGCCAGAGCTAGTAGCTTCAACCAAGAAAATGTCAATGCCTTCTTCGACAATTTAGCAAATGTGCTAGACAGATATCAATTTGGACTTGGGGACATATGGAATGTAGACGAAACTGGGGTGACCACGGTCCATAAACCTGACAAAGTAGTGGCCAGACGCGGATTCAAACAAGTAGGGTCGCTGACCTCCGCTAAAAGGGGACGCTTGTCACACTGGCCTGTGCTGTGTCAGCCACAGGAAATAGTATACCTCCATATTTCATATTTCCCCGTGTCAACTTCCGCGACCATTTTTTAAGCAGCAGGGGAGCGGCAAATCCCTCGGGGTGGATGAAAGATGTGCACTTTTTTGACTTCCTGAAACATTTCACTGAGCATACAAAATGCTCAAAGGAGAAACCATGTTTACTCCTTTTGGACAACCACGTATCTCATATGTCCATTGATGGACTCAATTATGCCAAAGAAAACAGCATAATTATGGTGTCATTCCCACCCCACTGCTCTCATCGGCTTCAACCCTTAGACAGGTCTGTCTACGGGCCGCTAAAAAGGCACATCAACACAGCGTGTGATGCATGGATGAGGAACAATCCTGGGAAAACAATGTCAATTTATGACATTCCTGGGATTGTGGCAATCGCTTATCCTGTGGCGGCAACCCCCTTGAACATCCAGGCTGGCTTTAGGGTAGCTGGGGTACAGCCTTACAACAGGGATGTATTTTTGGAAACTGAGTTTGCACCATCCTATGTTACGGATCGCCCTGCCCCGCCAGGCCCCAGTACCAACCCTGCCCTGCCAGGCACAAGCACAGACACAGACACAGACACAGACCCGTTCAGTTCCCATGCCAGCTCACCCTTACCCAGCAATGCCAGTGCTGGCAGCAGACTACCAACTCCAGAGGACCTCCGGCCATTTCCAAAAGCTGGTCCCCGAAAACAAACTAATAATGGAAGAAAACGGCGCAAAACCACAATTCTAACAGACTCACCCGTGAAGCAAGCACTAGAAATGGAAAAATCACAATCTAAAAACAGGCTGTTTCTGGAGCAATGTGCAAAATGGAACAAAAAGGCAAGAATAAAAAGAAAAATAGACGAGTCATCATCAGATGAAGAGGAGTGCTTCTGCCTAGTCTGCATGGAGCCATTTTCTAGCTGCCCAAAAGAGACTTGGGTGCAGTGTGTGAGATGCAAGAAGTGGGCCCATGATGCTTGCACCCCAGGCCAGGCAATTTATTTGTGCCAGAACTGTGACTCTGAAGATGAGTCTGATTAGAAGTGTTTCGTTGTGCATTTTGCTCTTTAATGAATGAGTTCTGTAATTAAATGTACTTGCTTTTGAATTTGAAAGTAAAACATTTTTTATTCACAATTATTTTGTTGTATTCTTATTTGTGACAACTTACCCCACATACTATGACATAGTGTGACAACTTACCCCCTGATGGGGTAAGTTGTCACAAGTGCACACCCTCTATTTAACTGTCTACAACTCCATACTGAAATAATATATGAATATGTAATTAATACAAAATATGTGCCCAAGACTTCCACCTTTCATTTGGTATGACATTTATACCATTGTGATGTATTGCGCCCAGTACAGGTAAGACAGAGTGAAAAGTGTGACAACATACCCCGATCTCCCCTACAAATGAGACGGTCCGGTGCTGAAGTAGCTAACGGTGATTCTTGGATATTGTTACATGTACTGGGTGCAATACATCACAATGGTATAAATGTCATACCAAATGAAAGGTGGAAGTCTTGGGCACATATTTTGTATTAATTACATGTTCATATATTATTTCAGTATGGAGTTGTAGACGGCGGCACGGTGGTGCAGTGGATAGCACTGTCGCCTCACAGCAAGGTCTCGGGTTCGAATCCAGGCCGGGGGCCTTTCTGTGTGGAGTTTGCATGTTCTCCCCGTGTCCGCGTGGGTTTCCTCCGGGTACTCCGGTTTCCTCCCACAGTCCAAAGACATGCACGTTAGGCTAATTGGAGAGTCTAAATTGCCCGTAGGTATGAGGGTGTGAGTGAATGGTGTGTGTGCCCTGCGATGGATTGGCGACCTGTCCAGGGTGTATTCCTGCCTCTCGCCCGGAACGCATGCTGGGATAGGCTCCAGCCCCCCGCGACCCTGACCAGGAATAAGCGGCTTAGATAATGGATGGATGGATGGATGGAGTTGTAGACAGTTAAATAGAGGGTGTGCACTTGTGACAATTTACCCCATCAGGGGGTAAGTTGTCACACTGTCATAGTATGTGGGGTAAGTTGTAACATTGGATTATCAACAAATAAGAATACCACAAAATAATGACTGACATCTGTAACATTTTTTGGTATTTTTTTTAGACCACTTATTGAGATAAAAGAACCACCATGGATTACGTTTCAAATAAAGAAAGTTTATGTTTGCTTTCATACACACAGTGCGAGCTATTTGATGATGTTCCATCATCTCGCTCGGTAAACACGCAACACCTGTCCCATGCTACAGGTAACGAGTTTAAAAGCACTTACGAACCTGCAGTGGTTTGTCTGTCTTTCCTCTGTACCGAAGCGATTATAGTTTTGGGGTTTTAAATTAGTTTTTATTTCTATTCCATTTTTTCATTTCAAATTCAGTTTAGTTCCAGTTAGTCTTTCGATTCTGTTTTCTAGTTTTTATTTTGGAGACCTATATCTGTTTAGTTGAAGTTGTATTTAGTTTCAGTTACAGAAAGCATTGTTTCAATTTGTCTTCTCGTTAGCTAGCTACAACACTATAGCATCAGATAGCTGACTAACATTAGCTTTAAGCAATCGCTAGCAACCTACAGCCTAGCTAGCAACTGTCAGCATGTTGAATGTTAGATGTTAATTTCCTTATTATCACCACTACGAATTAATTGGTTCAAACTCGATCGTCATCCATAATTGGTTCACAGCAGCTACATATGACGTTAGCAAGCTACTGTTAGCTACCCTGTCTTTGTTTACATAGAGATATACACTATATATACATGTACAATATGGCACTCTAGTTTGACAGCTGGGTGTTGGTAGTCTTTTATTTGTTAGATATCTAGATCGCTAGCAGCATCAGGTAGCTGGCTAATGTTAGCCGCGGGTGATTGCTAGTCAGTTAATAATGATGACGTCGTGCTAGCTAGAGAACGTTAGACACAATCATAGTTTTATAAATTGCTTTAGAAAAATTCCACTGATGCTATGACATTTTCAGCTATTTAACTGGTAAGCTAATATGGGGGGAACTCAGAAAAACTCGTTTCGAACTAGTCTAGTGATGCTAGCAAGCGATTCCAAAATAATATCGCCACGGCTCATTTCTGGGTTTGTTTATCCCAAGTCTAAATGACGGAGATTTGTCCGAAGTTTTTTTGAGAGAAGTTTTCCTAACTTTCACACCAACACTGTAATAAATGACTCGACTATTTGCACAATGTAAGGCTTTCTGTATGTGATGGGAAACATCGCCATTTCGCGGCCGGAGTTACCTGAAAGCCCCACTCGCTTTCATTTCCTCATCTCCTATTATATTATTAGGGTGCCTTTTGCAATGCAAAGGCCACACTCCAGTGCAGAGCACAGGAGTGTGGCCTTTGCATAGCAAAAGGCACTCTATTGTTCTTCCCCGCCATACTTATTAGGGTGCCTTTTGCATGCAAAGGCCACACTCCAGTGCAGAGCACAGGAGTGTGGCCTTTGCATAGCAAAAGGCACTCTATTGTTCTTCCCGCCATACTTATTAGGGTGCCTTTTGCACGTAAAGGCCACACTCCAGTGCAGAGCACAGGAGTGTGGCCTTTGCATAGCAAAAAGGCACTCTATTGTTCTTCCCCGCCATACTTATTAGGGTGCCGCTTAATGCAAAGAGGGCCACACTTCAGTGCAGAGCACTG
>JAINUG010001872.1:0-16226 GCA_029706075.1 Aldrovandia affinis
TTTTCCCGGTCCAAATCGGTCGGAAAAGTCGTTTAAAACAAGTCGGAAACATGCTAACTGGCTATCCATTCAATTCAATGGCAGCGATAGCAGCGGGCGTGACATTTTCTAATGTAGCGGCGAATCTAGCGGTTTAGTAAGTGTAAAGCATCGCTAGGTATTGGCTTTGATATGCCCCCTCATTAAAATTTCACCAAAAAAAAAAATATATATAAAATATATATATAAAGGAAAAAATATATATAAAAAAATTTACATAAAAAGTGACCAAAAAAAAAAATATATATATATATAAAGGAAAAAAATATATATATAAAAAAATGACCAAAAAATTTGACCAAGAAAAAAATATATATATAAAATATATATATAAAGGAAAAATATATATATAAAAAAATTACCAAAAAATTTGACCAAAAATAATATATATAAAATATATATATAAAGGAAAAAAATATATATATATAAAAAAATAACTAAAAATGTGACAAAAAATATATATAAAATATATATATAAAGGGAAAATATATATATATATTTAAAAAGTACTAAAAAATGTGACCAAAAAAAATAAATATATAAAATATATATATAAAGCAAAAATTTGACAAAAAAATAATATATATATATAAAGGAAATATATATATATATTTTACAAAAAAATACAAAAAGGAGCTAGTCGGAAACATGCTAACTGGCCATCCATTCAATTCAATGGCAGCGATAGCATCGGCGTGACATTTTGTAATGTAGCGGCGAATCTAGCGGTTTAGTCAGTGTAAAGCATCGCTAGGTATTGGCTTTGACGTCCCCCTCATTAAAATTTGACAAAAAAAAAATATATATAAAATATATATATAAAGGAAAAAAATATATATATATAAAAAAATTACCAAAAAATTTGACAAAAAAAAATATATAAAATATATATATAAAGGAAAAATATACATATATATTTTAAAAATGTACTAAAAAATGTGACCAAAAAAATAAATATATAAAATATATATATAAAGCAAAATTTGACAAAAAATAATATATATATAAAGGAAATATATATATATATTTTACAAAAAATACAAAAAGGAGCTAGTCGGAAACATGCTAACTGGCCATCCATTCAATTCAATGGCAGCGATAGCATCGGCGTGACATTTTGTAATGTAGCGGCGAATCTAGCGGTTTAGTCAGTGTAAAGCATCGCTAGGTATTGGCTTTGACACGCCCCCTCATTAACCAGGCCGTTTTCCCGGTCCAAATCGGTCGGAAAAGTAGTTTAAAACAAGTCGGAAACATGCTAACTGGCTATCCATTCAATTCAATGGCAGCGATAGCATCGGCGTGACATTTTGTAATGTAGCGGCGAATCTAGCGGTTTAGTCAGTGTAAAGCATCACTAGGTATTGGCTTTGACACGCCCCCCTCATTAACCAGGCCGTTTTCCCAAAACAAATCGGTCGGAAAAGTAGTTTAAAACAAGTCGGAAACATGCTAACTGGCTATCCATTCAATTCAATGGCAGCGATAGCAGCGGCGTGACATTTTCTAATGTAGCGGCGAATCTAGCGGTTTAGTCAGTGTAAAGCATCGCTAGGTATTGGCTTTGACACTCCCCTCATTAACCAGGCCGTTTTCCCGGTCCAAATCGGTCGGAAAAGTCGTTTAAAACAAGTCGGAAACATGCTAACTGGCTATCCATTCAATTCAATGGCAGCGATAGCATAGGCGTGACATTTTCTAATGTAGCGGCAAATCTAGCGGTTTAGTCAGTGTAAAGCATCGCTAGGTATTGGCTTTGATACTCCCCCTCATTAACCAGGCCGTTTTCCCGGTTTAAATCGGTCAGAAAAGTCGTTTAACCCTCTGAGGTCCGTGCTAAGCTTTGAGATAGTTTGTAATTTTGGCATGGTCTGATATTTATCTCAATTTCATCAACTTAACACACACTTACTCCAAAGTGTTTGATATTTTTATTTGAAGGACAATCACAGCTACATTTGTATGCCATCAATAGTTTGGTCAGTATCATATGCAGCTTGTAAATAGATCTACAAACACACAAGTTAAAAATAGTAAATTTTTCTGCTGTCACAAAAGTTGTGAAAGCACACACTAAACTATAGTGACGAATTGTTTTGCCAATGTGCGTTTGTTCATCAAGGTCTTGGTTATGTAAGGGTGTGAAAACAGTTTAGCACATCTGAGATCTAAATAGGTAAAAACCTGTTTTTATCAGAACTGGTCACATTTATTTCAGGCTGTGGGAGGGCTAAATGCTAAATACCTGAATATTCATTATTCATTGTCCACACCTCTAAGAGTTGTCAGATGGGCCATCTCTGTCTCTCAAAGGCCATACAGAGTAAGCAAGTCAGTGAGCCATGCAGAAGAATATATGCTTTTTCATTTTGGAAGATTTATTGAAAACAGCACACAAACTACTATACAGTATATACAGGGAATGCCACATATTACAAGTCATACAGCCTAACAATAATGCACATAATATCCTCCTGAGACCCAAGGAAAAAAAGGGTCTTCCAATTAAACTTTTTTGTGATTTTTTTCACTTTAGAATTAAAACAACAACTCACAATTTAGATTTTAAATGGCAAAGCAATATTTGAGTTACCATTTCTCCTTTCACAACAAGCGCATCTTGTGGCAGCAGCCATTTTGGCTCTTATTTTATTATCCACAAACGTAGGCAAAACAATGTCGGAGCGACACGCAAATAACTCACAAAACAAACCAAAATGATAAACGAACTGGAACAAACAAAGCTAGCTGAACAAACAAAGCTAGCTAAACAGCAAATCAAAACGTAATCCCAAACACAGATTTAACTAAACAGAAGCACTCTAATAATAAACAAAAACAAGAATCGATTTTACAAGGACGTGAGATCATGAAACCGATCATGCTACATACGATTTTTCTAATATTTTAGGCTGTTTGAAAAGTATTCTTCCATAGATCTTGTGTGCCTATTGAAATTTGTTACGTTGCAACACGCGGAATATGTAGTCACGCGGAATTCATATATTGAATATATATATACGAGTATTTGATAACATGGCAAATCAAATATAGTTACTTACTCTTCGCCAGTTGTTGTCCTCGTCGCTTTCCATCAATGCTGTCAAACACTGCAGCGCAGAAAATCTTTCCATCTTGAATAAAATTGTATGTCTGTATAAAATCTTGCTTCAAATTGTCGACAGTTTGTGTTGTTTACGCCGCGTTTTCACACATGGCCCCACGCCCCTCCCACATACCTCCCGAAAATCGCACCTAGTTACCATGTCAATAGAAGGGGGACGTTACTAACAGGTAAAAAGAGTAAAAGGCAAGGTTTACTTTTGGTCTAATTAACCTAATTTAAAAATCCCATTTGATTTGCCAGTGCTCAAATCGGAAAGTCGCGATTCTAAGGTTTCTGTCAATGTTTTTGTCGCGTGTGTATGATAAAATATCGCGAAGTTAGAAATAGTAATATACTTTTATTGCTGCTGGGAGCGGCGCCGCTCCCGTCGACCTCAGGGCTAACTGGCTATCCATTCAATTCAATGGCAGCGATAGCATCGGCGTGACATTTTGTAATGTAGCGGCGAATCTAGCGGTTTAGTCAGTGTAAAGCATCACTAGGTATTGGCTTTGACACGCCCCCTCATTAACCAGGCCGTTTTCCCGGTCCAAATCGGTCGGAAAAGTACTTTAAAACAAGTCGGAAACATGCTAACTGGCTATCCATTCAATTCAATGGCAGCGATAGCATCGGCGTGACATTTTGTAATGTAGCGGCGAATCTAGCGGTTTAGTCAGTGTAAAGCATCGCTAGGTATTGGCTTTGACACGCCCCCTCATTAACCAGGCCGTTTTCCCGGTCCAAATCGGTCGGAAAAGTCGTTTAAAACAAGTCGGAAACATGCTAACTGGCTATCCATTCAATTCAATGGCAGCGATAGCAGCGGCGTGACATTTTCTAATGTAGCGGCGAATCTAGCGGTTTAGTAAGTGTAAAGCATCGCTAGGTATTGGCTTTGATATGCCCCCTCATTAAAATTTGACCAAAAAAAAAAATATATAAAATATATATATAAAGGAAAAAAAATATATAAAAAAATTTACATAAAAAGTGACCAAAAAAAAAAATATATATATATATATAAAAAAAAAAAAAAATATATAAAAAAAATTACCAAAAAATTTGACCAAGAAAAAAAAAAAATATATATAAAATATATATATAAAGGAAAAATATATATATAAAAAAATTACCAAAAAATTTGACAAAAAAATAATATATATAAAATATATATATAAAGGAAAATATATATATATATAAAAAAAATAACTAAAAATGTGACAAAAAATATATATAAAATATATATATATAAAGGAAAATATATATATATATTTAAAAAAGTACTAAAAAAATGTGACCAAAAAAATAAATATATAAAATATATATATAAAGGAAAAATTTGACAAAAAAAAAAATCTATATATATATATATAAAGGAAATATATATATATATTTTACAAAAAAATACAAAACAATTTGACCCAAAAAAATATATAAAATATATATATAAAGGAAAAAAAAAAATATATAAAAAAATTACAAAAAAATTTGACCAAAAAAAAATATATATAAAATATATATATAAAGGAAAAATTTGACAAAAAAATATATATAATATATATATATAAAGGAAATATATATATATATATTTTTTTAAATTACAAAAAAATTTAACCCAAAAAAATATAAAATATATATATAAAAGAAAAAAATATATATATAAAAAAATTACAAAAAAATTTGATATAAAAAAAAAAAAAAATATATATAAAATATATATATAAAGGAAAAATATATATATATATTTAAAAAAATGTACTAAAAAATGTGACCAAAAAAATATATATATAAAATATATATATAAAGGAAAAATTTGACAAAAAAAAAAAAAAATATATATAAAGGAAATATATATATATATATTTTACAAAAAAATACAAAACAATTTGACCCAAACAAATATATAAAATATATATATAAAGGAAAAAAATATATATATAAAAAAATTACAAAAAAATTTGAAAAAAAAAAATAATATATATAAAATATATATATAAAGGGAAAAATTTGACAAAAAAAAAAATAAATATATAATATATATATATAAAGGAAATATATATATATTTTTTTTTAAATTACAAAAAAATTTGACCCAAAAAAACATATATAAAATATATATATAAAGGAAAAAAAATATATATAAAAAATGACAAAAAAATTTGACCAAAAAAATAATATATATAAAATATATATATAAAGGAAAAATATATATATATATTTTAAAAAATGTACTAAAAAAATGTGAACAAAAAAAATAAATATATAAAATATATATATAAAGGAAAAATTTGACAAAAAAATAATATATATATATAAAGGAAATATATATATATATTTTACAAAAAAATACAAAAAGGAGCAAGTTGGAAACATGCTAACTGGCCATCCATTCAATTAAATGGCAGCGATAGCATCGGCGTGACATTTTGTAATGTAGCGGCGAATCTAGCGGTTTAGTCAGGGTAAAGCATCGCTAGGTATTGGCTTTGACGTCCCCCTCATTAACCAGGCCATTTTCCCGGTCCAAATCGGTCGGAAAAGTAGTTTAAAACAAGTCGGAAACATGCTAACTGGCTATCCATTCAATTCAATAGCAGCGATAGCAGCTGCGTGACATTTTCTAATGTAGCGGCGAATCTAGCGGTTTAGTCAGTGTAAAGCATCGCTAGGTATTGGCTTTGACACGCCCCCTCATTAACCAGGCGTTTTTCCGGTCCAAATCGGTCGGAAAAGTCGTTTAAAACAAGTCGGAAACATGCTAACTGGCTATCCATTCAATTCAATGGCAGCGATAGCATAGGCGTGACATTTTCTAATGTAGCGGCAAATCTAGCGGTTTAGTCAGTGTAAAGCATCGCTAGGTATTGGCTTTGATACTCCCCCTCATTAACCAGGCCGTTTTCCGGTTTAAATCGGTCAGAAAAGTCGTTTAAAACAAGTCGGAAACATGCTAACTGGCTATCCATTCAATTCAATGGCAGCGATAGCATCGGCGTGACATTTTGTAATGTAGCGGCGAATCTAGCGGTTTAGTCAGTGTAAAGCATCACTAGGTATTGGCTTTGACACGCCCCCTCATTAACCAGGCCGTTTTCCCGGTCCAAATCGGTCGGAAAAGTAGTTTAAAACAAGTCGGAAACATGCTAACTGGCTATCCATTCAATTCAATGGCAGCGATAGCATCGGCGTGACATTTTGTAATGTAGCGGCGAATCTAGCGGTTTAGTCAGTGTAAAGCATCGCTAGGTATTGGCTTTGACACGCCCCCTCATTAACCAGGCCGTTTTCCCGGTCCAAATCGGTCGGAAAAGTCGTTTAAAACAAGTCGGAAACATGCTAACTGGCTATCCATTCAATTCAATGGCAGCGATAGCAGCGGCGTGACATTTTCTAATGTAGCGGCGAATCTAGCGGTTTAGTAAGTGTGTAAATCATCGCTAGGTATTGGCTTTGATATGCCCCCTCATTAAAATTTGACAAAAAAAAAAATATATATAAAATATATATATAAAGGAAAAAAAATATATATATAAAAAAATTTACATAAAAAGTGACCAAAAAAAAAAAATATATATATATATAAAGGAAAAAAATATATATAAAAAAATTACCAAAAAATTTGACCAAGAAAAAAAAATATATATAAAATATATATATAAAGGAAAAATATATATATAAAAAAATTACCAAAAATTTGACCAAAAAAAATAATATATATAAAATATATATATAAAGGAAAAAATATATATATATAAAAAAATAACTAAAAAATGTGACAAAAAATATATATAAAATATATATATAAAGGAAAATATATATATATATTTAAAAAAAGTACTAAAAAATGTGACCAAAAAAAAAATAAATATATAAAATATATATATAAAGGAAAAATTTGACAAAAAAAAAAAATCTATATATATATATATAAAGGAAAATATATATATATTTTACAAAAAAATACAAAACAATTTGACCAAAAAAAATATATAAAATATATATATAGGAAAAAAAAATATATATAAAAAAATTACAAAAAAATTTGACCAAAAAAAAAATATATATAAAATATATATATAAAGGAAAAATTTGACAAAAAAAAAAAAAAATATATAATATATATATATAAAGGAAAAATATATATATATATTTTTTTAATTACAAAAAAATTTGACCCAAAAAAACATATAAAAATATATATAAAAGAAAAAAAATATATATATAAAAAATTACAAAAAAATTTGACCAAAAAAAAAATATATATAAAATATATATATAAAGGAAAAATATATATATATATTTAAAAAATGTACTAAAAAAATGTGACCAAAAAAATAAATATATAAAAATATATATATAAAGGAAAAATTTGACAAAAAAAAAAAAAATATATATAAAGGAAATATATATATATATATTTTACAAAAAAATACAAAACAATTTGACCCAAACAAATATATAAAATATATATATATAAAGGAAAAAAATATATATAAAAAAAAATTACAAAACAATTTGACCAAAAAAAATAATATATATAAAATATATATATAAAGGAAAAATTTGACAAAAAAATAAATATATAAATATATATATATAAAGGAAATATATATATATTTTTTTTTAAATTACAAAAAAATTTGACCCAAAAAAACATATAAAATATATATATAAAGGAAAAAAATATATATAAAAAAATTACAAAAAAATTTGACCAAAAAAATAATATATATAAAATATATATATAAAGGAAAAATATATATATATATTTAAAAAATGTACTAAAAAAATGTGACAAAAAAAAAATAAATATATAAAATATATATATAAAGCAAAAATTTGACAAAAAAAATAATATATATATATAAAGGAAATATATATATATATTTTACAAAAAAATACAAAAAGGAGCTAGTCGGAAACATGCTAACTGGCCATCCATTCAATTCAATGGCAGCGATAGCATCGGCGTGACATTTTGTAATGTAGCGGCGAATCTAGCGGTTTAGTCAGTGTAAAGCATCGCTAGGTATTGGCTTTGACACGCCCCCTCATTAACCAGGCCGTTTTCCCGGTCCAAATCGGTCGGAAAAGTAGTTTAAAACAAGTCGGAAACATGCTAACTGGCTATCCATTCAATTCAATGGCAGCGATAGCATCGGCGTGACATTTTGTAATGTAGCGGCGAATCTAGCGGTTTAGTCAGTGTAAAGCATCACTAGGTATTGGCTTTGACACCCCCTCATTAACCAGGCCGTTTTCCGGTCCAAATCGGTCGGAAAAGTAGTTTAAAACAAGTCGGAAACATGCTAACTGGCTATCCATTCAATTCAATGGCAGCGATAGCATCGCGTGACATTTTCTAATGTAGCGGCGAATCTAGCGGTTTAGTCAGTGTAAAGCATCGCTAGGTATTGGCTTTGACACTCCCCCTCATTAACCAGGCCGTTTTCCCGGTCCAAATCGGTCGGAAAAAGTCGTTTAAAACAAGTCGGAAACATGCTAACTGGCTATCCATTCAATTCAATGGCAGCGATAGCATAGGCGTGACATTTTGTAATGTAGCGGCAAATCTAGCGGTTTAGTCAGTGTAAAGCATCGCTAGGTATTGGCTTTGACACGCCCCCTCATTAACCAGGCCGTTTTCCCGGTCCAAATCGGTCGGAAAAGTCGTTTAAAACAAGTCGGAAACATGCTAACTGGCTATCCATTCAATTCAATGGCAGCGATAGCAGCGGCGTGACATTTTTTCTAATGTAAAGCGAATCTAGCGGTTTAGTCAGTGTAAAGCATCGCTAGGTATTGGCTTTGATATGCCCCCTCATTAAAATTTGACCAAAAAAAAATATATATAAAATATATATATAAAGGAAAAAATATATATATAAAAAAATTTACATAAAAAGTGACCAAAAAAAAATATATATATATATAAAGAAAAAAAAAATATATAAAAAAATTACCAAAAAATTTGACCAAGAAAAAAAAATATATATATAAAATATATATATAAAGGAAAAATATATATATAAAAAAAATTACCAAAAAATTTGACCAAAAAAAATAATATATATAAAATATATATATAAAGGAAAAATATATATATATAAAAAAATAACTAAAAAAATGTGAAAAAAATATATATAAAATATATATATAAAGGAAAAAATATATATATATTTAAAAAAAGTACTAAAAAAATGTGACCAAAAAAAATAAATATATAAAATATATATATAAAGGAAAAATTTGACAAAAAAAAAAATATATATATATATAAAGGAAATATATATATATATTTTACAAAAAATACAAAACAATTTGACCCAAAAAATATATAAAATATATATATAAAGGAAAAAAAAATATATATAAAAAAATTACAAAAAAATTTGACCAAAAAAAAATATATATAAAATATATATATAAAGGAAAAATTTGACAAAAAAAAAAATATATATAATATATATATAAAGGAAATATATATATATATTAAAAAAAAATTACAAAAAAATTTGACCCAAAAAACATATAAAATATATATATAAAGGAAAAAAATATATATATAAAAAAATTACAAAAAAATTTGACCAAAAAAAAAAAAAATATATATAAAATATATATATAAAGGAAAAATATATATATATATTTAAAAAAATGTACTAAAAAAATGTGACCAAAAAAATAAATATATAAAATATATATATAAAGGAAAAATTTGAAAAAAAAAAAAATATATATATAAAGGAAAATATATATATATATTTTACAAAAAAATACAAAACAATTTGACCCAAAAAAATATATAAAATATATATATAAAGGAAAAAAATATATATATAAAAAAATTACAAAAAATTTGACCAAAAAAAAAAATATATATAAAATATATATATAAAGGAAAAATTTGACAAAAAAATAAATATATAATATATATATATAAAGGAAAATATATATATATTTTTTTTTAAATTACAAAAAAATTTGACCAAAAAAAACATATAAAATATATATATAAAGGAAAAATATATATATATAAAAAAATTACAAAAAAATTTGACCAAAAAAAAAATAATATATATAAAATATATATATAAAAGAAAAATATATATATATATTTAAAAAATGTACTAAAAAATGTGACCAAAAAAAATAAATATATAAAATATATATATAAAGGAAAAATTTGACAAAAAATATATATATATATATAAAGGAAATATATATATATATTTTACAAAAAAATACAAAAAGGAGCAAGTCGGAAACATGCTAACTGGCCATCCATTCAATTCAATGGCAGCGATAGCATCGGCGTGACATTTTGTAATGTAGCGGCGAATCTAGCGGTTTAGTCAGTGTAAAGCATCGCTAGGTATTGGCTTTGACACGCCCCCTCATTAACCAGGCCGTTTCCCGGTCCAAATCGGTCGGAAAAGTAGTTTAAAACAAGTCGGAAACATGCTAACTGGCTATCCATTCAATTCAATGGCAGCGATAGCATCGGCGTGACATTTTGTAATGTAGCGGCGAATCTAGCGGTTTAGTCAGTGTAAAGCATCGCTAGGTATTGGCTTTGACACGCCCCCTCATTAACCAGGCCGTTTTCCCGGTCCAAATCGGTCGGAAAAGTAGTTTAAAACAAGTCGGAAACATGCTAACTGGCTATCCATTCAATTCAATGGCAGCGATAGCAGCGGCGTGACATTTTCTAATGTAGCGGCGAATCTAGCGGTTTAGTCAGTGTAAAGCATCGCTAGGTATTGGCTTTGACGTCCCCCTCATTAAAATTTGACCAAAAAAAATAATATATATAAAATATATATATAAAAGAAAAAAATATATATAAAAAAATTACCAAAAAAATTTGATAAAAAAATATATAAAATATATATATAAAGGAAAAATATATTTAAAAATATATATTTTAAAATGTACTAAAAAAATGTGACCAAAAAACAATAAATATATAAAATATATATATAAAGGAATAATTTTTGAAAAAAATAATATATATATAAAGGAAATATATATATATATTTTACAAAAAAATACAAATCGGACGGAAAAGTTGTTTAAAACAAGTCGGAAACATGCTAACTGGCTATCCATTCAATTCAATGGCAGCGATAGCAGCTGCGTGACATTTTCTAATGTAGCGGCGAATCTAGCGGTTTAGTCAGTGTAAAGCATCGCTAGGTATTGGCTTTGACACTCCCCCTCATTAACCAGGCCGTTTTCCCGGTCCAAATCGGTCGGAAAAGTCGTTTAAAACAAGTCGGAAACATGCTAACTGGCTATCCATTCAATTCAATGGCAGCGATAGCATAGGCGTGACATTTTCTAATGTAGCGGCAAATCTAGCGGTTTAGTCAGTGTAAAGCATCGCTAGGTATTGGCTTTGATACTCCCCCTCATTAACCAGGCGTTTTCCCGGTCCAAATCGGTCGGAAAAGTCGTTTTAAAACAAGTCGGAAACATGCTAACTGGCTATCCATTCAATTCAATGGCAGCGATAGCATCGGCGTGACATTTTGTAATGTAGCGGCGAATCTAGCGGTTTAGTCAGTGTAAAGCATCACTAGGTATTGGCTTTGACACGCCCCTCATTAACCAGGCCGTTTTCCCGGTCCAAATCGGTCGGAAAAGTCGTTTAAAACAAGTCGGAAACATGCTAACTGGCTATCCATTCAATTCAATGGCAGCGATAGCAGCGGCGTGACATTTTCTAATGTAGCGGCGAATCTAGCGGTTTAGTAAGTGTAAAGCATCGCTAGGTATTGGCTTTGATATGCCCCCTCATTAAAATTTGACAAAAAAAATATATATAAAATATATATATAAAGGAAAAAAAAATATATATAAAAAAATTTACATAAAAAGTGACCAAAAAAAATATATATATATATAAAGGAAAAAAAAATATATATAAAAAAATTACCAAAAATTTGACCAAGAAAAAAAAATATATATAAAATATATATATAAAGGAAAAATATATATATAAAAAAATTACCAAAAAATTTGACCAAAAAAAAAAAATAATATATATAAAATATATATATAAAGGAAAAAATATATATATATAAAAATATAAAAAAATAACTAAAAATGTGACAAAAAAAAATATATATAAAATATATATATAAAGGAAAAATATATATATATATTTAAAAAAGTACTAAAAAATGTGACCAAAAAAATAAATATATAAAATATATATATAAAGGAAAAATTTGACAAAAAAAAAAAATATATATATATATAAAGGAAATATATATATATATTTTACAAAAAAATACAAAACAATTTGACCCAAAAAAATATATAAAATATATATATAAAGGAAAAAATATATATATAAAAAAATTACAAAAAAATTTGACCAAAAAAAAAAAATATATATAAAATATATATATAAAGGAAAAATTTGACAAAAAAAAATATATATAATATATATATATAAAGGAAAATATATATATATATTTTTTTAAATTACAAAAAAATTTGACCCAAAAAAACATATAAAATATATATATAAAGGAAAAAAATATATATATAAAAAATTACAAAAAAATTTGACAAAAAAAAATATATATAAAATATATATATAAAGGAAAAATATATATATATATTTAAAAAATGTACTAAAAAAATGTGACCAAAAAAAAATAAATATATAAAATATATATATAAAGGAAAAAATTTGAAAAAAAAAAAATATATATATAAAGGAAATATATATATATATATTTTACAAAAAAATACAAAACAATTTGATATAAAACAAATATATAAAATATATATATAAAGGAAAAAATATATATATTAAAAAAATTACAAAAAAATTTGACCAAAAAAAAATAATATATATAAAATATATATATAAAGAAAAATTTGACAAAAAAAAATAAATATATAATATATATATATAAAGGAAAATATATATATATTTTTTTTTAAATTACAAAAAATTTGACCAAAAAAACATATAAAATATATATATAAAAGAAAAAAAATATATATATAAAAAATTACAAAAAAATTTGACCAAAAAAAAATAATATATATAAAATATATATATAAAGGAAAAATATATATATATATTTTAAAAAATGTACTAAAAAAATGTGACCAAAAAAAAATAAATATATAAAATATATATATAAAGGAAAAATTTGACAAAAAATAATATATATATATAAAGGAAATATATATATATATTTTACAAAAAAATACAAAAAGGAGCAAGTCGGAAACATGCTAACTGGCCATCCATTCAATTCAATGGCAGCGATAGCATCGGCGTGACATTTTGTAATGTAGCGGCGAATCTAGCGGTTTAGTCAGTGTAAAGCATCGCTAGGTATTGGCTTTGACACGTCCCCTCATTAACCAGGCCGTTTTCCCGGTCCAAATCGGTCGGAAAAGTAGTTTAAAACAAGTCGGAAACATGCTAACTGGCTATCCATTCAATTCAATGGCAGCGATAGCAGCGGCGTGACATTTTCTAATGTAGCGGCGAATCTAGCGGTTTAGTCAGTGTAAAGCATCGCTAGGTATTGGCTTTGACGTCCCCCTCATTAAAAATTTGACCAAAAAAAAATATATATAAAATATATATATAAAGGAAAAATATATATAAAATTACCAAAAAATTTGACAAAAAAAATATATAAAATATATATATAAAGGAAAAATATACATATATATTTTAAAAAATGTACTAAAAAAATGTGACCAAAAACAATAAATATATAAAATATATATATAAAGGAATAATTTGACAAAAAAAATAATATATATATAAAGGAAATATATATATATATTTTACAAAAAAATACAAATCGGACGGAAAAGTTGTTTAAAACAAGTCGGAAACATGCTAACTGGCTATCCATTCAATTCAATGGCAGCGATAGCAGCGGCGTGACATTTTCTAATGTAGCGGCGAATCTAGCGGTTTAGTCAGTGTAAAGCATCGCTAGGTATTGGCTTTGAAACACTAACCCCTCATTAACCAGGCCGTTTTCCCGGTCCAAATCGGTCGGAAAAGTCGTTTAAAACAAGTCGGAAACATGCTAACTGGCTATCCATTCAATTCAATGGCAGCGATAGCATAGGCGTGACATTTTCTAATGTAGCGGCAAATCTAGCGGTTTAGTCAGTGTAAAGCATCGCTAGGTATTGGCTTTGACACGCCCCCTCATTAACCAGGCCGTTTTCCGGTCCAAATCGGTCAGAAAAGTCGTTTAAAACAAGTCGGAAACATGCTAACTGGCTATCCATTCAATTCAATGGCAGATATAGCAGCGGCGTGACATTTTCTAATGTAGCGGCGAATCTAGCGGTTTAGTCAGTGTAAAGCATCGCTAGGTATTGGCTTTGATATGCCCCCTCATTAAAAATTTGACCAAAAAAAAAAAAAAAAATATATATAAAGGAAAAAATATATATAAAAAATAAAGGACCAAAAAAAAAATATATATATAAAGGAAAAAAAATTTAAAAATTGTAAAAAATTTGACCAAAAAAAAAAATAAAAAATATATATAAAGGATATAAAAATATATATATAAAAAAATTATATAAAAAATTTGACATAAAAAATAATATATATAAAATATATATATAAAGAAAAAATATATATATAAAAAAATTACAAAAAATTTGACAAAAAAAAAAAATATATAAAATATATATATAAAGGAAAAATATATATATAAAAAAATGTACTAAAAAATGTGACCAAAAAAATAAATATATAAAATATATATATAAAGGAAAAATTTGACAAAAAAAAAAAAATATATATATATAAAGGAAATATATATATATATTTTACAAAAAAATACAAAAAGGAGCTAGTCAAAACATGCTAACTGGCCATCCATTCAATTCAATGGCAGCGATAGCAATGACATTTTGTAATGTAGCGGCGAATCTAGCGGTTTAGTCAGTGTAAAGCATCGCTAGGTATTGGCTTTGACGTCCCCCTCATTAAAATTTGAAAAAAAAAATAATATATATAAAATATATATATAAATTTGACCCAAAAAAATATAAAAAAATATATATATATAAAAAAATTACCAAAAAATTTGACCAAAAAAAAAATATATAAAATATATATATAAAGGAAAAATATACATATATATTTTAAAAATGTACTAAAAAAATGTGACAAAAAAATAAATATATAAAATATATATATAAAGCAAAAATTTGACAAAAAAATAATATATATATAAAGGAAATATATATATATATTTTACAAAAAAATACAAAAAGGAGCTAGTCGGAAACATGCTAACTGGCCATCCATTCAATTCAATGGCAGCGATAGCATCGGGCGTGACATTTTGTAATGTAGCGGCGAATCTAGCGGTTTAGTCAGTGTAAAGCATCGCTAGGTATTGGCTTTGACACGCCCCCTCATTAACCAGGCCGTTTTCCCGGTCCAAATCGGTCGGAAAAGTAGTTTAAAACAAGTCGGAAACATGCTAACTGGCTATCCATTCAATTCAATGGCAGCGATAGCATCGGCGTGACATTTTGTAATGTAGCGGCGAATCTAGCGGTTTAGTCAGTGTAAAGCATCACTAGGTATTGGCTTTGACACGCCCCCTCATTAACCAGGCCGTTTTCCCAAAACAAATCGGTCGGAAAAGTAGTTTAAAACAAGTCGGAAACATGCTAACTGGCTATCCATTCAATTCAATGGCAGCGATAGCAGCGGCGTGACATTTTCTAATGTAGCGGCGAATCTAGCGGTTTAGTCAGTGTAAAGCATCGCTAGGTATTGGCTTTGACACTCCCCCTCATTAACCAGGCCGTTTTCCCGGTCCAAATCGGTCGGAAAAGTCGTTTAAAACAAGTCGGAAACATGCTAACTGGCTATCCATTCAATTCAATGGCAGCGATAGCATAGGCGTGACATTTTCTAATGTAGCGGCAAATCTAGCGGTTTAGTCAGTGTAAAGCATCGCTAGGTATTGGCTTTGACACCCCTCATTAACCAGGCCGTTTTCCCGGTTTAAATCGGTCAGAAAAGTCGTTTAAAACAAGTCGGAAACAT
>JAINUG010001873.1:0-16211 GCA_029706075.1 Aldrovandia affinis
TCACTCTCACATACGTCAAAATGCCAAATAGCCGTATGGAAGATAATGGTCAAAAATCTATCTTACACACAAATAGACAGCAACCATTTTAGATTGACCTTGTTTGGTCTCATAATACTTTTGGGTAAGCTGAAAATGTTTGAATCAATCGCTGAAATTATTTATATATATATATATATATATATTCTGTGACATCATGAGAGGTTTGACCAGGGCAGGTCGGTGTGGGGCAGTGCAACAACACACAAAAAACAGGCAAAACACAGACGGTTCAAACTTAAAGTCCAGGTTTATTTCTCCTCAGGGCATGAATGGGCACTTTTCCTCCAAACAATAATCCAAAATCCAACTTATATGTTCCAAGAGAAAAAAGGGTTCTTCCAGAAATCCAAACGTTCAAAAAATGCCTCAACCAAAAATGTCACAGTTCATCCTGCCAACAATCCTCTTCTAGTACACAATTCT
This sequence comes from Aldrovandia affinis, assembly GCA_029706075.1. Lineage (NCBI taxonomy): Eukaryota > Metazoa > Chordata > Actinopteri > Notacanthiformes > Halosauridae > Aldrovandia > Aldrovandia affinis. The sequence goes on from JAINUG010001873.1 coordinate 466, forward strand.
CAAATCAAAAGGTTACTTTCCTGGGTGTGTTGGTTCCTTCCAGCTCCTTCCAGCCATGTGCTCAGCTCCTCACTCTCTCTCTCCTTTGTCCTGCGTGTGGGCCTTCTATACTGGCCTTGATTAGGTGGCCCAAGCACCTACACCTGGAGTCGTGTTGCATTGTGGGGCTTGTAGTGTGTACAACGGCGGCCATTTTGTGAAGTGGCCGCCGATCAGCAGGGGAATGCAGCACTCCTCCACCACACGTCCCCCTGTGATGCCACAATATATAGGCTATATACAGTATATATATAAAACATTTTTTTTTTTTTTAACGTACAGTATGTGAAGATTGGAAGATTGGCCCAATGTTGAGTTAGTAGTAAACCACCATCAGCTAGGGCGCAATAGCCCTGTAAGCGTTTCAAACGATGGAACGCAGACCTGCAGGCAGAAAGCCGTGACTCGCAACTGAGCGCTTCCTCCCACGCGCCTTTATTTGAACACCTGAGAAGCCTAATTTGCCTGTAGCATATTATTAAAGGAGAAACCCCCGTGGATTTAAACTCAGCTAATTTCTCTTTTAGCACATTTAAATGCCATTGTTGTATGAAATGTGCTATGTAAATAAACTTGCCTTGCCTTGCCTTTTAAATAAATAATGTTTTTGCGTCATGAAAGTACAGTAAACTGGAAAAACTCAGCAGAAGAAGCAGAAGAAACACAGAGCTGCAGGAGTTCATGTTAAGATGTAAGATGTTTCTTTCTCTGAGAGAAGAGTGGTGTCTGCAGACAGACCACAGTTTTAAATAGAGGCACGGAGTATGCCGAATTGGCCAGTTGTAGTTTGTCACTGAGATGTTTTTTTAGTCCTCTTTCTCTCCATCCAAATGTATCGATTTATACTGAATTCACATGCATTGAAGCAAATCAAGATGAATGATAACAGCAAAAAGATTTTGACTTATTTTTATTTGTAATATCAGAGGAAAAACAAAGGGGCACCCCAGAATGGCAAAAGTACACAAATAATATACGAGGACAGCCTCAAACATGTGGTACACATTTTCAAGTTATACAGTCGTGGCCAAAAATATTGGCACACTTGCACGTTTTTTTTAAAACTCACAATTTTCTCTCAAATAAGTTGAAATTGACCTAAGTATTTGGTGTTCACAATTTTTTATTTCACTGTTAATAGTACAGAAACTTTGTTTTTGATTCAGAACTTAACATATCCTTTTAAATCATAAAATAAACAGAAATGGCATTGACAAATTTATTGACACCCTAGATTTAATATTTAGCACCTTGGAGGAAATAGTATTACTTCTAGTCATACAAAATGTTTTGTTTTATAGAATCCAATGATTTGATTTACTTTTTGGCTGGCCTTATATGCATTAGTCTTGTGACAGTCTATTATAGCTTCTAAGGCACTCTAATGAAAATAGCTTAGAATAACTTTTAGACTTAGAATAGCTGAAGTATTTCCCGTTATAGCTTGTGGGTGGAGCTGTCATGTTTTATCAGTGACTCCATGCTCTGAACAAATCATAATGCTTTGTTATGGAGTGCAGCATTCGATTTGTTTGTTCATTCGGTGGCTGACATCACTTGGTAACTCCACCCATTATGGGGGTTCATGAAGCCTAGCTACTATATTCACATGTGACATGTAATTTGTGAATGAGTAATTTTATTGTTGCTAACTAATTAATCTTCATCTGTCACCCTTCAGCTGACTTCCATTGACACTAATTTATGAATGAGAAGCAATTGTATAATAAGTCTGTTGTCTAATAAGTTCTGTTAAGAACTTAGGGGGCTTAAGGGGGCTGATAAACATTTTCTGAAAGCAGTGATGAAAGTTAACTTTGTTAGACCTACAGTATATGTCTTTACTGTAATCAAATTGAGGATCATTGAAAAACTTAATTATTGATCATTGAACTTAACTAAATTAAAATTATAATCTCTCCCCCATGTTCCATCCAGATGTTTTTTTTAAGGTTTTAAAGAGATTCAATCAAATTCAGAAATCACAATACCCCTGTAATGATGACGATGACGATGACTGGGGCTGTGCAATATAACTTTTGCATGAAAATATCTAACAGCTCATGGTTATACTGTTCTGCATCCAAGTACAGTATAATACATACGGTATGCATTATATTTCTGGATGTGACACTCATGATCTGGCTATAGTAGTTTTGAAATGGTAAAAGTACAGCTGCTTCACTTTTTATACAATTTGCCTTAAAGATAAGCAATAGAAATACAATTTAGTCATTATTATGTGTATCTGAAACAGACACAGAACAATAAATGACATTACACAAATGTTGCTATATGAACATTCTTTGTAACCTTTTGAATGACTAATAGGAATTGAATTACATTCAATTGTGTGGGATTGTTTGTTTGTCTGGTAAATAAAAGGCTTTATAGATTTGAAATAAAAACTTTAATTAACAGCCAATTTTCAACATTATCATGAACATTGATTTAATCATTTGTAGGGAACCCTCTAATATTTACGATATGACCAATTAAAAGTACAAAATATATTGTATAAAACCAAAGCACCACACGTTTTGCATCTGTACAGACACAAATAGAATCACATTGTTTTATTAGAAGGTAAATAGGGTTACTGCACGTTTAAAGGCTTTGCTGTGGTGTGAGTATGAATACACCGATGTCACACTAAATGTTTCTTTCTTCTCTTCTTTGCAGAGTCTTTATCAGCAACTGAAATATGAAAAGTATGAAATACAAACTACAATATGAAAAGTATTAAATTAAGTCAATTAAGGAAATCACATGAATATGGAGAACATGTTCTCAATCAATTATCAAAGATTTCACAATCTCACACTCATCATTGCACAATACAGTACAGGTATATCAGCAATTGGTGTTTGGGAAAGGTTTCCTTCCCTCTCTCTCCCCCTCTCTCTCTCTCTCCCTCTCTCTCCCCCTCTCTCTCTCTTCTCTCTCTCTCTCTCTCCTCTCTCCCCTCTCTCTCTCTTCTCTCTCTGTCTCTCTCCCTCTCTCCCCCCTCTCCCTCTCTCCCTCTCTCTCCCTGGGGAAACGTTGATAATATCATCCAGAGCTTGATGTACGCTTTGCAGAGGTAGTAAAGAATGAAGCTAGACCATTTAATGTAGCAAAAAAGGCCTTGTAGTCTTTGATACTGTTGCATGCTTGTGCACTAAATTAAATATGTGCGCACAGCAGTTAGAAAATTGTAAAATTAACATTTTAATGTTAAAATAGTACTAAAAATGCATTTTTCCCATTCTAATGTGGTACATATTTTACCATTCAGTTATTTATTCATTGATTGTGCTTGCAACTATTTTTTGGTTGTGTTTTGGGGGTCAAGGAGAGATTTGGTGGCCTTTTACAAGCATAAATTGTGCTGTTTGGAACTTGGGGCAAAAGCCAGCATGCAGTTCCTTTTTTCGTCCAGCAAATGGCGCCAGCGTACATCACATGTGCTGCTAATAGCAGGATATCAATATATTTTCTATATACTGTATGCAACAGGCACAAAGTCAGTGTTTGTAACTTTCTCTTCCCTATTCTGGTCCTAGCCTCTCCACACAAAAATACATGCAGACACGCACGCATGCACACATGCGCACACACACACACACACACACACACACACACACACAAACACAAACACACATAGGTGCACCATATGGGTCAAAGGTCAGACATTAAGTATTAAGGGTCAGATCAGATAAACAGCAGAAAGGCCCAGCAGGCAGACAGGCTCACACACTCACACACTCTGTCTCAGTCTCAGACAAGCTCACACTCTCATACACTCACAGTCATACACTCTGATACACTCATTTTTACATTTTTACATTTTACATTACATTACATTTCACAGTCATACACTCTGTCTCAGTCTCAGACAAGCTCACACTCTCATACACTCACAGTCATACACTCTCATACACTCACAGTCATACACTCTCATACACTCACAGTCATACACTCTGATACACTCACAGTTTGTCTCACACTCACTCACAATCACACACTTTCACCTACTATTCACAATGCCTCACACCCTGACAGAGAGTCAGTTCATTAAAATAAATTGCTTATCTGACCAGTCATTGAAAACATTAGGGAAAACAAATGTACCATTCTAGCAGATTATTTCACATACATTTCTTCTCTTCTACTGATTAGCTACATATAAAGCAAGTATTAGCAGTTTGATCAAATGTTTTTGTTTGTTTGTTATTATATATTTGTACTTTTTCCTTTTTCATTTATGGTACATGTGCATTATTTTGCATTGAGATCTCTATGTGTAGTAAAAAATGGTGGTTCTGTGTGGCTCAGTAGGTAGAGCATGGCGCTGACAACCCTTGGGTTGTGGGTTTGATTCCCAGTGGGACCACATATAAAAAAATATATATGCATTCACTACTGTTAGTCGCTTTGGATAAAAGCGTCTGATAAATTACATATATTATATTATATATTATAAAACAAATACACATTAACACTCACATTGAGTTGAGCAGTCTGGCACACAGGACACTGAGCAGGTGTTTGGTCTCACCTAGCTCAGAGGGAGGAGGGGTAGGTGGGGCAGGAGGCATTGTAAGGTCTGTGGCGTAGCTCAGTGGTGGGGGTACACTCTGGGGCAGGGGCATTCAACTAGATTAGGAAGGGGGCCACAAAACTGACAATGAAAATGAACAAATATGCCATTGTTATTGTACAACCAACCATGCAATAATAATAATAATAATAATGATAATAATAATAATAATAATTAATATTGTGATTATTATTATTATTGTAGTAGCTGTAGTAGTAAAATTGTCACGGTTCCACGTATTCATGCCACGTTTTATGTGTTATTTATGTCATGTTTCATTTCATGTTGGCTCCAGAAACAGGTCCAAGAAGCCTATAAGACCAAGGATAAGGAGGTCAAAAAGAGCGCAAGGAATGACAAAAGGGCTTTTGTCGAGATGCTAGCCTGCAAAGCAGAAGGGGCAGCAAGAAGAGGCGAAATGGGTGTTGTATACAAAATCACCAAACAGCTCTGTGGCAAAAACACCAGCCAATCTGCTCCTGTAAAAGACAAGGATGGTAACAACCTATTGACAGAGAGTGAACAGGCAGTGAGATGGGTGCAGCACTTTCGTGAAGTCCTTAACTGCCCTGAACCAGAACATCCTGCTAACCCGACACCTGCAGATAACATAAGCCTACTCAACATCAACACCAGCCCCCCTACTGAAGCAGAAGTCAGAAATGCTATCCAAATAACAAAGGACGGAAAGCTGCAGGCTCTGACTGCATCCATGCAGAGATGCTGAAAGCCGACCTCAACACCTCGGTTAAGGTGCTTACAGACCTGTTCAGAAACATCTGGGACAGAAATGTCATTCCTGTGGATTGGGCCAAAGGTTTGATTGCTAAAATCCCAAAGAAAGGCAATCTGCAGAACTGCAACAACTGGCGAGGCATCACATTGCTATCCATACCATCCGAGGTCTTCTGCAGAATCCTGCTAGGCAGAATTGATACAGCAATTGACATCAAACTGAGACAGGAACAGGCAGGTTTCAGGAAAGGAAGAGGGTGCACAGACCAGATCTTCACACTAAGGAACATCATTGAACAATGCCTGGAGTGGAACTACCCACTATACATCAATTTCATCGACTTCCAGAAAGCTTTTGACAGCTTACACCGTGACACTCTGTGGAAGATCGTGCAATCCTATGGAATCCCTCCAAAGATAATTGCACTGATAAAGATGTTTTACCACCGATTTGAGTGTAGTGTGATCACAAACGGCAACCTCACTGACTGGTTCCCTGTGAAATCTGGCGTACGCCAGGGATGTATCATCTCTCCCATTCTCTTCCTGATTGCCATCGACTGGTCCATGCGAAAACCACCTCAGACAAACCCAGAGGCATCCAGTGGACTCTCTTCACCCAGCTGGAAGATCTCGACTATGCTGATGACCTAGCCATCGTCTCCACAAATCACACTCATCTGCAAGAGAAAACAGATAGGACTGACAGATTTGCCAAACAGATGGGTTTGAACATAAACATCTCTAAAACCCAAGTGATGTACATAAATTCAACACCACATGTACCAATCACTGTGGATGGCAACTCTCTCGATTATGTCGAAGAGTTTACATATCTGGGAAGTCTACTCAGTAAGGACAATGCATGCAGTAAAGACATCAGCATAAGGCTCGGGAAAGCCCGCAGTGCATTCGCAATACTTCATACTATCTGGAAGTCAAAGCAGTACAGCCTAAGAACCAAGATCTGACTGTATAACAGCAATGTTAAGTCAGTTCTGCTGTACGGCTCAGAATGCTGGCGAGTCGTCGAGAGTGACATGCAGAAGATCAGTGCATTCCACAATGGATGTCTCCGGAGGATATGTCGAATATTCTGGCCAGAAAGGATCTCAAATGAGGACCTGTACAAAAACACAGACTGCCGCAATGTGGTGTTGGAGATCAAACAACGCCGACTCCAATGGCTAGGACATGTCCTCAGAATGGACCAGAACTGTATCCCTAAAGTAGCCTTGAGATGGACTCCACCTGGAAAGAGGAAGCAAGGGAGGCCAAAAACAACCTGGCGGAGAACTGTGACCTCAGAACTTAAAACGGCGAACCTAACCTGGGGCGAGGCACAACATGCTGCACAGGATAGGACCAGATGGAAGCAGATCGTCGCAGCCTTATGTTCCTCAAGGAACGAAGAGGATTAAGTAAGTAGTCATTTCATGTCATGTCTTGATTCGGTTTTCATGTTACGTTTCTGTTCATGTTTAAAGCATACACTTTTTCATGTTCTTTCCGCAAATCTTGCGTTCATGCTTTCTCTCTCTCTCTCTCGTTGTCGCTCGCGTTTCCTTATTGTTTCTAACCCAGTGGTTCTTAATCCTCTCCTCGGGGAACCCCAGCCAGTCCATGTATTTGTTCAGTTCCACCACCAGCACACCTGATTCAACTAATTTCTACTTAACGAGCATTGATTAGTTGAATCAGGTGTGCTGGTGGTGGAATTGAACAAATACATGGACTGGCTGGTGTTCCCCGAGGAGAGGATTGAGAACCACTGTTCTAACCCCTCCTTGTCTGATTACTCATTTACTAAGGATTAGATAGGTTTAGGTTTGTTTCTGCTAGCACAATTGGCAATGTAGTAACTCTAATTGCCGACGTGCTGGAGGATTTACTAATTACTAACTTGCTAACCATGTGTATTCATGTTTCCTTTCGTTTCTAGTCCATGTCTGATTTACTAATCTACTAACGCTAGGTCAGGATAGGATCATTACTAACAACAACTAATTCTCTTGTTACCTTGTTACGCTCTCCTCAGCTGTTTTCTGTTTCGCTCTGTTCTCAAGCTAAGTGTCTGCACCTGTCTACACCTCCATATAAGCTCAGTGTTTTTGTCATGTCCTTGCAAAATTGTTGCCTAGTTTTCTATTGCACTCTTGAGCGTTTGCATTGTCTGATTTCTTGTTACGACCCAAGCCTGTTATTGACCATTGTTACTGCCTGTCGTTTTTGTTACCACTGCCTGTTTAGACCACAAGTTTTTGCCTGCTGTCTTTTGTGCCTTTGCCCCGCAGAGCAGACTTCGGTCTTGACTCTTGCACCGTCCCCCGCTGACAGCTACTTTGGTTTGTTTTGGATTTTGCATGGTTTACCGAGTTCGAGACTGCCTTCTCCCTCGTTACTGTACTTTGGTTATTACCTTGATTTTTGGGTTATCGAACTTTGCTTTTGTTTTGACTACGTCTCCTGAACATTCATTTACATTTTTTTACATTTTAAGCATTTAGCAGACGCTCTTATCCAGAGCGACTTACAAGATGTGCATTAATACAAGGTGAGAACAATCAAAGTTAGCGTACAAGATCAGTGCAGTAAAACGGCAAAAGGCATCATTGCAGGCGTCTGCGTATCATACCTGTAACATTGGGAAAGAAAAGGTTAGTGGGTTATTTTTAATTATTTTTTATTTTTTTAAGAACAAGTAAACAGTGGTGACGACAGATTGACTAGATGGACAGTGTTCAGTGGTAGTGGAGTCTGAAGAGGTGGGTTTTGAGTCTCTTGCGGAAGATTGGAAGTGATTCCGCAGTCCTGACCGATTGCGGGAGGTCGTTCCACCAAAGAGGGACCAGGACAGAGAAGAGGCGAGACCGCGAGGAGCGGCTGCCAGGCGCCCGGAGGGATGGGGCAGTCATCCCACTTTATTCCTAAAATAAAGACCCGCAAGGGCTTTATTAGATGTCATTGTTTCTGAGTCGTGCATTTCGGGTCCAACCCTCACGTACCCGTCTCAAAAATAGGCAACCAAAATAGTAATGTAGGCTACATTATTATAATGAATCCATATAGATTTGTGCATTATAACACCAAAACGCTGGGTGGCAACACATACCAGAAAACTGCTAGGCCTAGGATAGCAAATGCGATCAGTAAGAGGCAGAGGAGGCCTAGAAGTCCGTCTGAGGTAGCCCAAAGGTGAAGTTCATGAAAGATATTTGTTGACCTATGCAACCGGGATTAACAAAGATGCAAGCATAGGCAGCATCCCATCATTACTAAATAAATGAAAATAATAATAAAAATAGAAGCTACCTGATAATCAGTGTGAGAAGTTGCATTTTCGAGCCATAGCCAGCTTGCTGAATTCAGGTCGGTGCGAGGTCAGAGCAAGCTGCATGCACTGGTTGAGATGCTCATCAGTGAGTCGATTGCGATGTTGATTCTTTATCAAGTTCATTGTCGAAAATCCGGACTTGCATATGTAAATAAATCCAAACATGGTTAACAGGTAGATAGCCAGTCTCTGGCAATGATGAAACTGATGAGTAGAATGAGCCCAAAACTCGCACAGTCCCTCTTCTCCGAATTTTGCTTTCAGCACATCAGAGCTCTGAATTTGCACCAACTCCAGCTGGAATGCCACCTCATCAATACCGGGCATCGCAGCTTTCACCTCGGCTGGACAGGACCCGAAACATCGACTGCAAATGGATTGCGCACAAATAAAATAACCTGTTTTGGAATCCTGAAGTCGTTGAATCGCTCTTTGAAGTTTTCAGCCAGGCTTTTAACCCCCTGAGGTCGACGGGAGCGGCGCCGCTCCCAGCAGCAATAAAAGTATATTACTATTTCTAACTTCGCCATATTTTATCATACACACGCGACAAAAACATTGACAGAAACCTTAGAATCGCGACTTTCCGATTTGAGCACTGGCAAATCAAATGGGATTTTTAAATTAGGTTAATTAGACCAAAAGTAAACCTTGCCTTTTACTCTTTTTACCTGGAAGTAACGTCCCCCTTCTATTGACATGGTAACTAGGTGCGAGTTTCGGGGAGGTGTGTGGGGAGGGCGTGGGGCCATGTGTGAAAACGCCGGTGTAAACAACACATAAACTGTCCCGACAATTTGAAGCAAGATTTTATACAGACATACAATTTTATTCAAGATGGAAAGATTTTCTGCGCTGCAGTGTTTGAGAGCATTGATGGAAAGCGACGAAGACAATAACTGACGAAGAGTAAGTAACTATATTTGATTTGCCATGTTATCAAATACTCGTATATATATTCAATATATGAATTCCGCGTCTTGTGACTACATATTCCCCATATTCACAACTTTTGTGACAGCAGAAAAATTTACTATGTTTAACTTGTGTGTTTGTAGATCTATTTACAAGCTGCATATGATACTGACCAAACTATTGATGGCATACAAATGTAGCTGTGATTGTCCTTCAAATAAAAATATCAAACACTTTGGAGTAAGTGTGTGTTAAGTTGATGAAATTGAGATAAATATCAGACCATGCCAAAATCAAAAACCATCTCAAAGCTTAGCACGGACCTCAGAGGGTTATAAAAGAGGTTGATTACATGTTACAGCATAACATCGCAGGACGTAGTCAAAGAGTAGGGGTAGGTTAAATTTATGAAATTATACTGGGTAGGTTAAATTTATAATTATAGTGTCTTGTAAATACTAAATAGTTAAAATGTATGAAAAATTGATCATTTTTATAATTGTAATTTGTAATTTTGATGTGGCCACTTCTTAGCCACATTCTTGGTGGGGGAAGTGTTACGGCCCTTGGCCGTTATTTCTTTTTGTGTTTTGCTCTCTCTCCTTTTCTTTTGCTCCTCCCAGGTCTAATCAGTTGATTGAGTGCACCTGTGAGGAGGCTTTCATAAAGGAGCTTGAATCCAACCTAGAGCTGCCGCATTCCTTTATGAAATTCTAATCTGTGGCCTGGCTATTCCAACCAACTCTTGTTTTTGGCTCCCCTTATATACGCAGATGGTGTATTATTATTATTATCCCTAGACAATAAAAGATTGTTGTACCTTACTCAATTTGTTGTCTGCTTTTTGTTATGGTTTGGTTCCGAGGGGAGAGCCAACCGTAACAGTGTGTATGAGTGTATGAGTGTGTGTGTGTGTGAGTGTGTGATATTATAATATAATATAATATTGTGTCATATTGTAATAGTTTATGAGAAGGGACCTGTGGCTATCTAGCTAGCTATTTTTGTAACTTTTAAAGTACTATGAAGACCGCTACGTCAGAGTTTTCACGGCCTATGCATATAAATACACTATGATTACAATGCAGTGCAGTTATTGAATTTGTCCACAGGAGGGAGCCAAATGCACGCTTTCTGGTTTTGGAGAGTGAACGTCTGGCTACAATGTCCGTTTTCCGCGTTGTTTTAAAATAGGCTACTTTCTCGCCGTTTTGGAAGATTATATGGCCATGGTTTATGAGAAAGGCCCTATGGCTATCTAGCTAGCTATTTTTGTCACTTCTAAAGTACTATGAAGACCGCTAGACGGTCGTTTGAACACCGCAGTGTCTAGGCTGAAAACGATACTTACGCTAAAATGTCAGTTTTTAGCGGTTTTTAAATACTTTCTCGCCGTTTTGGAGGACCATATTGTAATAGTTTATGAGAAGGGACCTGTGGCTATCTAGCTAGTTATTTTGTAACTTTTAAAGTACTATGAAGACCGCTACGTCAGAGTTTTCACGGCCTATGCATATAAATACACTATGATTACAATGCAGTGCAGTTATTGAATTTGTCCACAGGAGGGAGCCAAATGCACGCCTTCTGGTTTTGGAGAGTGAACGTCTGGCTACAATGTCCGTTTTCCGCGTTGTTTTAAAATAGGCTACTTTCTCGCCGTTTTGGAAGATTATATGGCCATGGTTTATGAGAAAGGCCCTATGGCTATCTAGCTAGCTATTTTGGTCACTTCTAAAGTACTATGAAGACCGCTAGATGGTCGTTTGGACACCGGAGGTCTAGGCTGAAAACGATACTTAGGCTAAAATAAATGATACCGTGATCAGATGGTGCATGCAACTGCACATGTGTGTAGACCCCAGGGGAATCTGCATTGCGTATAAAAATCCTGTTTAGTTCTCTGCTGGCTGTCGGGTGTAGGAAAAGTAATAAATTAATTTGCATGTGGGACAAGACTGGAAGAAACTGCATGTAGCCTACAGCCGAACTGATAGTCGTCTGGCAAACACCGGCTACCAAACCCAGGGTATTGCTCACGGTATCACCTTCGCATATTGCCTATCGCATTTTCTGTAGTGCAAATGGAAAGAATAAAACCCTTTCACATAAGAAAAATAATGTGCATACAAACAAAGATTTGTGAGACAAAGAGATTGTGGTGTCCAACCGATTCCAGCCCTTGCAGGAAGAGGATCTGGCCCAGCCCTCTGTGAGCGGGAGGACTGATGAGCCCCAGGGCACCCTGGCGGCCAAGCCACCCAGGAAAAGGGAGTTAATTGTACATTACATTACATTACATTATAGGCATTTGGCAGACGCTCTTATCCAGAGCGACGTACAACAAAGTGTTAACCGTAGTCAAGAACAGTTTAGCTGAAAGCCACCCTAGTGGGAAGTACAATTCCTGGGTGCTAGGAGCAACCACATAGTTAAACTAGGACCCTGTGGGTAAATCTGTAGCCACAATTCAGAGGTAGCAGTAAAGCACTCAATGCAGGAAATAATGCCTAAGCCTAATACAATACATAAACAAGTAGACGTGTAAACTAAGCAACTATGTCCCTAAGTTAACAAAACCGGACTACGGGAGAGGTGCACCCTGAAGAGGTGAGTCTTCAGTCGTCATGAAGGTGGCCAGGGTCTCAGCTGTTCTGACTTCCACAGGAAGGTCATTCCACCATCGTGGAGCCAGAACCGACAGGAGACGTGACCGGGAAGCGCATGTGCGGAGGGGGGGAGGTGCTAGGCGTCCTGAGGTAGCAGAACGGGGAGGTCTGGCAGGTGTGTAGGGTTTGAAGATCTTGAGGAGGTATGTTGGGGCTGATCCCTTGACTGCCTGGTATGCTAGGACCAATGTCTTGAATTTGATGCGAGCTATAACAGGCAGCCAGTGGAGGGTAGTGAGCAGGGGGGTGACATGGGAGTGTCTAGGAAGGTTGGAGACCAGACGGGCTGCAGCGTTCTGGATGAGTTGCAGGGGTCTGATGGCAGATGCGGGAAGGCCAGCCAGGAGCGAGTTGCAGTAGTCCAAGCGGGACAGTACCATTGCTTGGACCAGGAGCTGGGTAGAGTATGTGGTAAGGAAGGGACGGATCCTCCTGATGTTATACAGGAAGAATCTGCACGCCCGGCTTACCGCTGCAATGTTCATTGCATTGATCCAGGCGAAAGGTAAAAGGGAGCGTATGGAAGAGAGAAAGATCCCTGGGTCAAACTGAGGAGAGTGGGGTTGAGGATCCCAATATTGCTGCTGTACTGAAGAGAATTGAGGAGGTGTTCCACCACTGGGACACTGGAGAAAAGGGCTTCATCACCTGGGAGGAAATGCAGGTACACACGTCTGCGGCTGTGGGACTTTGGTTGGGTTTAGTTCATAAAGACGCAGAGAAAATGAGTTTTGTTGGAATTCCCATTCATGTGGGTGGCTAAATGCTAACAGTACAGTCCTCAGTATGTCCTGTATAAAGATGTGTATTGTTACATTTTAAGCCTGTTAATTTTCACCAATACAATGTTCTACTACACTCGTATCATAATATGTCATTGTATTATATTATGGTGATATGTTCATTTTGAAAAGTAATTTACAGATACAGCAAACTTAAAAGTTCATGTTTAAATCATTTATCACCTCTGACTCTGTTCTGCAGTGCGAGCCGACACTGTACCTGTACTGAGCTTATACGGTACCTCCTGCGTGTATGTTTCAGGGACTGGGCAGTGAGCTGGATCTCAGTTCCAGAGACCTTCAGCAGGTGTTTGATCGGCTAGATGTGGACAGAGACGGGCTTGTGACTCCTCAGGACTTCAGTGCCAGCTTCCGTGAGTCTCCGTTTGACGTACAGAGAATTTCACAATTTTGCTTTGTCTTTAAGAATGTAACATTAAGGGGGCGGTGGATAGCGTAGCGGTCTCACGCACCGTATCTTGGCTGGTCTGATACGGTGTGCGCTGCCCGTCAGGGACGCGGATCGAAACCCGCGTCTCTACCAGACCGGCCCTGGTCGTCAGCCCGATCGGAGGCGGCATTTGGCTGTCCGCCTCCGGGGGGGGGGGGAGGGAGAGCCGGCACGAGTCCGTCGAGGAGAAGGTTAAGGAGTCCATGGAATAATTCCCGTCTCGGAAGAGGCGGGAACACTCGGCCAGGAATGTGTGTCTCGCTCCCGGAGGACGGGCGACGGACTCGTGGGGGTGGGGAATTGAAGTAAATAGAGGGTTTAATTGGGTTTTCTCCCTCCACAACATCCGGAGGATCCGACCGTTCCTCACCCAAGAGGCCACTCAACTCCTGGTCCAGGCCCTGGTGATCTCACGTCTGGACTACTGCAACTCCTTGCTGGCAGGCCTTCCGGCCTGTGCCATCAAGCCACTGCAACTAGTCCAGAACGCTGCTGCTCGCCTGGTGTTCAACCAGCCGAAGTTCACCCACGTCACCCCTCTACTCTCCTCTCTGCACTGGCTCCCCATCGCAGCACGCATCAGATTCAAGTCACTGGTGCTTGCTTTTCAAGCGGCCAGAGGTACTGCTCCCCCATACCTCCAGTCACTCATCACGCCCCTACACCCCGTCCAGACCTCTCCGCTCCGCCTCCGCTGGCAGACTGACTGCCCCATCCCTCCGGGCGCCTGGCAGCCGCTCCTCGCGGTCTCGCCTCTTCTCTGTCCTGGTCCCTCGTTGGTGGAACGACCTCCCGCAATTGGTCAGGACTGCGGAATCACTTCCAATCTTCCGCAAAGAGACTCAAAACCCACCTCTTCAGACTCCACTACCCCTGATCTCTGTCCATCTAGCTAAATTGTCTTCACCACTGTCTACTTGTTCAACACTATACTCTTTATTAAAAAATAAAAAATAAAAATTGTACATTTTGTAAACATTGTAAAATACCTTTTCCTTCCCGGTGTTACAGGTATGGTACGCAGATGCCTGCAATGATGTCTATTGCTGTATTCCTGCACTGATTTTGGGCGCTAACTGTGATTGTTCCTACCATGTATTGATGCACATCTTGTAAGTCGCTCTGGATAAGAGCGTCTGCTAAATGCTTAAAATGTAAAATGTAAAATGTAATTGGCAACCAAATTGAGGAAAAATCTGCTATATTTATCTTTTATTTTTTAAAGAAGGATTCACAAGACATGGCATTAGGAAACATGTCCCAATAGGTGAAAGTCCAAGCACGACTGTTTCAAGCTCAGCAGTTATCCTAAACTTGCATTATACCTTCAGATGTTCTGGGACAATGGCAGGCCCTGGTTCTAGGGCAACAGCTTTCTCTGTTCACTATTAAAGACTTGGTCTTGTACTAGTCAGTGCAGCTCCAGCCTTTTTCCTTTTATGTAGATGTTATTGTTCTACTCACATTTTCCCGAGGGAGCTATATTGGGCAGGAACAGAGTAACATTATGTTGTGCCACCTTGGCTTGGATGGAAATATCAGAACCACACTCTACCACACAAGCATGCACACACACACACGTGTTCATTATGGCCAATCAGTTCATCAGCTAATTTCCCCTTGAATATTACATTACATTACATTACATTATAGGCATTTGGCAGACGCTCTTATCCAGAGCGACGTACAGCAAAGTGTTAACCGTAGTCAAGAACAGTTTAGCTGAAAGCCACCCTAGTGGGAAGTACAATTCCTGGGTGCTAGGAGCAACCACATAGTTAAACTAGGACCCTGTAGGTAAATCTGTAGCCACAATTCAGAGGTAGCAGTAAAGCACTCAATGCAGGAAATAATGCCTAAGCCTAATACAATACATAAACAAGTAGACATGTAAACTAAGCAACTATGTCCCTAAGTTAACAAAACCGGACTACGGGGAGAGGTGCACCCTGAAGAGGTGAGTCTTCAGTCGTCGCTTGAAGGTGGCCAGGGTCTCAGCTATTCTGACTTCCACAGGAAGGTCATTCCACCATCGTGGAGCCAGAACCGACAGGAGACGTGACCGGGAAGCGCAGGTGCGGAGGTGCTAGGCGTCCTGAGGTAGCAGAACGGAGAGGTGTGGCAGGTGTGTAGGGTATACCTTTGTCAGCTGGAAATTTCACCATATCTTATGAAGAGCAAGTGCTATGAATTGCTTGCTTTCACTACAATAAAATGGAGTACATAATTGGATGGTGTA
>JAINUG010001874.1:0-16194 GCA_029706075.1 Aldrovandia affinis
TGAGCTCTGCACATTAATTCACAGTCAGGCCAGAATATAAACATACTAATAAATTCTACACTAAATAATAGTTTACAGTTGTTCTTGGCTAAATAATAGTTTAGCGCTCAAAGCGTTTTGATCTAGAATACGGCTGCTGTATCAGTCGAATTTGCAGACAGATGCTTTCTGTCCTGGTTCTCTGTGCTGAATCACATTCCCTGCACACAGCCTGGCTCTGTATAGTGTCGTGAAATTAAAACTCAGTAGGATCAGAGAGAATTCCTTAAACAGCATTAAAGCTTTAATTACGAGCAGCTGCACGGAGACCCGTGTCACGCAGACAGCTTAATCTCCCACCTTCAAATTCAAATGTATATTTATATCCAAATACAACAGAAGGGGAGGAAGATATAACCATGTTATATCGCCATGAAGATATAACAGGTTGTTAGAACAGCCCTCCAAGGGTCTAAACTAATGGGAAACGAACAACTGTTCCTCAGTTGTGGGCGCTAAAGCCTTTTTTTGTCTCTGACTGTGGCGCTGCAGTTTCTGAGTTAATTAGTGTCTACTGTCCACCCCTGTGGATGTGTTCTAGCATCCCAACTCTATACAAATTTCTTCCTCCACAATAGGCCTAATGATAAAGGGACATAACCAAATCAAATCAGATGTAAGTTTATTTGTATAGCGCTTTTCACAACAGAAATTGTCACAAAACGCTTAACAGAGGGGAACCCAGGCCTAGACCCCCCAAAAGCAAGCCTAACAGCAAACAGTGGCAAGGGAAAAACTCCCTAGGTAGGAGAAACCTTTGGGAGGATGTAATGTAAGGTCCTGATCATCATAAAAACCAAGGTTCTTAACCATAATACTTGATGTAACTATGCAATCACCTGCATTTAACTGCAGATCCAACTTGTTCCTTAATTTTTGGGCCCAAAACCATCATCTCTGTTTTATCTGAATTTAAAAGCAGGAAATTTACTGTCATCCAGTTCTTTATATCAGAGATACAAACTCTAATTGAGTGAGTTTAAGTGTTTCACCAGTTTCATTGATATGTGCAATGTGTATCATCGGCATAGCAATGGAAATTTACACCATGTTTACGAATAACATTACCAGTGGTAGCAAGTATAATGAGAACAGTAATGGTCCCAGCACTGAGCCTTGTGGAATACCATATTTAACCTGAGAGTAGTCAGAGAACTCTTGATCTAATTGCACAAATTGAAACCGGTCTAATAAGTATGATTTAAACCATGAGAGTGCCCACCACGCAAAACCAACCAGGTTTTCTAGCCTATGAAGGAGAATCTGGTGGTCAATAGTGTCAAAAGCAGCACTTATGTCAAGGAGCACTAGAATAGAAACACAACCAGTGTCCAATGCTAACAGTAAGTCATTTACAACTTTAATAAGTGCTGTCTCAGTGCTATGGTTTGGTCTAAAACCTGATTGTAATGTTTCCTTATAGATTATTCGTTTTTAGGAAAGCAGTTAATTGTTGAGCTACAGATTTCTCTAAAATTTTTGACAAAAGGGCAGATTTGAAATGGGCCTATAGTTCTTCAGATTAACAGGATCAAGATTTGGTTTTCTTTAGAGGCTTGATTACTGCTACTTTTTAAAGACCTAGGTACGCAACCCAATAATAGGGATGTATTTATGATATCTAACATGGGCTGGCCTAGCACAGGCAAAAGCTCTTTAATAAGCTTTGTTGGTATGGGGTCTAACAGACATGTAGATGATTTGGAGGACATAACCAGTTTACTGAATTTGTCCAGATCCAAGAGTGAAAAACTCAAGGGTCTCTCGCAACCCTGCTCTGATAGCCCTGTGCTATCTCGGCAGTTGGAGTGCTAGATATTGAGTCATTTTCATAATTTGTTCTCTGATTGTCTCAATCTTATCAGTAAACAAGTTCATAAAGTCATTTGAATTATAGTTAGAAGGATAACTGATGGAAACTGAAGACTGTGTTTTTGTCAGTTTAGCTACGTGTTAAATAGAAATCTTGGGTTGTTTTTATTCTGGTCAATTAGTTTCGAGAAGTACGATGACCTAGCTGTAGTAAGAGCGTGCTTGTATTCGATGAGGCTGTCCTTCCAAGCAGAGCGAAAAACCTCTAAATTGGTAGAGCGCCATCTGCGTTCTAATTTTCTGGAAACTTGTTTAAGGGCACGGGTATGGTCGGTAAACCAGGGTGCAAGTTTCTTCTCACTGCATTTTTTTCTCTTGGGGGGTGCGACCGCATCAAGTGTATTCGTAAAATGTGATTTAGCATCCAGTTTGATGATCAATTGACAAAAGGCTATTTGGGTCCTGACTTGATACTAAGGATTCGGGAAGTAAGTTTATAAGTTTTGAAGCCGTCAATGAATTTATAAGCTGCTGGAATAGTATTTAGGTTCGATTTAATAGGAATATTTACCTGAATTTCAAAAGAAATCAAAAAGTGATCCGATAGTACAGGATTATGGGGAGACACAATGATATTCTCGACATCGATACCATAGGATAAAACTAAATCTAAGGTATGATTGTGGCGGTGGGTTGGTTCAGATATATTTTGAACAAAACCGACAGAGTCAATAATAGCTGCAAAAGCCAGTCCTAAAGGGTCACTGTCATTATCAACATGTATGTTGAAATCTCCAACAATCACAACTTTATCCGCCATAGTTGCCAAGCTTGATAAAAAACTCTGCAAACTCGGAGAGAAAACAGTATACGGTCCAGGTGGTCTATAAATAGTTATTAAGAGAAAGGATTGCACTGAGGTAACTAGATCTTTTGACCGTCAGAAAGCATAAGCGATTCAAAAGGAGAACTTATCCCCACATTTAGGTGTAAAACTAAATTTTGTCGAAAAAATCACAGCAACACCGCCCCCTCACCGGACAGACGCGGGCGCTTGGCAGCTGGCATAACCATCGGGAGATGCCTCATTAAGTGCACTGTATTCGTCAGGCCTAAGCCAGGTTTCAGTTAAACTAATCAGGTCAAAACTATGGTCGGTGATTAGTTCGTTCACAAGAACTGCCTTGGGGAAAGTGATCTAACATTTAACAATCCACATTTAAGATGCGTCTTACTACAGGCAACACTTACTGCAGGCTGAGAGGTTTTAATATAAATAAGATTGTGTACACAAATGCCACGACAGCCAGTGTGCTCAGATAGCTTTTACTTCTAAAACCATTTCCAAAACGAGGGACAGACACAGTCTCAATAGCTAAGCTAGTCACGGGTTTTGGAAGCTAGCAGACAGTGGTTTAGGACCAGAAGTCTGCTGCCTGGCTAAGCGCTCTGAGAGGTCATAAATTTTGTGAATTTATACTACGGGATAATAAGCATTCCTGTGGCTGACACCTGGGGTTCAGATCGGCTACTAGGCCCTGGTCAGACTCAATTTTGTCAGTGGAGGAATATTTTCTCCTTCACACCTAGATCATATGCTATTAACTTGGAGTAAATGGACGACACTATACCTGTTGACTTGTGAGGAGTCAGTAGTAATTTTACTAGTGGATGATCTGTTAACAGGGGAGTCCCACAGAACTGCATAGGCTTATAAAGCTGAACATAGCCTGAGGTATAAAAAAACTATGTTCCTGGCAGGGAATATGACTTGTTAAGGTCCTGAAAACTTTGAAGACCAGCGTTATTAAATATGTCATCTAAAATGAAAATGTTTCTATTGGACCACTCAGGAAAAATAAACGGTTTCGACCCAGATAAGATTTGTTTATTATGCCAAATTGGAGAATGCCTATTTCGCCAGCCTGTCACCACCAGGACTGTGCAGCTGTGGTCGGGAGAGGTTGAGGAGAGGCTGCAGGACTGCCTCCAGATCACAAACTGGGACCTGTTCACAGAGGATTTCGGGGAGGACATAGAGGGTCTCGCGGACTGCATTACACTCTACATTAGGACTTGTGAGGAGAGCATCGCACCCACAAAAAAGGTGCGCTGTTTCCCCAACAACAAACCATGGATAAACAAGAACATCAAAGCCCTACTAAACAGGAAGAAGAGGGCCTTCATGGCTAAGGACAGGGAGGGGGTAAAGTCAGTTCAGAAGGAGCTGAAGGGAGAATTGAGGAGAGCCAAGAAGGGTTACAAGGAGACAATTGAGGGCAAACTTGAAGACAACAGCACCAGGGAAGTGTGGGATGGACTTAAGAGAATCACAGGACAGAAACAGGCAGGTCTGGATGAGGGAGGGGGGCAGGATTGTGCAAACGAGCTGAACCTGTTCTTCAACAAATTTGTGGTGCCTCCCCCCACCCACACTCCACCTGCCAGGAGAGTGTCCTAGTCAGCTGCCCAAATACACATCCAGGACAATGCCTACCCCCCCGCCCCCAACCCCTGCCAGGAGAGTGTCACAGTCAGCTGCCCAAATACACACCCAGGACAATGCCCCCAGCCACCCCACCCCCTGCCGGGAGAGTGTCCCAGTCAGCTGCCCAAATACACACCAAGGACAATGCCACCCAGCCCACCGCCCCACGCTCCCCCACCTTCACCTCCCCTCCACCAGGCCACTCATATCAAGGAGCCAGGTGAGAAGAAGCTATCAAAGCTCAACTCCTGGAAAGCCATGGGCCCGGATAACATCAACCCCATGGCCGGACAACTGGCTGGAGTGTTCCAGCACCTCTTTAACCTCTCCCTGAGGCTGAAGAGGGAGTCGTCAGAGTATGGAAGACCTCCTGCATTGTTCCGGTGCCCAGAAAGGACATCCCGGTGACCTCAATGACTACAGGCCAGTGGCACTGATGTCACATGTCATGAAGGTATTTGACAGACTGGTTCTGCAGAACCTTAGACCCATGGTGAGTGAGTCCCTGGACCCCCTGCAGTTCGCGTACCAGGCCAAAATCAGCGTGGACGATGCCATCATCTACCTGCTGCACAGGGCTTATTCACACCTGGAGAAGCCGGGTTGCACAGTGAGAGTCATGTTCTTTGACTTCTCCAGTGCTTTTAACACCATCCGCCCCTTCGGCTTGCAGATAAGCTCTCAGCCATGCAGGTAGACCAAGACCTGGTGGCCTGGATCACAGACTACCTTACAGGTAGGCCTCAATACGTCTGGCTGCAGGGCAGCCTGTCGGAGGTGGTGACAAGCAACACCGGCGCCCCCAAGGAACTGTACTGTCACCTTTCCTGTTTACCCTCTACACATCTGACTTTAGCCACAACTCTGGAACATGTCACCTCCAGAAGTTCTCGGATGACTCCACCATCGTGGGCTGCATCAGCGAGGATGATGAGGAGGAGTACAGAGGTGTGGTTAGGAGCCGTCAGTTGGGCGAGGAGAACCACCTCAGCTCAACACTGGCAAGACCAAGGAGCTGGTACTGGACTTCCGACAGAGCAAGAAGCCAGCGAGGGGCCCCCCAACCCCCATCACCATCAAGGGGAGAAAGTTGAGATGGCAAGCTCATGCAAATTCCTGGGAGTGCACCTGAACAAGAGGCTGGACTGGACGGACAACACGGAGGCCCTTTATAAGAAAGGACAGAGCAGACTGTACTTTCTTAGGAGGCTCAGGTCCTTTGATGTGTGCAGCAGGCTGCTGAGGATGTTCTACCAGTCCGTGGTAGCAAGCGCACTGTTCTTTGCTGTGGCCTGCTGGGGTAGCAGCGCCAAGGCTGGGGAGACCGACAAACTCAACAAGCTGGTGAGGAAGGCTAGCTCTGTTGTTGTCGAAAAACTGGACAGCCTGGAGGCAGTGGTGGAGAGGAGGATGAGAGACAAATTGTTGACCATCCTGAATAACCCCCTCTCACCCCCTCTATGATGAGCTGAGACAGATGGAGAGTACCTTCAGCCACAGGCTCATCCAATTCACATGCAGAACCGAGCGGTTCAAGTGCTCCTTTGTACCAGCAGTCATCAAACTGTACAACAATGAACATTGAACACTGTATTTTAGCTCTCACTCTCTACTGCTGTACCTACCCTACATTCTTTGCGCATTTCATTGTATTTTTTTTCTTAGTACTTCAGTACACTGGTATGCGCTGTCTATCTGGTGGACTTGCACTACCTTCAGTATGACCGATGCTAGGTTTTTTTTTTTTTTTTTTATTCTTGTATTTTAGCATCTGGTATTTCAATATACTATGATGTTCTGTATGTCTGTATAGCTGCTAGGTTTTTACTCTGGTTTTTAAATATATTTATCTTGTATTTATTATTCAGTGTACTGTGATGTCCTGTATGTCTTGTGTGTTCTTTCACTGCCTCCTGTATCATTGCTGCTGTGACAACCCAAATCCCCCCACGATTAATAAAGGCTATCTTATCTTAAACTTCATAGTAATATTCAGATAAGTGTAGGCTTGCCTCCATACATTTAATGCATTGGCAATTATAGCTCCAAAACGGAAATGGAGTGACCTTGATTTATAGTCTGAAAACAATAAATTCTGGAGTCTGATATGGTGAGTGCATGCTTCTTCAACAGATCTCCAAGATACTTGGGACTGAGGTTCTAACCAAATTTTAATGAATCTTAAAATTAGACAAACTACCACTAATTTTAGGACGTTGTAAAGTGTCCAGGCGAATTCTTGGACGTTTCCCCTTCCATATAAAGTCCCTGCACATAGCATCGATTTTCTTGAAATACTTAATAGGAGGAGAAATAGGAAGCATTGAAAACAAAAAGTTAAAACGAGGCAAAATTTTCAACCATGGAGGTGAAATTCAACCATGGAGAGTAAAATGAAGAGGGGACCAGCGGGGCAGGTCCTGTTTAATTTGTGTAATTGTAGCAGTGTAGTTATCCTTGATCATATGATTAAAGGTTGAGCTAATCTTAATCCTAGGTATGTGAACCCTTGTGGTTGAATTTTTGAGCGGTAGGGTTGTAGAGAATGAATGTTCTGTCACGGTATTTAAAGGCATTAGAATGGACTTGTCCCAATTGACCTTATACCCTGATAAATTTCAAATATCTTCAGGGCCTGAGGTGTAAATTTGAGACTGATAAGAAAAGTAATACGTCATCTGCATATAAGGAGATATGATCGCAGAACCCTTTATCATAATAGGTGTGATGTCCGTACTCTGTCTCACCGCCTGGGCAAGGGGCTCAAAGAGAGGGCAAACAGAGCTGGATTTAAGGGACAACCTTGTTTTACTGCCTCTAAACACTGAGAATTTAGAGGATATTTTGTGCAGACTTTAACAAGGGGCTCGTGGTACAGTGTTTTAATCATATGGATAAAACCAAGCCCGTAAGTATGTCCACTCCAAACAATCAAACGCTTTTCCGCATCCAAAGATAGGATTGCACAAGATGATTGCAGCTGGGAGGCAGACTCCATAATATGTACAAGGTGCCTGGTATTATCTGATGCCAGTCTACCACACACAAACCTAGTTTGGTCTATGTGAACCAGATCTTTAATATGTTTTCCAATCTTATTTCCAGAACTTTAGAAAATAGTTTAATATCAGAATTGAAAAGAGCCACAGGCCTATAACTAGAGCATTCTAGAGGATCCTTACCCTTTTTAAGTAAAATAGATATTAGAGCTGTTTTCTGGTCTCTATGAAAGTTAATTGAATTCAACATTATTGGACCAATTGAATGCCAAAGAGATAAAATAAGTTCTGGTGGTATACCATCCAACCCTGGTGATTCGTTTTTTTGCATCAGCATGACCGCTGAATGTAGCCCTTCTATAGTAATAAGGCCTCCAGTTCCTTGGCTTGTTGACTAGTTATGGGTGGTAGTTTTAAGGAGTTGAGATATAATTCTAAAGAAGTAGGTCCAAATCAAATTTCAGAGGAGTAAGAGTTTCAAATAGAATTGTGTAAATACATAATTTATTGAAGAAGGAGATGAATGTAAGATAATGTTGGCATCTTTGATTACATCTATTGAGGCTAAGCGTTCAGACTGTTTAAGTTTGAGAAAGCAGCCTGCTAGGTTTGTTTGCGTACTCATATTGTTTTTGTCTAGTTTGAAGATGTAGGAATTCTGCTTTAGCAGAAGTCAACACTTTATAGTCCGCTTTCAGACAGGTGAGTTGTTCGGCACTCTCTACTCGAGGCTGAGCTTTAAATTGTTTTTCTAAAAGAGAGATCTCTTTTTCAAGACAAGTAATTTCAGCATTTTGGTTTCTATTGAGATTTGAAGAGAAAGAAATGGAGGCATCTCAATGTAGCACTTGGTAACCTCCCAAAAGAGTATGGGGCGATATGTTACTTGTATTGTTGATAAAAACTCTGAAATTCCATCTGAAATAGGTTTCAGAAAGTGTTAATCCTGCAACAGGAACACATTAAAGCACCATCTTTTAGAGTAGGTCATACTGGGTAGCATTTCTAGGGAAAGCGAGGAAGCACAATGGTCTGACAAAAGCTTTGGCATAATATTTACATGAGAAGTAGATTTAACTAATGCAGGTGAGAAAATAATCAATATGTCTTGAAGAATAAAAAGTATAGTTCCTAATAGATGGGGTTTTCAATCTCTACACATCCACAATATTCAATTCATTTAAGAATAGTTTAAGATAGTTGGCAGCTGCCATACGATGAGATGCAGCACCGTGAGAGGAATCCGACATTGGGTGGAGTGTGATATTGAAATCACCCCCAATAATAAAGGAGACATCTGTGAAGTCTAACATTCTCAATTTGAGCTCTTCAAAGAAGGTTTGATTGAATACATTCGGGGCATATACTGACACAAGACAGAGTCTTTTACTGTTTGCTGTTGCACACACATAGCAGTACCTGCCTTCTTCTGTCTTTGCCTGAAGTGTCTATTTTGGCATCAAGTTTTTTGTTCATTGCAATTAACACCCCCTTTGTTTTAGCAAGTGCACTGGAGTGTGCAATAATTCTATCATTTTTATCTTGGAACCTTTTGACATCCTCACGCTTCATATGAGATTCTTGAATAAATGCAAGATCGATGTGCTTGCGCTTAAGTAAATCAAGAATTCTTAGCATAGTTAGTGAACATGCAATTCCAGAGCACTTACTCCAACCCATCCAGCATGGATGAGTCAGAGATGGTATTGAAAAGGGTATGAATAGTTATTTGGCCGTGTGGCAGTAAGGAAGTAGGCAGAGGAGAGTGAGTACCTAGAGAATACAACTAGACTCCAGCACATAAGGTAAAGCAATGCTTTATGACTGCAAAAAAAAAAAAACTAATCAAAAACGTATATTGAAAAGAAAAATAAACCACAACAGAAAGCCAGTGAGCCAGGGAATTAACCCCATATAGGAACGGCACATAGAAGTATGTAAATGATTTGCTAAAGCAAGAGGCATTGAAAAAAATAATAATAATAATAATAATAATGAAAAAAATAAAAAATAATAATATATATATATATATATATATACATACATATATATACACACATATACACATATATATATACATTTCATCAAAATGTACAATATAACTTTTATCATCCTAGTTATTCTGTCACCGTAAGAGCTAGAATTACACAAAACTGATCTCAGTCTCCCCAATCACAGGCCCACAAATGGAATGATTAGTCGGCCAAGATAAATAAAACAAAGGCTCCTTTAAATTACTCCATTTAAATACCTCCTTAGCTCGAGAGCAAGGAACAGGGAAAACAAACAAAAACAAAAAAAAGGAGACATCATGAATTCTCTTTTTAAAGCCTATAAGCCTATACATACCCAAGCAAAACTACTTCATTATTATTAGTATTATTATTTTTATTTTTGTATTTTTATATTTTTTAAAGAGGTATTCATCTCACATGAATACATTGCAAATACCTTTTAAGGGTCAACAAAGAGATAATCTGCAAGTGCATACTGAATAAAAACAAAAAAACACCAAAATCCATAAGCGCCTAAGGTTAGCATATTCTATGTTAATATCAAATTAAGCACTTGTTACCAAATCAAAATAAATGCATGATCTTTTAAATTAATTTGACTAGTATTAAACTACATAGCATAGGTGGCTTGCAAATTCTGCTCATCACTGGAATACATGTAGCAATACTTCAAGACACATTATGGCCTAGGCTACTGCATTCTGTAGTTTTTACAATCAAAGAGGCCGTTATATAATGGGTCTCTAGATAAGAGCTAGGTACAGCATGCTATAATTATGGCACAAAAGAATGCCTCATAAGACCATTACCATATACACAAGCAGAATGTACAGGGGATTGAGTATGTTATCTGCAATGCATGTTGTATATACGAATAGCGGACAGATACTCATTGAAACAAGTAAATGTCGGGACGTGCTTATTGCAGTGGACGAAATGAATGCTAGGAGTGACACCGATGGTTGTGAAACCTGACAAAATTGAATTCCCGCTATGCGTGGCATGAGATGAAAAGTTGGAAAAGCTTAGGTGGAACGAAGAAATAATAGGGCTGTATTTACACCACTTTGGGGACTCTTCAAATCCGTAAGTTAAGTGCACGGAATGGGACAATAAGGGCCCCTGCGAGTGTACTCTACCAGAGACGCTGCAATGCATAAATGCCGGGAAGTAGTCCTTAACTTTGGAGAAACTACAGTACGTGAGACAATTAATGGGGCAGTACTGCGATCTACATTTACTGTGCCAGACTTTTCTAAAGGCACACATCCGCTGGCTGACGTATACTGGTAAAGGCCACACTAGAATCAAACTGGACAGGTATATATGTGCCATTTGTTCTGACTGGACATGTGATGGTTGTTGAACTAGTCACCTCACCGTCCAAAGGCGGCAGAAGCGCCAATGGAAAGAAGAGGAGGGAGTGCAGATAAGTTATCTAGGTGCTCCTATTCATCTTCCTCCAGACCATAAGGCAATGAGTGAGGGTTCCTCCAATGCTCTGTTAATATTTGCTCCGTGGACCAAGATCAAAATAAATGCAGAGTGGGTAAATTATCTACGGTACAATCAGCAAAAATGTATTAATTTACAATATTATCGTTACAAGGGATAAAGGAACAGCTACATGCCACCTCAATCATAGCAGTAAAGAACAGGTTACTTTTTGATACACTGCTCGCCGATTCGCAGGAGGTATGTAAACCATTCGGGAAGAATGTTGCACAGTTATCCCGATGCACACGGAAAAGGGGAAAATCTAACAGTAGCACTAGAGGCACTGGAGGATATGAGGAATGAGCATATTAGGAATACGCCGGGAGAATCTAACCAGGCGTGGTGGGACTGGTTGAACATTTCATCATGGAGAGCAGCATTGGTGAAGATAGGGGTGATTATAGGACTGGTATTGTTGATGCTGATATTGTTGATGCCCACCCCCCTCCTCTCTAACCGCTGATGACTTTTCATCCTTCTTTCACGAGAAGGTCGATGTCATTCGCAACTCCTTCCCCCCAACCTCTCCCTCACCCATCTCGCTACCTAAACCTCCCACCCCTCTGTACTCCTTCTTGCCCCTTCCTGACTCAGACATCCTTCAACTTGTTCTCTTCCACCGTCCCACCACCTGCCCTCTTGGTCCCATTCCTTCCCCCCTCTTCCAGTCCATTGCTATGGACATCCTCCCCTTTGTCTCCAATGTCATGAACTCCTCTCTTTCCTCTGGCTCTGTCCTCCTCCCTCAAATGCGCTCATGTTGTCCCCCTCCTCAAAAAAATCCCTCTCTGAATCCTGCTGTCATCTCAAACTACCAACCTGTCTCTCTCCTCCCATTCCTTTCCAAAACATTAGAGCGGGCTGTCTATAATCAACTGTCTGCTCATCTCTTAGAGAACGACCTGCTTGATCCCAACCAATCTGGGTTCAGAGCAGGCCCTCCCACAGAGACTGCTCTCCTTGCGGTCACTGAGGCTCTTCACGGGGCTAAGTCCCGATCCCTTAGCTCGTCCTCCTCCTCCTTGACCTGTCGGCGGCATTCGACACCGTGGACCACCGGATCCTGCTCTCATCTCTCGTCGAGATGGGAATCTCTGGATCTGCGTTGACATGGTTTGAGTCCTACCTGGCTGACGGTCCTACCAGGTGGCCTGGAGAGGATCCCTCTCCTCTCCCCACACCCTCTCTACCGGAGTCCCACAGGGCTCGCTAGGCCCCGTCTATTCTCTCTGTACACCAAGTCACTTGGCTCTGTTATTTCTGCTCATGGTTTTCCTATCACTGTTATGCTGATGACACTCAACTCTTTCTCCCCTTCTCTCCAT
Source organism: Aldrovandia affinis (assembly GCA_029706075.1). Lineage (NCBI taxonomy): Eukaryota > Metazoa > Chordata > Actinopteri > Notacanthiformes > Halosauridae > Aldrovandia > Aldrovandia affinis. The sequence continues at coordinate 12,176 of JAINUG010001874.1, forward strand.
CTGATACCCAGGTCCCGGCATGGATCTCTGCGTGCCTGGCTGACATCTCGCATGGATGTCCACCCACCACCTGAAGCTGAACCTGAGGAAGACAGAGCTGCTCTTCCTCCCTGCGAAGGGCTCCCCGACGATTGATGCCAATCACTGTGGAAGGCTCCATAGTGTCTCCATCTCAGTCTGCCAGGAGCCTTGGAGGTGACCCTGGACAACCAGCTGTGCTTCTCAAGCCATATTGCAGCGATCACTCGGACCTGCCGTTTCTCCCCTCCACAACATCCGGAGGATCTGGCCGTTCCTCACCCAAGAGGTCACTCAACTCCTGGTCAGGCCTGGTGATCTCACGTCTGGACTACTGCGTAGTCCTTGCTGGCTATCAAGCCACTGCAACTAGTCCAGAACGCTGCCGCTGGCCTGGTGTTCAACCAGCCGAAGTTCACCCATCTCACCCTCTACTCTCTCTTCTCTGCACTGGCTCCCCATTGCAGCATGCATCAGATTCAAGTCACTGGTGCTTGCTTTTCTGCTGACCAGAGGTACTGCTCCCCATACCTCAGTCACTCATCACTCCCTACATCCCGCCCAGACCCCTCCGCCTCCACCTCTTCTGGCAAACTGACTGCCCCATCCCTCCGGGCACCTGAGAGCGCTCCTCGCGGTCTCGCCTCTTCTCTGTCCTGATCCCTCGCTGGTGGAATGACCTCCCGCAATCGGTCAGGACCGTGGAATCACTTGCAATCTTCCGCAAGAGACTCAAAACCCACCTCTTCAGACTCCACTACCACTGAACACTGTCCATCTAGTCAATCTGTCGTCACCACTGTTTACTTGTTCTACACTATAAAAAAATAAAAAAAAAAAAACACAACACACTAACCTTTTCTTTCCCAGTGTTACAGGTATGATACGCAGACACCTGCAATGATGCCTATTGCTGTATTACTGCACTGATCTTGTGTGCTAACTATGATTGTTCTTACCTTGTATTAATGCACATCTTGTAAGTCGCTCTGGATAAGAGCGTCTGCTAAATGCTTAAAATGTAAATGTAAATGTAAATTCTGTTGCTCGCCTCATTTTGTGTAATTCCATTGATCAATCCCTGATCAAACGGATGATAACTAATGCGACTTTATGGTTGACGGACCCAGAAAAGGACATTAATGGTATAGATGGGGAGGAAAAGGGTGGCTGATCGATACCGCCCCGTCCTTACTGAACATGGTGACCCAATGCATGTGGCACATTGCAGCGAAAGGGGTTGGATGTTTCACTGCAACTGTCATTCAAACAGGACCCAATGAGTATCAAAATTGGTATGGAGAGCCTGTGAATGTTAAAGGTGGTCCACTTGATTTCCCCTTTGGAACCCCCTCTGTGAGTATGGTGTGAGAGGAGGTGCTGGCTGGGAATGCTGGAACCACCATCCCCATGCTGCACAGCTGGTGAACAATCCCGGTTCTGGGCCAACTATGCAGATTACAACCCTGATGAAGAAGACACTGAAAGGAATGAGGAGGAGCGATCCAAATCGCTGCGCATCGTATGAGATGACTCTCTATGGTGCGCAATGCACCTGAGTTAAAGAAATATAACATTTACACTGACTACATGCACATGAAGACCAAAGCAGATATTAACACACAAGAGCCAGATGCTCCCGTACCTATGGCAGAGTTAAAAAAACACACATAGTTATCTCACACGCTTCTGCCAGAGAAGATCACGACCGAGTGAAGAGCAACCTCTCTTCTGTCCGCTGGTCCATCGGTTTGACGCAAGGTCTTGGAAGAGGAGAAGATGTTATCCTGCTTAAGGATTTTATGTAACCTTATATGGCTAAACCGTGGCTGGTTCTATTACCACTATAATCATGCCTTATGCTCAGCAGATGATATTTATGTCTAGAGGAAGGTCAGCCTACATTGAGCTTTGTTGTGAATCAATGGCCACGATTTGCCCTGTTGGTGTTATACAGGCAGTGTTATACAGGTGGTCTACAGGCATTGGGGGCATGCCCAAACAGTGTTCTGCATTACTACTCATGTCTGACTGCAGTCGTGTGGCGCGTCCTGGGTGATGGCTGCTGGACAAATTGGTTTACTAGTGGCTCATGAAGCAACAGAAAGGCTGTCTAGGAAGTCTGTTGATTTATGTACTCATCAGCGAGTCAATGTGGGCTGACTATGTTTGTTGGTAGGAGATTATGTTTCTATTGTTTTGCATAGTGATTTTTGTTGACTCCAATGAATTGAAAACAGTTTTTATGAATAATCCAATCGTAACCCTCTGTTTGATGCTGTGTAGGGATAGGAGCATCAAGTGACTTTACCCGCTCCCGCAAAATATGGAGGGGATGTTTTCCACACGATGCTCTGCTCTGCTGATAGACCTCCCTCCGGCACAGTCATTGTCTGATAATCGCTGTAGCCTTGAGATTGACTTGCTGTCTGGCAGGATGATTCTGACAACAGACACTAGGAATGGCATGTCATGTCTGAGTGTGACTAAAGAGTCACAAAGCGGGAAATGTGGCAGGAAAATTGAGAGACTTCGTGGCTGCATCCTGTTGAGTTGCTGTGGCCATTTGTAAACTGCTTTATCACCGCAATGCGCATTAAGTGTGTGTATTTGGTCAAAACAAGTGACCATTATTTTTAATGAACAGAGGACATGGGAACAATGGCAGGAAGGGAAATGTGAACAGATGCAGATGGAGATAAGGGTATGGATTGAGAAACTGCATTGTGTCCACAATGAAGTCAAGGATATGTCTTCTTCTCTCCCCATGCTCTTTCAAAAACAAGTTTTACAGAAATGGTGTAGAAATGCATGATTGGGGCTATGCAATTTAAATGGTAACAAGCTGTTATCAGAGTCACAATCACAATCAAATTCTCTATTGCCATTGTGGAATGGAAAACAAGGAAAGCACACTCATGATCTATCAGTATGACTCCATAGCCATGATCTGTCATTATAGTTATTATCTAACATTGTATCTTATTGAACTACAGTTGTAGCCATTTAGCAAATAGCATTATCAGTACATGTTATATATATATATATTTTGCATAGTTAGGTCAACGCCCTCCCGTTGTCTTCGGTCAAAATGACCCGCCACTGTGTTTAACAGCAGAGAAAATCCCCTAAATGATATTTTTCAACTTGAAATTTCATGACTTTTTCCTAGATTGACCCCAACATTAGAAAAATGAAATGTTGCCTTTATTCATATTTCCATGTAAGCTGTAAAAAAAGTACTGCTATTGTCTTCGGTCAAAATGACCCGACAGTCAAATTGAGTTGAAATCACAGTCACAGATTCAGTTACACACCACAAAAATTGCACTATAGATGAGGCAAGGCCAATGCCCAGCTGGGGCAAGTAAGAGGAAAGAGGCTGGGCCCGCGTAATCCCATTGGGCAACATGGGCTGCAGCCCAGGCCCTCAGCTACTAGGGGGCCCCGGAATAGCCGATTACTGCAGGCCTACATTGAATTTTTGAATGCGGGTTTATGGTGTTTTTGGCTGTTACTGTACATTTTGGTCCACTTTCCACCTGTAGAAAGTTCACATTGTCCTGTCGCAACAGTCAGCGTCAGTGAGAGTGTGTTTGTATAGTCTGTTCCTTTTGCGTATCGGGACGGCTTTGTCTCGGGAGCTCGATTCTACAAGTGGAAATCGCGTCGGTCCAACGCAGTGTGTCGGAGGACTTTCACCTGTTGCAGACAGTCGGTACTCTTTGTGACTTTTAATACATTACCGCGTTCAAAGATTTGGTGGAGGTCTCATTCTGTAACATATTCTGTCTCAGCAGTATCCCTTTGTCATAGGCCTATTTGTTGAATTTGCGGCATGTCTTCTATCGTTGCCAGAAGCTGGTGAAAATCAATGTGTGCTTTTACTTTCAGTTGAAAATCGTGAACATAGGGCCCGGGGAGGTGTGTTAGCCCTGGGGCCCAGCGAGAAGCAGCGGCTCTGGGAGAAGTGTCAGTTCTGCCCGCCAAGAGACTATAAA
>JAINUG010001875.1:0-16183 GCA_029706075.1 Aldrovandia affinis
AGTATTGACCAGGAGAAGGCCTTCGACCGGGTCCAGCACGGGTTCCTGTTCGGCGTTTTGGGTCGGATGGGGTTCGGGCCCGGTTCATTGGCTGGGTTCGCATGCTGTGGCGCGGAGCGCACAGCCGCGTTCAGGTGAATGGGTTCCTGAGCGGGCCGTGGAGCAGTTGGGGGGGTGCGACAAGGCTGTCCACTCTCTCCTCTGCTCTACGTCCTGTTCATGGAGCCCTTTGCTGAGCTGGTGCGCTGACCCGGGCGCCGACGGTGTTCGGCTCCCGGGGCGGCGGGCGAGGTCCTGAAGATCCAGCAGTACGCGGACGCACACAACGTTGTTTGTGTCGCCTGTCCGTCGCGCTGGGTCGCATGGGCCCTGACCGACCTTTTGGGGTGGGAACGGGCTCCAGAGTGAACATGGCTAAGTCCTCTGTCCTATTTTGTGGCAGTTGGACGGAGGACATAGGCGACTCTGGAGGGTTTGCTGTGTGTGAGGGAGGACTGAAAATCCTGGCCCGGTTCTGGCCCGCGCGCAGCGGCTCAGAACTGGGAGGCCCGACTGGCCCTCGGCGCAGCAGACTGGGTGTGTGGTCACGCCGGCAGCTGTCGCTGACGGGAAAGGTGGTGGTGGTTAGGTCGGTGCTCCTCCCGTTGCTCCTCCACCTGGCGTATGTCTTCCCGGTTCCGGCTCGTGCCAAGCTTGCCCTGACGAGAGCGGTCTTCCGCTTCTTGTGGGGCGGCAGGTACGAGTACGTGAGCCGGGAGTTGATGTACGTCCCGGTGGCGGGGGGAGGGGTGTCCCGAGGGTGCCATTGAAGCTGGACGCGCTATACGCCAGTTTTGCCAGTAAAACAGTTCTGGAGCGGGCGCCTCACAAGTGCTTTTTCCTCGCCAGGTTTTACCTGGCGGGATTTTTTAGGCACTTGGAGGCGCTGACGCATGTGGTGCCCCAGGCGGACGTTAGGTCCCCGGCCTACGAGGCGGTGGTGAGGTTTTTCCGTCAGTGCCCCCCCTCTATCTTGCGTGCGGAGGCTCTGGACCACAGGGCCTTGTACGCGAGGCTGGCCGGTCGCCAGGTGGTCTCTCCCTCTGGGGTGGCCGCTGGAGTCAGGTGGGGCAGGGTGAGTGGAGGGAGCGCGCCAGCAGCGGTGCGCGACCTCCACTGGCGGTGTGCTCTGGGGCGTTTGCCGGTGCGAGAGGTCCTGCACCGACATGGTTGTTCTGCGAGCGCTCTGTGCCCCCGGGGGTGTGGGCTCTGGAAACGGTGCCTCACGCCTTCTGGGGATGCCCCTTCGTAGGGGAGTTCTGGGAGTTAGTGCTCGGCCTTCTTAGGAGGGTCGGGCCGGGTTTTGTTTTGTCGGGGGATGGGGTGGTGTTCAGGAGAGGGTTGGGGGTGGTTCCTGCAGTATCCGCTGGCGTGCTCTGGGATGTCCTGGGGTACGCCAAGTGGGTACTGTGGGAAGACAGAATGGTGGTAGTAGGGAAGAGGGTGAGGGTAGTGACCCCTGCCCAACTGTTTTTCAAATTTAAAGGGAGAATGGCACATAGGGTGAAAATGGAAGAGGCGTTACACGGGAAGATTTGGTTGCGGAAGAGATGGGGGTATTTGGGTAGTTTGTTTTATAATTACATTTAAGCCACAAATTGAGGTCTCAGTTAATATTTCCTTATTTAAATTATTTTATTTATTTTCTGGTGTTGTTAATGTAATGTTTGTTTTAGTTGACTAGTTTGTGGCTTCTCCAGCGAACTGAGATGTTATATGTTGTTATTTGATTAGGATCTGTTTGATTTGTTATTGTGAAGTGTTTTGTGATGAAATGTATCGTGGTATGGTTTTTTTCAAATAAAAATAAAATAAAAAATCTATTCTTATCAGTTTAATGTCTGATATGTCCCCCATCGGGGGACTACATATTAAACGGATTTTTAGAACGGGAGTCGGAAAAGGAGCTTACTCCGTCCGCTCCACGCATTGACCCTGTATGGCAGTGTATCAGGGAACAGTGCACCTCTCTTCCTTTGTGTCCAAAAACAGTGTGTGTGTGTGTGGTGTGGTGTGGTGTGGTGTGAGTGAGTGAGTGAGTGAGTGAGTGAGTGAGTGAGTGAGTGAGTTTGAGTGAGTGAGTGAGTTTGAGTGAGTGAGTTTAATGTTGTGTTTGATGTTGCTTTTTAATTCTGCAGCATCACAGGTGGCCAATGGAATGGAACGGAATGGAATGGCAGAGCCACGTGTGCCCTGTGTGTGGAGGTGTGAATGGGTGGCTGCTTGGAGGCGGAACACACTGACTTGGATGGGGACAGTGAACGTGGCTGGGGACAGGGACAGGGACAGGGCCATCGACAGGGCCATCCTGCCGTCCCCTGTGGGTTTGGGGGGGGGCCGGCGGCCAGAGGGGGCAGTATGCGGTTATCGCTTCTCGGCCTTTGTCAAAGATCGGACGAGAGAAGATGACGACCACATCACAGGATGGTGGAGTGCCAGCCTTCAGGGGCGCTGGATGAAGAATTCGATTCGTTTTGCTGCTGGAAAGGATGACGAGGTAAGAAAGAGGTTCACTTTGGAGTTTTTTGTTGAAAAAATGGTGAAGGGGTTTTAAGTTGAATCCAGATGATATTTACTGCATGCAAGATTTTTGGTATCACAGGGTGTGTTGATTTAACTTTCTACACAGAATCTGCGGTGCTTGCAGTTGTATGCGGCCAGGCAGGATGACCCTGTGTTTGAGGGAGTTCGGGTGGAGCTCCTCCATTCGCAGGGTTTCAGACCACTGACCGTACACATGTACAATCCTTTTATTACTGAGCAAGACATCCTTTGTTTTCTCAGTAAATATGTGGAGAAGGTGGAGAAACAGATAGGGGAGAAGCTCCAAAACAAATTTGGTTTCTGGAATGGGAAGCGGCGGTATTTAGTCCGCTTCAAGCGAATCCCCGGAGAGGGAACAAATTACTCCTACCCCCCGGGGAGCTTCTCCATAGGAAGCAACAAGGGGTTTTTGTACTTCCCTGGGCAGCCAACGTACTGCAGAAAGTGTAGTCGGATCGGGCATACCAAAGAGGTGTGTCAGGCCGACATGACTAGATGTAGGTTTTGCGCGTCGGCTGAACATGTGAGCAAAGAGTGCAAAGCTCCTAAACTTTGCAGTCTGTGCGGAGCGGAAGGACACCTATTTAGAGTCTGTCCCTTGAAAAAGAAATCTTTTGCAGATTTGTTTGCTCAGGAACAGGCTCCTAACGACCATGCGGTCGAGCACCTGGTGCCTCCTGGGGGTGAAGAGCCCTCAGGTGGCTGCCATGCGGTCGGCCTACTGGTGCCTCCTGGGGGTGCAGCGCCCTCTGGTGGCCCGGAGGTGGTAGTGGCAGCGCCAGCCCCGGGTGTAAAACCAGGGGCGGATGGTGCTCCTGGGCCGGCTTCAGGTCCCGGGCAGGCTCTAGTAGCAGCTTGGGCCTCCGCTCCAAGCACGCCTGCAGCTGTGGCCCAATCATCGGCCTCAGGTTTGGTGTTGCGTCCTAGCCTCTTTCTCCCCTCCTCCCCTATCACTATCCCCTCCTCTCCCTCCACCCCTCCCTCCACCCCATCCAGCACTACCCTTACTGCCTCCCCATCACTACCCCCACTACCCCTTCTGTTTGCACCCCTTCCACCCCCCCTACTACCAAACCTCTGGCAGCGCACGTCTCCAGTCCAGCAGCAGCATCCGCGTCCCGGAGGGGTACGGCCAGTCACCTCTATAATGTGGCCTCCACTGAGGGGCATTACCCCCTGCTCCCGCTCCCGTTCCTGCTCCGGTCCAGGCTTCGCGCCCTGCTCTTACTGTCTCCCCAGCTCCAGCTCTAGGTCCAGATCTGGATCCAGTCCACGCTCCAGTCCAGGCTCCTGCCCGGTGGGGCCTACAGCGCAGCCAACCTTCGGGCGAGGAAGGGCCCGGCTCCCTCTCTAGTTCCGGCTCCGGTCTCCACCCAGGTGGAGGTGCTGCGTAAGGAGAGCAGCTTCCGCAGTGCGGAGGTGGCAGATCCTGTGGTGTCGTCGCCGGAGCTGTCCCCCCTCGTGGCTGCTGTAGCAGTGGTGGAGTTCGGAGGGGCGTCCCCGTCCCCTCTCGTGGAGGCGGCGGCCCTTCCCACCACCATCGACCCAGAGACCCCACGGGAGTGGGGTGAGACCACGGAGCCTGAGGGTGCAGCTGAGGCGGGCTGGAACTTTAAGGCGCGCAAGAGGCCCCTGTCTGGGGAACATCCAGAGGCCAGAGGCCACAAGGAGGGCCCCTCGACCTCAACCCTGCCAGTGTACAACCGCTTTGAGGTGCTGGCTGGGTCCCAGGAGGGGCCTGAATTCTGCACGGCGATGGACCTGGAGCTGGCTTCCCCACCATCAGTCCTCTCTGAGGCAGACAGTTGGGCAGCGGGCAATATCGAGTGGGAGGAGGATATGGAGAGAGATCCCTTGGAACTGGGGGACTTGGGGGGGGCAGAGACCCTTTAATGGGTTGTGTTTGATGTGATTTATATCTTATAATTTTTGTGTGTTCAGTGTCTGTTTTCTGTGTGTCCAAATATTAAAAAATATTCTTTTTGTCTTGTCCTTATTTCTTTTAAAAATCTGTTACGTGTATTTTAATTTGAACCTTAGAAGTTAATTTGACGGTTTCTTGAATATTATTTGTGTTGACTGTGTGGCAGTATGTCTAAACGTTTAAAGGTTTTGTTTTTCTACATTATATTGTTTTACGTATCTTTACGTATATTGTCTGTAATAAAATAATGGTATATTTTTTTGTGTGTTTGTTTTGCAATTATCTGTATTGGTTACTGTATTTGACTGAAGTGTTTTGTATTGTTTTGTATTGTGAAAAAGTTTTATAATAAAACAAATATTTTAAAAAAATCTGTTCTTATCAGTTTAATATCTGATATGTCCCCCATCGGGGGACTACATATTAAACAGATTTTTAGTACGGGGAGTCAGAAAAGGAGCTTGCTCCGTCCGCTCCACGCATTGACCCTGTATGGCAGTGTATCAGGGAACAGTGCACCTCTCTTCCTTCGTGTCCAAAAACAGTGTGTGTGTGTGTGTGTTTGTGTTTGATGTTGTTTTTTAATTTTGCAGCATCACAGGTGGCCAATGGAATGGAACAGAATGGAATGGGAGAGCCACGTGCGCCCTGTGTGTGGAGGTGTGAATGGGTGGAATCAGAATCTAGCTACTCTGCGCACAGGTGCATCGACCCCTGACTTTGCATCTATATAACCCCTTTGTTAAGGAACAAGACATTTTGTTTTTTTTGCACCGGTTCTGTTCAGAAGTAAAAGAGGGGAAAAAGCTTTTGGACAAGTATGGGTTTTGTGGGGGAAAGCGTCGGTACATGGTATGCTTCAGGCAGGATGCACGGGGCCTAGGTGGCTACTTACACCCACCCGGTAGCTTCTCCATAGGCCTGGACAGGGGCTATCTCTTTTTATGCTTTTATGCTGGCCATACTTCCGGCGGTGTGGGGACTTGGGGCACACAAAGGATGTGTGCATGTCCAAAAAATGCCGGTTGTGTGGCTCAAATGAGCATGAGGTGAATAAATGCAATGCTCCTAAGGCTTGTAGCCACTGCGGCGCACTAGGCCACATGTTCCGGGGCTGCCCGGAAAGGAAGCGGACATTTGCCGAGCTCTTCCGGGTCGAGGGGGAGGGCAACTACCAGCTGACCCCCAGATAGGTGCGGATAGGGGCTACCTCCATTATCCTGGGCAGCCTGTGTACTGTCGGCGGTGCGGCACCATCAGCCACAGTAAGGAGGTGTGCCAGGTGAACAAGTGCCGCTTCTGCTTTGGCCATGATCACAAAGCCAAGGACTGCAAGGCCCCAAAGTCTTGCAGCCTTTGTGGGAAGACCGAGGGAGTTAAGGTGGAGCTCCTCCAGTCACGGGAGTGGAGGCCGTTGACCGTACACATGTACAACCCTTTTATTTCAGAATCAGATGTGGTTTGTTTTATTAAACGCCATTGTTCTGAGGTAAAGCCTGGGGAAAAGGTCCTCAATAAGTATGGTTTTTGGACCGGGAAGTGACAGTATTCCGTCCAGGGGGGGAAATCCAGGGGTGGATGCCGCTCCTGGGACGGCTTCAGGTCCCGGGCAGGCTCCTACAGCTGCTCGGGCCTCCGCTCCGGTCAGGCCTGTAGCTGAGGATCACCCATCGGCCTCAGCGTCAGCCCCTGGGTCCGCTCTTCCTCCCCCTCCCATCACCTCCACCCCCCCATCACTACCCCCACTACCTCCTCCATCACTACTACCTCTTCTTCTTCGAGCACCATCACACCTCCCCTGGAGTCTGTGTCTGCTGCGGCATCGACCTCCGCGCCCGAACAGGCTGGGACCCCCATCCAGGGTCCACAACCATCACCGCATGCCACGGCATCAACCCTCGCCTCTGCCGAATGGCCTGCTCCTGCTTCTGTTCCTGCTCCCGCTCCTGTCCCTGCTTCAGGTCCTGCCCCGGCTGCTACTCCTGCTCCTGCCCCCGCTCCTGTCCCTGCTCCAGTTCCTGCCCATGCGTCTGCTCCCGTTCCTGCTCCAGATCCAGGTCCAGGTCCAGCTCCAGTCCAGGCTCCGGTCCAGGCTGCTTCGCTGGTGGGTCCCACAGCACAGAGGGTCTGAGGAGGCTGACTACTGTACCAGCATGGACCTGGAGCTGGCCTCCTCGCTCACCAACCCAGACAGCTGGGCTGCTGACAATATTCTGGACAGTCTAGGTGGGGTCCAGACACCGCCTAGAGCAGGAGACTTGGGGGACTTGGGGGGCAGGGGCCCCTTAAGGGGTTCCTTGTGTGTGTGTTTTTTCCATCCTGGGTGTTCAGTGTTTGTCCTTTTCTTGTTTTTTCTAGTTTCCCCATTTTCCTTTTCTTTTAATATTCATGTTTGGTGTGTAAATAAAAGATTACGTGTCTGTTTTTGTGGCTATTTTTCTCTATGAGTTAGTTGACTCTGTGATTAAAGGTTTTCTGACTGAGTTTGAATTTCATTATGTTCGGTATTAAAACACGGTGTTGCTTTCGGTATTGTGTGGGAAGAGAAACACCCCCACAACCCAATGCTGCCACCACCATGCTTCACTGTAGGTATGGTGTGTTTTGGGTGGTGTGCTGTGTTTGGTTTCCGCCAAACATAGCGCTTGGAGTTCAGTCCAAAAAGTTCAACCTTGGTCTCATCTGACCATATAAACTTTTGCCACATGGCATCAGAATCTTCTATGTGTTTCTTCGCATAACGTAAACGAGACTCAGTGTGACACTTTTTCAGAAGAGGCTTCTTTTGTGCCACCCTGCTATACAGGCCAGCTTTGTGTAAAGCTTGTGAGATTGTTGTCACATTCACAGATCGCCCAACCTCTGCCATTAAGACTTGTAACTCCTTCAAGGTTGCCATTGGCCTCTTAGTCGCTTCCCTGATCAATCTTTTCCTGGCTCGGTCATCCAGTTTGGAGGGACAGCCCGATCTTGGCAAGGTGTGGGTGGTGCCATATGCCTTCCACTTCTTAATAATACTCTGAACGGTACTCAGAGGGATAGTTAGATAGATCCTTTATTTGTCATTGTAACACGTACAACGAAATTGAAATGCCAACCAGTCAGTGCAAAATGACAACATTATATAGACATGTACGAATAAAAAAAAAGTAATTTACAGAATTTACAGAGTAATATATCTGGGATAAATACTAAGTGAAACACACAAACACACATTCAAACATTTTCCGTCATTGCACATTCCCTTATTGCACTTAAAGATAAGTATTGCACTTCAGACATATAAGTATTGCACTTCAGACATGTATCACAGGTTATTTTGTAGCTGCATTAAGTGTAGTTATTGTTGATGGGTAGAAACTGTTTTTGAGTCTGTTTGTTCGTGCTTTTATGGATCTGTACCGTCTGCCTGACGGCAACAGTTCCAACAGGGAGTGTCCAGGGTGGGAAGTGTCCTTTGTGATGTTCACAGCTCTTGTGAGAGAGCGGGAACTATGTAGTTCTTCCAGTGTGAGGAGAGGGGATCCGACGATCTTCTGGGCCGTGTTGATGACCCTCTGGAGCGCTTTCCTCTGAGCCGCTGTGCAGCTGGTGTACCACACACATATGCAGTACGTCAGTATGCTCTCGATAGAGCACCGATAGAAGGACACCAGCAGTCTCTGTGTGATGTTGTTCCTCCTGAGCACCCTCAGGAAGTACAGTCTCTGCTGGGCCTTTTTCAGCAGCTCAGCGGTGTTCACGCCCCAGGTCAGGCCCTCCTCCATGTGGACTCCCAGGAAGCGGAAGTCCGCCGCCCTCTCCACACAGACCCCGCTGATGGTTAGTGGTGGGATGTCTGTCTTCTTCTTCCTGTAATCAATTACCAGCTCCTTGGTCTTTGAGGTGTTGAGGAGCAGGTTGTTCTCTCTGCACCACGCTGTCAGCTGCTCCACTTCATCTCTGTATGCTGACTCGTCCCCCCCCAGAGATGAGACCCACCACCGTGGTGTCATCCGCAAACTTGACGATGGTGTTGCTGTGGTGGGCGGGGGTGCAGTCATGCGTGTAGAGGGTGTACAGCAGAGGGCTCAGCACGCAGCCCTGTGGGGAGCCAGTACTGACACTGAGGGCCGTGGATGTGTGATGGCCCACTCTGACCCTCTGGCTGCGACCTGTTAGAGCCTTTGAAATCTTTTTATATCCTTCTCTTAACTTGTGCCTATCCACAACTTTATCCCGGAGTCCTTTTGAAAGCACCTTTCCAGCCATGGTGAATTATTTGTGTTACCATGCACTAGTAAGAGTGGAATCCTCAAGGAACAGCTGGTTTTATTGTGAAATAGTCAAAACCACTACAATTGATGTCAAGTGGAGGCCAGTTAGCTTGGTATATGATCTGGAAGGTGATTGGTCATACCTGAGCACGTTTATAATGGTTATTCTAAGGGTACTGATCACTTTTCCAACCCTGTTATTGTAGTTTTTCATTTTGTATTCATTATCAGAAATTGTGCCCTTTTTCATTTGAATGTTGTAAGGCAAAATGTGTAAATAAAGCTGGAAAAAGATGGATTTTATGTACTTTCATTTCAGGCTGCAAGACAAAAATAAGTGACTATTTCAAAAGGGTATGATGACTTTCTATAGGCACTGTAGTCCAGATTTTCAATTGTACTGAGGGCAATTATAATTTATCGAGAAAATACTTAATTTTAGCAGTAACTGGCTTTGTTTCTGGTGTGTATAAATTAATCGATTGCTGCTCAGTCACAAGTTTACCCTCTGTGTCTTTAATTGAATGAATCTTTTTTTCTTTACTTTGTTTCTGCATGTTTGCCAGGAGCTTACCTGACTCATCTCCAAATTCATAATTGTTTTGGTGTGCACGCATCATCAGTGCTGCTGTTTCTGAGGAAAATATACTCATTGAGCTCAAGTCTGCTTTGTAACAGAAGTTTATGAGTATCATCAGTTTACCTCGTTGCATATTTTTTATCGAGATCTTTTACCTTCCTTTCCAGTTCAGCCTTGTGATTCATTCCCTTATTTTTCTTGGCTGTGCTGAATTAAATAATTTCCCCCCTCAAAACGTTTTGCTGTCTCCCAAAGTACAATTGGTGTACAATCTGGGGTGTCATTAAGCTCAATAATTCCTTATCAACATATGCAACAAATTCCGAATCCGAAGTTAAATTTCCATCTTGGCCGTGGTTGTGGTGCTGACTTAATCAAAGCATGGCCCGATATACTTATTGAATGAATTTTTGGTTTAGAGTGCCACTAGGGGGCGGCAATTGGTTGTCCAACTGGTTGGGGAGGGGGGAAGGGAAGGCGATATGAGCTTGTTGCGTATAGGAGTGGCTCTGAGTTACGGTCAACGGCTTGGCGAGTGCCGGCTCGGAGACGATACTTCGCCTTTGTCACCACCGGTCACAGGGCTACGGCAGCAAACTCACAATACGAGGGGGGGGGATTGACATGAAAAAGAGAGGGTGTAATTGGCTACTAAACTGGGAGAAAAATTGGGAGAAAATCTGAAAAAACAAAAAAAACATTTTATGTTACAAAATCACCCCAATTGCCATATTGGATCATGCCCCAGTTTGTCTAACAATAGACATTGGGTTCGAAAAAGGAACAACTTTATGGAGGCTAAACAACTACAGAATAAAGATTTTAAAGACAAAATAAAACAAGTATTAAGACATTTTGAACTTGATAACATGGAAAGTACTCCAGTGATGCTATGGGAAGGGGCTAAAGCTGTGTGAGGTGAAATATCATACGCATCTTTTATGAAGAAGCAAAGGGAAAAGAAAAGGGTGATGTTCGAAAAGCAAACAGAGCAACTACAAAGGGAACACAAGAGTAAAGGACGAGACAGAATTTAAAGAAGGTCACCAGATAACTTGACTACTGAAAGGATTGAAAAAATCATTGATAATTACCAAGCAAATATATTATGATAATTGCCCAAAGGCCCTTAAGTTGCTAGTACTTAAGTTGGGGGAGAAGAAAAAAAAAAAAAAAAAAACACGAATAGAAATTAGGGATGACAACACCATGCCTTTAAAAGGAAAAAGTAACATAAATGATCAAACTTTATATAGTCCAGACGCAGAAGATAACAATTTGAGTGTAAAATCATACTTTGATCATTTAAATCTTCCAAAGGTCTCACATGAACAAAACAAACAATTAATCGAACCAATTACAGAGGAAGAACTATTGCATTTAAAAAATCTAAAAACGGTAAACGCCCCAGTAGTGATGGATATACAAATGAGTTCTCATTAGTTTAAAGAAATATTGTCTTCTATACCATGTAAAGTTTTTAATTCGGTTTTAGAAAAACAGGAATGGGTACAGACATAGAATTGTTCTGTTATCACCGTAATTCATAAGGAAGGCAAAGACCCGGCGGAATACTATTCATATAGACCTATATTCCTTTAGAATGTAGATCACAAAATATTAACATCTATAATGAGTAACCGGTTGAAGCGAGCAGGGCCGCGTTAAGCCTCCCCGGGGCCCAGGGCTAACACACCTCCCGGGGCCCTATGTCCACGATTTTCAACTGGAAAAGTAAAAGCACATTGACGTGACCAGGCCTGGCAACGATAAAGACATGCCGCAAATTCGACAAATAGGCCTATGACAAAGGATATCAGAAGTAGATAGTGAATATGTTACAGAATGAGACCTCCAATTGAAAACTTTGAACGTTGTAATGTATTAAAAGCAGTCAAAGAGTACCGACTCTTATATTACAGTGCTCTCGAAATATTCACGTCTGTTACCTGAACGCATGAGTTCAAGTTCAAGTCATGACCAACCTTGCCCAGCATGGCAGGATAATGAAAGGGAGTAGTAGCCTAGGCTGTCTTCGAAACCGTTCCCTATTCCCTAAATAGTGCACTATATAGTGTGTTGAACAAATTGGCGAATTCCCACTATTTAGGGAATAGGGAACGGTTTCAGCCCCAACAACACAGCCTACAAACCAGTGTACAAAGTAGGCCTACAAACCAGAAATTTGACCACAAATAACAAACATTGCTACAAATTACAGGCCAACTTGCTAGAGAACATTAGGCTATTAAAATGCGTTGTTGTTGTTCAGCTAGCTAACGTTACTTACTTAGCTAGAGAAACACAACTAAGCTATTCGGTCATGCAAAATTAGCCCACTTCGTTTTCTCATGCAGTCGAACTGAACTCGAATTAATATGAATTTATCTGAAATAGTTTGTTGACAGTTATAAAATGGTGGTTGCTTGGGGGAATAGGCTACAACATAGTATTTTTGCAGCGAAACCCGTTATAAATTGTAATTTATTACTTTCTGGTTGGACATCTCAGGTTATAGCTCTAGCTAAGTGTGTTTCTCTCGCCAATTTCAGCAACTAAAGTATCAAAATGTTATCGCACGTGAAATTGACATAGGTCATTTTCTAATTTCACTAAAGCAGAACGACTGTGATTGCACCGCGCAACAGGTTTACCTCTGCTCGTGACGCTACAGCAACAGATGAAAGTCCTCCGACACACCGAGTTGGACCGATGGCGATTTCCACTTGTAGAATCGAGCTCCCGAGACAAAGCCGTCCTTACGCAAAAGGGAACAGACTATACAAACACACTCTCACTGACACTGATTGTTTCGACAGGACAATGTGGACTACTACAGGTGGGAAAGTGGACCAAAATGTACAGTAACAATCAAAACACCATAAAACCGCATTCAAAAATTCTATTTAGGCCTAAAGTAATCTGCTATTCCTGGGGCCCCCTAGTGGCCGGGGCCCTGGGCTGCAGCCCATGTTGCCCAATAGGTTAACGCGGGCCAGGAAGCGAGTAATTCATAATATTATTCAGCAAGACCAGACAGGATTTGTACACAATAGATTATTAACTGACAACGTACTCTTAATATTTAAGATTATTCTATCAAAGAAAACCAACAAATGTTGATAACCCTGGATGCTGAAAAAGCATTTGACAGGGTATCATGGTCTTTTATATTTGAAACCTGTACAGCATTTGGATTCCATAATACATTTGTGAATTGGTTGAAGATAATGTATCATAGCCCCAGTTCTTCTTCTTCGTGTCCGGCCATCTTCTATATCTCGTCCTTCCAGTGATTGGCACAGGCGAGCGCGGCAGCAGTTGGTTCGGCCAGGTCATCTCCGGTACATTGTGGGGCCTGGGTACAGTTCATGAGGTGTTCCATTGTTTGGGGTTCCCCACACGCACATGCATCGGAGGTTGTTATGTTCCATTTCTTCATGGATGCCTTGCACCGTCCTTCACCAACCCGTAGTCGGTTAAGAGTCTTCCACACAGCCCAAGGTTGGTCGTGACCAGTGGCGAGGCATTCGTCTGGGGTGATGCCTCTCTCCTTCCACTGGGCTGCCTGGCTGCCGAGGCTGTTCCATTGCTTTTGCCATTCTGTAGTCCTGGCATCAGTTGGAGTGGTCTCCAGAGTTTCACTAGTGTCCAGAAAACTGCTCCTGGAGCCGAGTCGTTTCCGGACAGCAGAGTGTTCATGGAGTAGATGCCGGTTGTCGATGGCCTGCTTTGTGCGTTCAGCTTTCGTGATAACTGTTCTGCGGATGTCAGGGGGGGCGATGCCAGAGAGGGCATAAAGGCATTGTACAGGGGTTGTTTTGATGCACCCGGTCACTATCCTACAGGTCTCATTGAGGATAGGATCTAGTTTGCATGCATGGCATGATCTGCTCCATGCTGGGCAGGCATATTCAGCTGTGGAAAAGCAAAGGGCTAATGCCGATGTGCGCAGTGTACTTGGGTGGGCCCCCACTTTGAGTTTGTTAGTTGTCGTAGGAGGCTGTTCCTGGTGGAAACCTTGGCTCTCGTCTTCTGGATGTGTGCCTTGTAGCTCAGGGTACGGTCTAAAGTTACTCCCAGATAGACTGGGTGCTGGTGGTTTTCAAGCTTTATCCCGGCCCAGGTTACATCAAGCTCCCGTTTAGCCTCTCTGTTCTTAAGATGGAAGCTGCAGATTTGAGTTTTCCCAGGGTTTGGGCGCAGGTGGTTTTCCAGATAGTACGCTGACATATCTGTGAGGCCTTGTTCCAGGGTTGACTCAACTTCTGGGAAGGTGTGCTGCTGCGTTGTCATGGCTAGGTCATCCGCGTAGATAAACCTGCTGCATCCTTCCGGGAGGGGCTGGTCGTTGGTGTAGACGTTGAAGAGGAGAGGGGCCAAGACACTGCCCTGCGGCAGACCATTGGTCTGATGGAACCATCTGCTTTTCCTGTTGTTGAGGGTGACGTAGAACATCCGGTTGCTCAGAAGACATCTTATGATGTTACAGAGTTTCGCATCCGCTGTCATGTCGTAGAGCTTTTTCATCAGCAGCCTGTGCTGGACGGTGTCATAAGCTGCTGACAGATCTACAAAGGCAGTGCCCGTTATCAGCTTCTTCTGGTATCCGTCTTCGATGTGCTGGGTGAGGTTCAGCAGTTGGCCTGTGCATGACTTCCCGGATCTGAATCCGGCTTGATCTTTGATAAGCTCAGCGTCTATCTGAGGGGATAATCGGCTGAGGAGCAGTCTCTCGAACAGCTTGTAGGTGGTACATAGCAGGGAGATGGGCCGGTAGCTTTTGGAGAGATTGGGGTCTTTTCCAGGCTTTAGCAGAGCGGTAATGATGGCTTTCCTCCAGATGGAAGGAATTCGCTGGGTCAGGAGGCATGTGTTATACATGTTTAGAGACCATTGTTTGGCAACTGGGCCTAGGTGAGTAATCATTTCCGTCAGTATGTCATCGGGGCCTGCAGCTTTTCCAAGCTTCATGGTGTTAAGTCCTGCTTCAAACTCCTCCGATGTGAAGGGCTTGGTTAGTATGGACATGTTCTGCTGATTGCCCGGGATGACTGTGGAATGATGTTCTCCTTTGGCCCTGCGCGTCTCTGCTCGTCTCCCGTTGGCCACCAGTTGGCTCCCGACCTGGTTTGGTGTTATGTCGGATACAGAGGGTGGTGTGATCTTATCACCATTTAGTTTCCGAATGGTAGACCAGGCTTTCTTGCTGTTCTGAGTCATGTTGATGTTCTCTATAAGGTCTTGCCAGGCTTTCCGCCTCTCCCTACCCAGGGATTCTGTGAGTGCATCACCAAGCTCGCTGGTGGTGTCCGAAAAGGGGTCGTTTCCGAACTCTGTCTCGTAGGACTCCAGCAGCTGCAGTGATTCCTCAGTGAGGCCAGCGATGTACTCCTTTCGACATCCGCGAGGGATGCAGGCGCAAGCAGTCTTCTTTACAGCCTGTATGAACATGGTGTAATTGTCCGGTGTAGGTTCCACGTCCAGGAGTGCTCTTTCCATCCCTTCACTGTACTCAGTCCATTTGGCCTTCTTGAGGTTGAAGCGGCGGCGAAAGGGAACTTCAGTCTTTGTGATGGCAGGCTTGATAGTGATTGAGATTGGTCGATGTTGTGACTTGGGAGCGGGTTCAGCACCGCTTTCTCACTAAGATGCGCTAGTCTCTTGCTGATGAAGCACAGGTCAGGGTTGTAGCCCTTCCTCCAGCGGCAGCTGTTGAAGGACTTGGGAGTTTCGCGTCGTGGATCAACTCCAGCTCCATGTTTGTGTTTTCCATCCAGCTTTCGACTAGCTCGCCATCACGGTTGGTGTTATCATAGCCCCACCTCGTGTGGTGGGAATTGAAGTCCCCAGTCACTACGGCGTGCTTCTTCCTGCATTTAGTTGGTATATCAGGCCATACGAATGGGCTGGCAGGTGGTTTGTACAGCGAAGTGATGGAAATCTCTGGCAGGCAGACAGTAACAGTCTCTATGTTGGTGTCTGAGCTGTTAGTGTGGATGTCCCTGACATCCAGCAGGGGATTCACGAACACGGCTGATCCGTACTTGGGATGGCGTATCTCCGCTACCAGTTTCATGCCTGGTAGCGTTGGTCGGTTGCTCTTCAGACCCAAGTGGGTCTCCTGCATGCAGATGATGTCGTTTCCGCTGCAGTGGCTAGCTATCACCTCGGCCTTGGTTTTGGTGTAGCCCTCGACATTAATCGAGGTCACTACCAACGCCGACATTGGAGGACTTGACTGTCGTTGACGGTCGGTGGTTGCAGAATTGGTTGCTTCAGTCAGTCGCTGTGATATACAGTTTCTGTCTTCAGCGTTCCAGGATGGGCCACGAGGAGGCTTCTGCATTCCATCCCATAGCCCCAGTGCCAGAGTAAGAGTGAATGGTACAATATCAAGCACATTTAATTTAGGCAGGGGAACAAGCAGCGAAATCATCTTTCTCCATTCATATTCATCATGGAATTATTGGGAGGAGAACGACATAGGCTAGCACTTTACGCAGATGATACAATCACGTTTTTAACAAATACCTATACATCACCACCAGTCTTAATGGAAGACATGAGTACAGTCTAGTTTCTGGTTATAAACTGAATAGAAGTAAATGTGAAGCAATGGAAATAGGCAATCCTTAAAATCAAGATTTTAAACAAATATAATTTCAAATG
Organism: Aldrovandia affinis; assembly: GCA_029706075.1. Classification (NCBI taxonomy): domain Eukaryota; kingdom Metazoa; phylum Chordata; class Actinopteri; order Notacanthiformes; family Halosauridae; genus Aldrovandia; species Aldrovandia affinis. Next base: position 16,016 of record JAINUG010001875.1, read on the forward strand.
GGATAAAAATAAACTGAAATACTTCGGAGTTAATACACCCCAAAATGTAGATCTACTGTATCAGCACAATTATGAATTAATGGAAAATTGGCTCAGAGAAGATGCAAATAGATGGAGGTTACTTCCATAAAAATGAATGTACTTTTGTTTCAAAATGTACCAATTCCA
>JAINUG010001876.1:0-16158 GCA_029706075.1 Aldrovandia affinis
TCAGACAGTGCTTATCTCATGGTTCTCCTATTTCAAGCCACCCAAACTAACTGAATGGAGGTTAATAGATTCATCCTGTTTTTAACACTAAGAATCATTGCATTTAATGAATGGTGCTAGAGGCTCCTCCCATTCAACTGCAATTCTTACACAATAATCGGCCATTATGTTGATGTGTTGTTAATGGTCATAAGGAAAAGGAGTTTAATTTAAGCGCCACATTTAATCACATGATTTAACCACAATGGAGAATTTGAAGCTGCAATGATTCAATTGACTATTTAAATATCACAGCTATTCAACAAGCAATAGCTCTTTGCAAGAATTAAATATGGACAATGAAATCCCCAGTGTAAATATGTCCCTTATACATACAACAGCACCATCTAGTGTGCTGTAAAGTGCTGTATGGCACAATTGAAGCTACCCCAAAAGGAAGCACTTACTGTTAAACATGACAAATGAATGCTCCATTTGAAGTAACCTCAATGTGGAGGTTTAACAATTCTAAAACAAAAATGGAAGAATGTATGCCTAACGTTGCTCTTCGTATCAATTGTAGGTGCATTGTCCACTGAAAAGTACCCCAACAAAAAAAAAAAAAAAAAAAATAGAGACAAGTTAATGCTTTTGATAGGGTCCCAACTGTGTCTTTCAAAACAGGAATGAGAATGTCTTCATTTAAATCATTTATCTTCAAACTCTGTTGTTTGTAAATGTTTCCCTGAAGTTTTCCCCAGCCAAATTATGCCCCAACTTGATAGCACTTTCTATAAAAAAATCAGAGTAATACTAAAGTTGAAGTACAATTAAAGCTGCTTTCAAGGCTAGGAAGATTTGAAACTTGAAACAAAATTCCTACCCCACCCAGCAGAGTCATAGTTGTCCACTGGCAGTTACCCTGTGTTTCAACTAATGTTTTGCAATAGACCTGCTAAACAGTTGAAGTAGTCAATGCAGCAGCATAGGTTTCTGAAAACTACCCCAACAAAAAGCACTTGCTGGAGAAACAACACAAGTCAGTGCTTTTGTTCAGGTAACCAACTGCAACATCACAAATATAGATATTTAAAAACATCATTTTTAAATATTCCTCTTCTACATACCATATCACCATTTAGAGTACTGGAAAGTTGCAGAAAAAATGCAAGATTCAGGAACATGAGACAGATAAATTATGGCACAATTGAAGCTACCCCAAAAGGAAGCACTTACTGTTAAACATGACAAATGAATGCTCTGTTTGAAGTAACCTCAATGTGGAGGTTTACCAATAAAAATCAAGATTAAAAAAAAAAGTTAAATTAATTACTCTGCTGACAAAGAAAATGTTGCCCTCAGACAGTGCTTATCTCATGGTGCTCCTATTTCAAGCCACCCAAACTAACTGAATGGAGGTTAATAGATTCATCCTGTTTTTAACACTAAGAATCATTGCATTTAATGAATGGTGCTAGAGGCTCCTCCCCATTCAACTGCAATTCTTACACAATAATCAGCCATTATGTTGATGTGTTGTTAATGGTCATAAGGAAAAGGAGTTTAATTTAAGCGCCACATTTAATCACATGATTTAACCACAATGGAGAATTTGAAGCTGCAATGATTCAATTGACTATTTAAATATCACAGCTATTCAACAAGCAATAGCTCTTTGCAAGAATTAAATATGGACAATGAAATCCCCAGTGTAAATATTTCCCTTATACATACAACAGCACCATCTAGTGTGCTGTAAAGTGCTGTATGGCACAATTGAAGCTACCCCAAAAGGAAGCACTTACTGTTAAACATGACAAATGAATGCTCCATTTGAAGTAACCTCAATGTGGAGGTTTAACAATTCTAAAACAAAAATGGAAGAATGTACGCCTAACGTTGCTCTTCTTATCAATTGTAGGTGCATTGTCCACTGAAAAGTACCCCAACAAAAAGCACTTACTGAAAAATAGAGACAAGTTAATGCTTTTGATAGGGTCCCAACTGTGTCTTTCAAAACAGGAATGAGAATGTCTTCATTTAAATCATTTATCTTCAAACTCTGTTGTTTGTAAATGTTTCCCTGAAGTTTTCCCCAGCCAAATTATGCCCCAACTTGATAGCACTTTCTATTTAAAAATCAGAGTAATACTAAAGTTGAAGTACAATTAAAGCTGCTTTCAAGGCTAGGAAGATTTGAAACTTGAAACAAATTTCCTACCCCACCCAGCAGAGTCATAGTTGTCCACTGGCAGTTACCCTGTGTTTCAACTAATGTTTTGGAATAGACCTGCTAAACAGTTGAACTAGTCAATGCAGCAGCATAGGTTGCTGAAAACTACCCCAACAAAAAGTTGCTGCTTTTGTTCAGGTAACTGCTTTTGTTCAACATCAACTGCAAATCATAGATATTTAAAAACATCATTTTTAAATATTCCTCTTCTACATACCATATCACCATTTAGAGTACTGGAAAGTTGCAGAAAAATGCAACATTCAGGAACATGAGACAGATAAGTTATGGCACAATTGAAGCTACCCCAAAAGGAAGCACTTACTGTTAAACATGACAAATGAATGCTCCATTTGAAGTAACCTCAATGTGGAGGTTTAACAATTCTAAAACAAAAATGGAAGAATGTACGCCTAACGTTGCTCTTCTTATCAATTGTAGGTGCATTGTCCACTGAAAAGTACCCCAACAAAAAGCACTTACTGAAAAATAGAGACAAGTTCATGCTTTTGATAGGGTCCCAACTGTGTCTTTCAAAACAAGAATGAGAATGTCTTCATTTAAATCATTTATCTTCAAACTCTGTTGTTTGTAAATGTTTCCCTGAAGTTTTCCCAGCCAAATTATGCCCCAACTTGATAGCACTTTCTAAAAAAATCAGAGTAATACTAAAGTTGAAGTACAATTAAAGCTGCTTTCAAGGCTAGGAAGATTTGAAACTTGAAACAAAATTCCTACCCCACCCAGCAGAGTCATAGTTGTCCACTGGCAGTTACCCTGTGTTTCAACTAATGTTTTGCAATAGACCTGCTAAACAGTTGAACTAGTCAATGCAGCAGCATAGGTTGCTGAAAAAAAAAAAGCACTTGCTGGAGAAACAACACAAGTCAGTGCTTTTGTTCAGGTAACCAACTGCAACATCACAAATATAGATATTTAAAAACATCATTTTTAAATATTTCTCTTCTACATACCATATCACCATTTAGAGTACTGGAAAGTTGCAGAAAAAATGCAAGATTCAGGAACATGAGACAGATAAATTATGGCACAATTGAAGCTACCCCAAAAGGAAGCACTTACTGTTAAACATGACAAATGAATGCTCTGTTTGAAGTAACCTCAATGTGGAGGTTTACCAATAAAAAATCAAGATTAAAAAAAGTTAAATTAATTACTCTGCTGACAAAGAAAATGTTGCCCTCAGACAGTGCTTATCTCATGGTGCTCCTATTTCAAGCCACCCAAACTAACTGAATGGAGGTTAATAGATTCATCCTGTTTTTAACACTAAGAATCATTGCATTTAATGAATGGTGCTAGAGGCTCCTCCCCATTCAACTGCAATTTACACAATAATCGGCCATTATGTTGATGTGTTGTTAATGGTCATAAGGAAAAGGAGTTTAATTTAAGCGCCACATTTAATCACATGATTTAACCACAATGGAGAATTTGAAGCTGCAATGATTCAATTGACTATTTAAATATCACAGCTATTCAACAAGCAATAGCTCTTTGCAAGAATTAAATATGGACAATGAAATCCCCAGTGTAAATATTTCCCTTATACATACAACAGCACCATCTAGTGTGCTGTAAAGTGCTGTATGGCACAATTGAAGCTACCCCAAAAGGAAGCACTTACTGTTAAACATGACAAATGAATGCTCCATTTGAAGTAACCTCAATGTGGAGGTTTAACAATTCTAAAACAAAAATGGAAGAATGTACGCCTAACGTTGCTCTTCTTATCAATTGTAGGTGCATTGTCCACTGAAAAGTACCCCAACAAAAAGCACTTACTGAAAAATAGAGACAAGTTAATGCTTTTGATAGGGTCCCAACTGTGTCTTTCAAAACAGGAATGAGAATGTCTTCATTTAAATCATTTATCTTCAAACTCTGTTGTTTGTAAATGTTTCCCTGAAGTTTTCCCCAGCCAAATTATGCCCCAACTTGATAGCACTTTCTATAAAAAAATCAGAGTAATACTAAAGTTGAAGTACAATTAAAGCTGCTTTCAAGGCTAGGAAGATTTGAAACTTGAAACAAAATTCCTACCCCACCCAGCAGAGTCATAGTTGTCCACTGGCAGTTACCCTGTGTTTCAACTAATGTTTTGCAATAGACCTGCTAAACAGTTGAACTAGTCAATGCAGCAGCATAGGTTTCTGAAAACTACCCCAACAAAAAGCACTTGCTGGAGAAACAACACAAGTCAGTGCTTTTGTTCAGGTAACCAACTGCAACATCACAAATATAGATATTTAAAAACATCATTTTTAAATATTCCTCTTCTACATACCATATCACCATTTAGAGTACTGGAAAGTTCCAGAAAAAATGCAACATTCAGGAACATGAGACAGATAAATTATGGCACAATTGAAGCTACCCCAAAAGGAAGCACTTACTGTTAAACATGACAAATGAATGCTCTGTTTGAAGTAACCTCAATGTGGAGGTTTACCAATAAAAAATCAAGATTAAAAAAAGTTAAATTAATTACTCTGCTGACAAAGAAAATGTTGCCCTCAGACAGTGCTTATCTCATGGTGCTCCTATTTCAAGCCACCCAAACTAACTGAATGGAGGTTAATAGATTCATCCTGTTTTTAACACTAAGAATCATTGCATTTAATGAATGGTGCTAGAGGCTCCTCCCCATTCAACTGCAATTCTTACACAATAATCGGCCATTATGTTGATGTGTTGTTAATGGTCATAAGGAAAAGGAGTTTAATTTAAGCGCCACATTTAATCACATGATTTAACCACAATGGAGAATTTGAAGCTGCAATGATTCAATTGACTATTTAAATATCACAGCTATTCAACAAGCAATAGCTCTTTGCAAGAATTAAATATGGACAATGAAATCCCCAGTGTAAATATTCCCTTATACATACAACAGCACCATCTAGTGTGCTGTAAAGTGCTGTATGGCACAATTGAAGCTACCCCAAAAGGAAGCACTTACTGTTAAACATGACAAATGAATGCTCCATTTGAAGTAACCTCAATGTGGAGGTTTAACAATTCTAAAACAAAAATGGAAGAATGTACGCCTAACGTTGCTCTTCTTATCAATTGTAGGTGCATTGTCCACTGAAAAGTACCCCAACAAAAAGCACTTACTGAAAAATAGAGACAAGTTAATGCTTTTGATAGGGTCCCAACTGTGTCTTTCAAAACAGGAATGAGAATGTCTTCATTTAAATCATTTATCTTCAAACTCTGTTGTTTGTAAATGTTTCCCTGAAGTTTTTCCCAGCCAAATTATGCCCCAACTTGATAGCACTTTCTATTTAAAAATCAGAGTAATACTAAAGTTGAAGTACAATTAAAGCTGCTTTCAAGGCTAGGAAGATTTGAAACTTGAAACAAAATTCCTACCCCACCCAGCAGAGTCATAGTTGTCCACTGGCAGTTACCCTGTGTTTCAACTAATGTTTTGCAATAGACCTGCTAAACAGTTGAACTAGTCAATGCAGCAGCATAGGTTGCTGAAAACTACCCCAACAAAAAGCACTTGCTGGAGAAACAACACAAGTCAGTGCTTTTGTTCAGGTAACCAACTGCAACATCACAAATATAGATATTTAAAAACATCATTTTTAAATATTCCTCTTCTACATACCATATCACCATTTAGAGTACTGGAAAGTTGCAGAAAAAATGCAAGATTCAGGAACATGAGACAGATAAATTATGGCACAATTGAAGCTACCCCAAAAGGAAGCACTTACTGTTAAACATGACAAATGAATGCTCCATTTGAAGTAACCTCAATGTGGAGGTTTAACAATTCTAAAACAAAAATGGAAGAATGTACGCCTAACGTTGCTCTTCTTATCAATTGTAGGTGCATTGTCCACTGAAAAGTACTGAAAAGTACGCCAACAAAAAGCACTTACTGAAAAATAGAGACAAGTTAATGCTTTTGATAGGGTCCCAACTGTGTCTTTCAAAACAAGAATGAGAATGTCTTCATTTAAATCATTTATCTTCAAACTCTGTTGTTTGTAAATGTTTCCCTGAAGTTTTTCCCAGCCAAATTATGCCCCAACTTGATAGCACTTTCTAATAAAAAAATCAGAGTAATACTAAAGTTGAAGTACAATTAAAGCTGCTTTCAAGGCTAGGAAGATTTGAAACTTGAAACAAAATTCCTACCCCACCCAGCAGAGTCATAGTTGTCCACTGGCAGTTACCCTGTGTTTCAACTAATGTTTTGCAATAGACCTGCTAAACAGTTGAACTAGTCAATGCAGCAGCATAGGTTGCTGAAAACTACCCCAACAAAAAACTTGCTGGAGAAACAACACAAGTCAGTGCTTTTGTTCAGGTAACCAACTGCAACATCACAAATATAGATATTTAAAAACATCATTTTTAAATATTCCTCTTCTACATACCATATCACCATTTAGAGTACTGGAAAGTTGCAGAAAAAATGCAACATTCAGGAACATGAGACAGATGACAAAGTTATGGCACAATTGAAGCTACCCCCAAAAGGAAGCACTTACTGTTAAACATGACAAATGAATGCTCCATTTGAAGTAACCTCAATGTGGAGGTTTAACAATTCTAAAACAAAAATGGAAGAATGTATGCCTAACGTTGCTCTTCTTATCAATTGTAGGTGCATTGTCCACTGAAAAGTACCCCAACAAAAAGCACTTACTGAAAAATAGATACAAGTTAATGCTTTTGATAGGGTCCCAACTGTGTCTTTCAAATTAAGAATGAGAATGTCTTCATTTAAATCATTTATCTTCAAACTCTGTTGTTTGTAAATGTTTCCCTGAAGTTTTTCCCAGCCAAATTATGCCCCAACTTGATAGCACTTTCTATAAAAAAATCAGAGTAATACTAAAGTTGAAGTACAATTAAAGCTGCTTTCAAGGCTAGGAAGATTTGAAACTTGAAACAAAATTCCTACCCCACCCAGCAGAGTCATAGTTGTCCACTGGCAGTTACCCTGTGTTTCAACTAATGTTTTGCAATAGACCTGCTAAACAGTTGAAGTAGTCAATGCAGCAGCATAGGTTTCTGAAAACTACCCCAACAAAAAGCACTTGCTGGAGAAACAACACAAGTCAGTGCTTTTGTTCAGGTAACCAACTGCAACATCACAAATATAGATATTTAAAAACATCATTTTTAAATATTCCTCTTCTACATACCATATCACCATTTAGAGTACTGGAAAGTTGCAGAAAAAATGCAAGATTCAGGAACATGAGACAGATAAATTATGGCACAATTGAAGCTACCCCAAAAGGAAGCACTTACTGTTAAACATGACAAATGAATGCTCTGTTTGAAGTAACCTCAATGTGGAGGTTTACCAATAAAAAATCAAGATTAAAAAAAGTTAAATTAATTACTCTGCTGACAAAGAAAATGTTGCCCTCAGACAGTGCTTATCTCATGGTGCTCCTATTTCAAGCCACCCAAACTAACTGAATGGAGGTTAATAGATTCATCCTGTTTTTAACACTAAGAATCATTGCATTTAATGAATGGTGCTAGAGGCTCCTCCCCATTCAACTGCAATTCTTACACAATAATCGGCCATTATGTTGATGTGTTGTTAATGGTCATAAGGAAAAGGAGTTTAATTTAAGCGCCACATTTAATCACATGATTTAACCACAATGGAGAATTTGAAGCTGCAATGATTCAATTGACTATTTAAATATCACAGCTTTTCAACAAGCAATAGCTCTTTGCAAGAATTAAATATGGACAATGAAATCCCCAGTGTAAATATTTCCCTTATACATACAACAGCACCATCTAGTGTGCTGTAAAGTGCTGTATGGCACAATTGAAGCTACCCCAAAAGGAAGCACTTACTGTTAAACATGACAAATGAATGCTCCATTTGAAGTAACCTCAATGTGGAGGTTTAACAATTCTAAAACAAAAATGGAAGAATGTACGCCTAACGTTGCTCTTCGTATCAATTGTAGGTGCATTGTCCACTGAAAAGTACCCCAACAAAAAGCACTTACTGAAAAATAGAGACAAGTTAATGCTTTTGATAGGGTCCCAACTGTGTCTTTCAAAACAGGAATGAGAATGTCTTCATTTAAATCATTTATCTTCAAACTCTGTTGTTTGTAAATGTTTCCCTGAAGTTTTCCCCAGCCAAATTATGCCCCAACTTGATAGCACTTTCTATTAAAAAAATCAGAGTAATACTAAAGTTGAAGTACAATTAAAGCTGCTTTCAAGGCTAGGAAGATTTGAAACTTGAAACAAAATTCCTACCCCACCCAGCAGAGTCATAGTTGTCCACTGGCAGTTACCCTGTGTTTCAACTAATGTTTTGCAATAGACCTGCTAAACAGTTGAAGTAGTCAATGCAGCAGCATAGGTTTCTGAAAACTACCCCAACAAAAAGCACTTGCTGGAGAAACAACACAAGTCAGTGCTTTTGTTCAGGTAACCAACTGCAACATCACAAATATAGATATTTAAAAACATCATTTTTAAATATTCCTCTTCTACATACCATATCACCATTTAGAGTACTGGAAAGTTGCAGAAAAAATGCAAGATTCAGGAACATGAGACAGATAAATTATGGCACAATTGAAGCTACCCCAAAAGGAAGCACTTACTGTTAAACATGACAAATGAATGCTCTGTTTGAAGTAACCTCAATGTGGAGGTTTACCAATAAAAAATCAAGATTAAAAAAAGTTAAATTAATTACTCTGCTGACAAAGAAAATGTTGCCCTCAGACAGTGCTTATCTCATGGTGCTCCTATTTCAAGCCACCCAAACTAACTGAATGGAGGTTAATAGATTCATCCTGTTTTTAACACTAAGAATCATTGCATTTAATGAATGGTGCTAGAGGCTCCTCCCCCTTCAACTGCAATTCTTACACAATAATCGGCCATTATGTTGATGTGTTGTTAATGGTCATAAGAAAAGGAGTTTAATTTAAGCGCCACATTTAATCACATGATTTAACCACAATGGAGAATTTGAAGATGCAATGATTCAATTGACTATTTAAATATCACAGCTATTCAACAAGCAATAGCTCTTTGCAAGAATTAAATATGGACAATGAAATCCCCAGTGTAAATATGTCCCTTATACATACAACAGCACCATCTAGTGTGCTGTAAAGTGCTGTATGGCACAATTGAAGCTACCCCAAAAGGAAGCACTTACTGTTAAACATGACAAATGAATGCTCCATTTGAAGTAACCTCAATGTGGAGGTTTAACAATTCTAAAACAAAAATGGAAGAATGTACGCCTAACGTTGCTCTTCGTATCAATTGTAGGTGCATTGTCCACTGAAAAGTACCCCAACAAAAAGCACTTACTGAAAAATAGAGACAAGTTAATGCTTTTGATAGGGTCCCAACTGTGTCTTTCAAAACAGGAATGAGAATGTCTTCATTTAAATCATTTATCTTCAAACTCTGTTGTTTGTAAATGTTTCCCTGAAGTTTTCCCCAGCCAAATTATGCCCCAACTTGATAGCACTTTCTATTTAAAAAATCAGAGTAATACTAAAGTTGAAGTACAATTAAAGCTGCTTTCAAGGCTAGGAAGATTTGAAACTTGAAACAAATTTCCTACCCCACCCAGCAGAGTCATAGTTGTCCACTGGCAGTTACCCTGTGTTTCAACTAATGTTTTGGAATAGACCTGCTAAACAGTTGAACTAGTCAATGCAGCAGCATAGGTTGCTGAAAACTACCCCAACCCCAACAAAAGTCAGTGCTTTTGTTCAGGTAACCAACTGCAACATCACAAATATAGATATTTAAAAACATCATTTTTAAATATTCCTCTTCTACATACCATATCACCATTTAGAGTACTGGAAAGTTGCAGAAAAAATGCAACATTCAGGAACATGAGACAGATAAGTTATGGCACAATTGAAGCTACCCCAAAAGGAAGCACTTACTGTTAAACATGACAAATGAATGCTCCATTTGAAGTAACCTCAATGTGGAGGTTTAACAATTCTAAAACAAAAATGGAAGAATGTACGCCTAACGTTGCTCTTCTTATCAATTGTAGGTGCATTGTCCACTGAAAAGTACCCCAACAAAAAGCACTTACTGAAAAATAGAGACAAGTTAATGCTTTTGATAGGGTCCCAACTGTGTCTTTCAAAACAAGAATGAGAATGTCTTCATTTAAATCATTTATCTTCAAACTCTGTTGTTTGTAAATGTTTCCCTGAAGTTTTTCCCAGCCAAATTATGCCCCAACTTGATAGCACTTTCTATAAAAAAATCAGGGTAATAGTAAAGTTGAAGTACAATTAAAGCTGCTTTCAAGGCTAGGAAGATTTGAAACTTGAAACAAAATTCCTACCCCACCCAGCAGAGTCATAGTTGTCCACTGGCAGTTACCCTGTGTTTCAACTAATGTTTTGCAATAGACCTGCTAAACAGTTGAACTAGTCAATGCAGCAGCATAGGTTGCTGAAAACTACCCCAACAAAAAGCACTTGCTGGAGAAACAACACAAGTCAGTGCTTTTGTTCAGGTAACCAACTGCAACATCACAAATATAGATATTTAAAAACATCATTTTTAAATATTCCTCTTCTACATACCATATCACCATTTAGAGTACTGGAAAGTTCCAGAAAAATGCAAGATTCAGGAACATGAGACAGATAAATTATGGCACAATTGAAGCTACCCCAAAAGGAAGCACTTACTGTTAAACATGACAAATGAATGCTCTGTTTGAAGTAACCTCAATGTGGAGGTTTACCAATAAAAAATCAAGATTAAAAAAGTTAAATTAATTACTCTGCTGACAAAGAAAATGTTGCCCTCAGACAGTGCTTATCTCATGGTGCTCCTATTTCAAGCCACCCAAACTAACTGAATGGAGGTTAATAGATTCATCCTGTTTTTAACACTAAGAATCATTGCATTTAATGAATGGTGCTAGAGGCTCCTCCCCATTCAACTGCAATTCTTACACAATAATCGGCCATTATGTTGATGTGTTGTTAATGGTCATAAGGAAAAGGAGTTTAATTTAAGCGCCACATTTAATCACATGATTTAACCACAATGGAGAATTTGAAGCTGCAATGATTCAATTGACTATTTAAATATCACAGCTATTCAACAAGCAATAGCTCTTTGCAAGAATTAAATATGGACAATGAAATCCCCAGTGTAAATATTTCCCTTATACATACAACAGCACCATCTAGTGTGCTGTAAAGTGCTGTATGGCACAATTGAAGCTACCCCAAAAGGAAGCACTTACTGTTAAACATGACAAATGAATGCTCCATTTGAAGTAACCTCAATGTGGAGGTTTAACAATTCTAAAACAAAAATGGAAGAATGTACGCCTAACGTTGCTCTTCGTATCAATTGTAGGTGCATTGTCCACTGAAAAGTACCCCAACAAAAAGCACTTACTGAAAAATAGAGACAAGTTAATGCTTTTGATAGGGTCCCAACTGTGTCTTTCAAAACAGGAATGAGAATGTCTTCATTTAAATCATTTATCTTCAAACTCTGTTGTTTGTAAATGTTTCCCTGAAGTTTTCCCAGCCAAATTATGCCCCAACTTGATAGCACTTTCTATAAAAAAAATCAGAGTAATACTAAAGTTGAAGTACAATTAAAGCTGCTTTCAAGGCTAGGAAGATTTGAAACTTGAAACAAAATTCCTACCCCACCCAGCAGAGTCATAGTTGTCCACTGGCAGTTACCCTGTGTTTCAACTAATGTTTTGCAATAGACCTGCTAAACAGTTGAACTAGTCAATGCAGCAGCATAGGTTTCTGAAAACTACCCCAACAAAAAGCACTTGCTGGAGAAACAACACAAGTCAGTGCTTTTGTTCAGGTAACCAACTGCAACATCACAAATATAGATATTTAAAAACATCATTTTTAAATATTCCTCTTCTACATACCATATCACCATTTAGAGTACTGGAAAGTTGCAGAAAAATGCAAGATTCAGGAACATGAGACAGATAAATTATGGCACAATTGAAGCTACCCCAAAAGGAAGCACTTACTGTTAAACATGACAAATGAATGCTCTGTTTGAAGTAACCTCAATGTGGAGGTTTACCAATAAAAAATCAAGATTAAAAAAGTTAAATTAATTACTCTGCTGACAAAGAAAATGTTGCCCTCAGACAGTGCTTATCTCATGGTGCTCCTATTTCAAGCCACCCAAACTAACTGAATGGAGGTTAATAGATTCATCCTGTTTTTAACACTAAGAATCATTGCATTTAATGAATGGTGCTAGAGGCTCCTCCCCATTCAACTGCAATTCTTACACAATAATCGGCCATTATGTTGATGTGTTGTTAATGGTCATAAGGAAAAGGAGTTTAATTTAAGCGCCACATTTAATCACATGATTTAACCACAATGGAGAATTTGAAGCTGCAATGATTAAATTGACTATTTAAATATCACAGCTATTCAACAAGCAATAGCTCTTTGCAAGAATTAAATATGGACAATGAAATCCCCAGTGTAAATATTTCCCTTATACATACAACAGCACCATCTAGTGTGCTGTAAAGTGCTGTATGGCACAATTGAAGCTACCCCAAAAGGAAGCACTTACTGTTAAACATGACAAATGAATGCTCCATTTGAAGTAACCTCAATGTGGAGGTTTAACAATTCTAAAACAAAAATGGAAGAATGTACGCCTAACGTTGCTCTTCGTATCAATTGTAGGTGCATTGTCCACTGAAAAGTACCCCAACAAAAAGCACTTACTGAAAAATAGAGACAAGTTAATGCTTTTGATAGGGTCCCAACTGTGTCTTTCAAAACAGGAATGAGAATGTCTTCATTTAAATCATTTATCTTCAAACTCTGTTGTTTGTAAATGTTTCCCTGAAGTTTTCCCCAGCCAAATTATGCCCCAACTTGATAGCACTTTCTATTAAAAAAATCAGAGTAATACTAAAGTTGAAGTACAATTAAAGCTGCTTTCAAGGCTAGGAAGATTTGAAACTTGAAACAAATTTCCTACCCCACCCAGCAGAGTCATAGTTGTCCACTGGCAGTTACCCTGTGTTTCAACTAATGTTTTGGAATAGACCTGCTAAACAGTTGAACTAGTCAATGCAGCAGCATAGGTTGCTGAAAACTACCCCAACAAAAAGCACTTGCTGGAGAAACAAAAGTCAGTGCTTTTGTTCAGGTAACCAACTGCAACATCACAAATATAGATATTTAAAAACATCATTTTTAAATATTCCTCTCTACATACCATATCACCATTTAGAGTACTGGAAAGTTGCAGAAAAAATGCAACATTCAGGAACATGAGACAGATAAGTTATGGCACAATTGAAGCTACCCCAAAAGGAAGCACTTACTGTTAAACATGACAAATGAATGCTCCATTTGAAGTAACCTCAATGTGGAGGTTTAACAATTCTAAAACAAAAATGGAAGAATGTACGCCTAACGTTGCTCTTCTTATCAATTGTAGGTGCATTGTCCACTGAAAAGTACCCCAACAAAAAGCACTTACTGAAAAATAGAGACAAGTTAATGCTTTTGATAGGGTCCCAACTGTGTCTTTCAAAACAAGAATGAGAATGTCTTCATTTAAATCATTTATCTTCAAACTCTGTTGTTTGTAAATGTTTCTGAAGTTTTCCCAGCCAAAATGCCCCAACTTGATAGCACTTTCTATAAAAAAATCAGAGTAATAGTAAAGTTGAAGTACAATTAAAGCTGCTTTCAAGGCTAGGAAGATTTGAAACTTGAAACAAAATTCCTACCCCACCCAGCAGAGTCATAGTTGTCCACTGGCAGTTACCCTGTGTTTCAACTAATGTTTTGCAATAGACCTGCTAAACAGTTGAACTAGTCAATGCAGCAGCATAGGTTTCTGAAAACTACCCCAACAAAAAGCACTTGCTGGAGAAACAACACAAGTCAGTGCTTTTGTTCAGGTAACCAACTGCAACATCACAAATATAGATATTTAAAAACATCATTTTTAAATATTCCTCTTCTACATACCATATCACCATTTAGAGTACTGGAAAGTTGCAGAAAAATGCAAGATTCAGGAACATGAGACAGATAAATTATGGCACAATTGAAGCTACCCCAAAAGGAAGCACTTACTGTTAAACATGACAAATGAATGCTCTGTTTGAAGTAACCTCAATGTGGAGGTTTACCAATAAAAATCAAGATAAAAAAAGTTAAATTAATTACTCTGCTGACAAAGAAAATGTTGCCCTCAGACAGTGCTTATCTCATGGTGCTCCTATTTCAAGCCACCCAAACTAACTGAATGGAGGTTAATAGATTCATCCTGTTTTTAACACTAAGAATCATTGCATTTAATGAATGGTGCTAGAGGCTCCTCCCCATTCAACTGCAATTCTTACACAATAATCGGCCATTATGTTGATGTGTTGTTAATGGTCATAAGGAAAAGGAGTTTAATTTAAGCGCCACATTTAATCACATGATTTAACCACAATGGAGAATTTGAAGCTGCAATGATTCAATTGACTATTTAAATATCACAGCTATTCAACAAGCAATAGCTCTTTGCAAGAATTAAATATGGACAATGAAATCCCCAGTGTAAATATTTCCCTTATACATACAACAGCACCATCTAGTGTGCTGTAAAGTGCTGTATGGCACAATTGAAGCTACCCCAAAAGGAAGCACTTACTGTTAAACATGACAAATGAATGCTCCATTTGAAGTAACCTCAATGTGGAGGTTTAACAATTCTAAAACAAAAATGGAAGAATGTACGCCTAACGTTGCTCTTTGTATCAATTGTAGGTGCATTGTCCACTGAAAAGTACCCCAACAAAAAGCACTTACTGAAAAATAGAGACAAGTTAATGCTTTTGATAGGGTCCCAACTGTGTCTTTCAAAACAGGAATGAGAATGTCTTCATTTAAATCATTTATCTTCAAACTCTGTTGTTTGTAAATGTTTCCCTGAAGTTTTCCCCAGCCAAATTATGCCCCAACTTGATAGCACTTTCTATAAAAAAAAATCAGAGTAATAGTAAAGTTGAAGTACAATTAAAGCTGCTTTCAAGGCTAGGAAGATTTGAAACTTGAAACAAAATTCCTACCCCACCCAGCAGAGTCATAGTTGTCCACTGGCAGTTACCCTGTGTTTCAACTAATGTTTTGCAATAGACCTGCTAAACAGTTGAACTAGTCAATGCAGCAGCATAGGTTGCTGAAAACTACCCCAACAAAAAGCACTTGCTGGAGAAACAACACAAGTCAGTGCTTTTGTTCAGGTAACCAACTGCAACATCACAAATATAGATATTTAAAAACATCATTTTTAAATATTCCTCTTCTACATACCATATCACCATTTAGAGTACTGGAAAGTTGCAGAAAAAATGCAAGATTCAGGAACATGAGACAGATAAATTATGGCACAATTGAAGCTACCCCAAAAGGAAGCACTTACTGTTAAACATGACAAATGAATGCTCTGTTTGAAGTAACCTCAATGTGGAGGTTTACCAATAAAAAATCAAGACTAAAAAAAGTTACATTAATTACTCTGCTGACAAAGAAAATGTTGCCCTCAGACAGTGCTTATCTCATGGTGCTCCTATTTCAAGCCACCCAAACTAACTGAATGGAGGTTAATACATTCATCCTGTTTTTAACACTAAGAATCATTGCATTTAATGAATGGTGCTAGAGGCTCCTCCCCATTCAACTGCAATTCTTACACAATAATCAGCCATTATGTTGATGTGTTGTTAATGGTCATAAGGAAAAGGAGTTTAATTTAACTGCCACATTTAATCACATGATTTAACCACAATGGAGAATTTGAAGCTGCAATGATTCAATTGACTATTTAAATATCACAGCTATTCAACAAGCAATAGCTCTTTGCAAGAATTAAATATG